>OX244286.1:8552500-8922500 GCA_945867215.1 Epinotia demarniana
CAGACGCCCGTCGCGCAGCGCGTGCCACGCGGGGCCGTTCTTGGGCAGCGCGCCGCCGCCCGCCGCCTCGAACAGCGTCAGGCCTGCGTTACAATACACTTGTTGCATTACTCAAACCAACTTGAAACCATCATTACATTCTAAAAACATAACCTTAAACTTGCAAAAACACTCTTCGCAAACAAAGGCTATTCATGTGCTCAGTACAATGGCCATTCAAATAATTCGAACTATAACTGGTGAACTTACCGAAAGCGAATATGTCCGACTTGGTGAGATGCGTGAGGTCCTCCTGTATGATCTCGCGCGTGAGGTAGCGGCAGTCGCCTTCCTCCACCCGCGGGGACGACACGCACGTCACGTGACCGAGGTCGCCTGCCGAACGGGACATTATTTATTATTTGACAATAACGTTTTGAGACAAGTTATTAAAGCACCAAAACTTTATTGCCATTAACTACTCATCAAGGCTTATAAAAGCCTTACGTTGGGCTGGTGTTCATGTATACTCACCGATCTTATAAAAGCCTTACGTTGAGCTGGTGTTAATGTATACTCACCAATCTTATAAAAGCCTTGTTGGGCTGGTGTTAATGTATACTCACCAATCTTATAAAAGCCTTATGTTGGGCTGGTGTTAATGTATACTCACTGTTATATATGGACAATGTGGGGTAGTTTTGACATTTATGAATGAAGTGAGGTAGATGAAGAAAACCAGTCTGTCATCGCGATCCAGGCTAGCACATGTGCTAGGACCCCTAAACCGTGAGTTATAATAGTGGCGACGAGAAAATAAGGACAATAGTGTACATCAGAAGTGTAAAAGTGCGTGATATAAGTGGAAAATACATACAGATAGGTATTACAGTGCAAAATGGGCGTTAAGTTTGGGGAGTTTGATATGGCACATGGCTGCTGGAAGAACTACATAGAACGGTTTACTTTCTGTCTGCAAGCTAGTGAAATTGAAGAGGATGATAAGAAAAAAGCTAATTTGTTAGCTGTGTGTGGTCCGGACCTGTATGATTTGATAATATCATTGATATCTCCAACTCCAATAAGTGAGGTTACATTTTCAACCATTGTGGGTATAATAAGTAATCATTTCCACCCGAAGCCAAATGAGATTATACAATCATATAAATTTCATAGCAAGTATCAAGAGGAGGGGGAAAGGATTAGGGATTTTATTGCTCAATTAAGGAAATTGAGCATTGATTGTAATTTTACGGATTTGGATCGCACATTAAGGGATCGTTTAGTGTGTGGGATAAGGGATAAAGAAATACAGAAGAAGTTGTTACAGCATAGTACATTGACATTTGATGATGCTTGTCAGATTGCTTTGTCCCATGAAGCTGCGGGAATTAATTCCGATATTATCATTGCTGCTTCTGCAAGTAAGACTACATGCGATTTAGAGGTACCAATGGAGGTTAATAAATTTATAAACAAAAAGGCAGATAAGCAGATGGAAAGGATTGTTTGTTTTCGTTGTGGCAGGGCTCATAGGGGACCATGTAGGTTCCGTTGGTCCAAGTGTAATCATTGTGGAAAGACGGGTCATATTGAAGCGGTTTGTTCAGTGAAGGGTAAAAATATGCCCAAGTCAGAGTTCAACGGGTTATATGAAGACATGGCCATCAATAACATGAGGCAGGATATGGCAACGCCAGCATTTATGTTGAAAATTAAGCTTAATGGTGTTATGATAGACATGGAGGTTGACTCGGGATGCGCTTTCAGTCTGCTAAGTGAGCATGCCGCTAGACATCTATGGTCGGGCCAATTACCTGTGATGGAGGATGTTGGTATTTCTTTAAAGACTTGGACAGATAATCGGTTATGTTTATTGGGTAAAACTATGGTACTGGTGCAGTATAAGGGAACAAAGAAGAGTTTACCCGTGTTAGTGGCTCAAGGGAAGGGGCCCAGTTTAATTGGCCGGAATTGGTTTATAGATCTCGGAATACACCTCCATGGCGTAAATAGCATAAAGTTTGATCAAAGTGAATTAGAAACAAAATTAAAAGAAATACAACATAAGTATGCGGGGGTCTTCCAGGAGGGCCTAGGCAGATATACTGGACCTGTTGTGAGTATTATACCTAAGGAAGGTTCTAAACCAGTATTTTACAAGAGTAGACCCGTACCTTTCGCTTTAAAGGACCGAATTTATGAAGAAATTGATAGATTAGAATCTGAAGGAGTTTTAGAGGCAACTTCACATTCGGAATGGGCAACACCTATAGTTCCAGTGCTCAAGCAAGACGGCAGGGTGCGTCTGTGCGGTGATTATAGGTCTACAGTGAATGCCGTGACGGATACGGATACGTACCCCTTGCCCACCCTCAGTGAAGCTTTTGCAGAATTACAAGGTGGAGTGTTGTTTACAAAAATTGATTTAGAACGCGCTTATACCCAGGTTATTGTCGACGAGGCAACTGCCGATTTATTAACACTAAATACACCTAAAGGTTTGTATAAAACGAAGAGATTTCCTTTTGGAGTCAAAGCCTGTCCAGGCATTTTTCAAAGGCTGATGTCATCATTATTGGCAGGCATTCCTGGAGTAGCTGTTCTATTAGACGACATAGTGGTGACAGGCGGGGGAGTACAGGAGCATAACAGGAGGCTCGAGGAAGTGCTCATGAAGTTACAGGATGCTGGACTGCGAGTAAACAAAAATAAATGCAAATTTGCTGCCAGAAGTGTGCAATTTTTGGGGTTTGTCATCGACGAATTCGGCATCCATCCATGTGAAGACAAGATTCGCGCGATTGAGAAGACACCGCCACCACGTAACGTTAAAGAACTCCAAGCGTTCCTGGGGCTGATAAACTTTTATGACCGTTTTATGCCACACAAGGCTTCAGTTGCCGAACCGCTGTATAGGCTTTTAGATAAGGAAGGCCAATGGAAATGGGAAAAGTCACATCAAGATGCTTTCGAGAAGATGACGAAGATGTTGTCAAGTAAAGATACCTTGGTTCATTATGACATCAAAAAGAAGCTTATTTTATCCTGTGATGCTTCACAGTACGGACTTGGAGCTGTGTTAGAGCATGAGATGAGTGATGGAAGTGTTAGACCAGTGATGTTTGCGTCAAGGACCATGAATGCACATGAGCGTAACTATGCTCAAATAGACAAGGAAGCGGCTGCTATAATATTTGGCTTGAAAAAATTTCACCAGTTTATAAGTGGTCGGAGAGTTATTATCAAGACAGATCATAAACCTTTATTGGGGATATTTGATTCGAAGAGACCCATACCAAATATTATTTCACCTAGAATGTTGAGGTGGGCGCTTCTGTTGAACTCGTACGACTATGACATACAGTACGTTGAAGGGAAGAAAATTGGAAATGCGGATGCTCTTAGTCGTTGGCCGAGTCATGAGGAATCATCGGAAGAAGAGTATTCAGGAGTGTTACTCATTGAGGAGACACCAATAGAATTAGAATTTACTGCAAGAGAAGTCGCAAATTTAACCAAGAGAGATAAGTGCCTAAGTAGAGTACTATATTGGTTACGTAACGGATGGCCGGTTAAATCTGAAGAGGATTACAAGATTTACTGGCAGAAAAGAGATGAGTTATCCATGTATAAGGATTGCGTTTTATGGGGCAATAGAGTGGTTATACCAGAGAAGATGCGAGCTAAGGTATTAGAAGAGCTCCATATGAATCATGACGGAATCGTGATCACGAAAGCTATGGCAAGAAGCTATTTCTGGTGGCCGGCAATAGATAAACAAATCGAGAACTTGGTAAAGAACTGTGATGTGTGTGCAGAGAATAGGAACCTGCCACCTAAAGTGACACATCAGTGGATAAGGCCAGATAAAGCATGGTCTAGGCTACATCTCGATTATGCAGGGCCATTTCAAGGGAAGACGTTTTTAATAATAATTGACGCATATTCGAAATGGCCTGAAGTCAAGATTGTACCAGATATGAGTAGTTCTACGTTAATTCGAATATTACGGGATGTATTTGCTGAACAAGGCCTTCCTGATGTGGTTGTGAGTGATAACGGGAGAAGTTTTGTCTCAGATGAATTCCGGAAATACTTAGAGTCTGAAGAAATAAGACAAGTATTATCAGCCCCATACCATCCGGCGACCAACGGTCAGGCAGAAAGAACGGTGCAGACAGTGAAAGCAAAATTAAGAAAACTATCATCTGGACCATGGAATATAAGGTTGCCAGCTATGTTGTATGGATTACGTACCACACCAAACAGTGTCCAGGACAAAACTCCAGCTGAGCTCCTCAATAACAGATGTTTTAGGACCAGGTTCGATAAGTTAAATCCCCTTTCTTTTAGAAATGCTGACACAGATGGAACTATGGAAGAAAATAGTAACACCAAGATAAGGGAGTTTCAGGTTGGTCAGTCAGTATATATAAAAAACTACAGTAATGGACCTCGTTGGTTAAAAGGAACGGTAGAAAAACGTGTGGGAACTTGCAGATATTTAGTAAAGTGCAGCGATAAATTGTTAATGCGTCACATCAATCAAATGCTCAGTTTTGGGGGGAAAGAACAAGACAACAGACAACAGACAGTTCAAGAGAAAACCACAGTTGCTGAAGATGATGATGAGGACAGTAGAGTTTCTATACCATCTCCACATCGTTGGGCGGACATCATTGGAGTGTCAGGACCACAGGATATTGCTATTCAGCAAAGCTCACAAGATGTTGCAACAACCAGCAGCCATAAACGTGCAAGAGCAGGAACACCACCTGAATCACCAGATTACAAACGAATTGCCTTGGCTGATAGTGACAGTGAGTTGGACCTGTCCGAATGTTCAGATACAAGGACTGGATCCGAATAGTAGAGCTGTTAGAGTAGTAGATAATAGTTAGTGTAACAATAGTATAGGGAATGTTAGTGTTAGGTTTTAGTGTAAAGTGCAAGTGAACTTAATTAATCAGTGAACTCTCTTAATGGGGGAGGTATGTTATATATGGACAATGTGGGGTAGTTTTGACATTTATGAATGAAGTGAGGTAGATGAAGAAAACCAGTCTGTCATCGCGATCCAGGCTAGCACATGTGCTAGGACCCCTAAACCGTGAGTTATAATACTCACCAATCTTATAAAAGCCTTACGCTGGGCTGGTGATCATGTTTACTCACCGATATTATAAAAGCCTTACGCTGGGCTGGTGATCATGTTTACTCACCGATCTTATAAAATTCTTATGCTGGGCTGGTTATAATGTATACTCACCGATCTTATAAAAGCCTTACGCTGGGCTGGTGATCATGTTTACTCACCGATCTTATAAAATTCTTATGCTGGGCTGGTTATAATGTATACTCACCGATCTTATAAAAGCCTTACGCTGGGCTGGTGATCATGTTTACTCACCGATCTTATAAAACTCTTATGCTGGGCTGGTTATAATATATACTCACCGATCTTATAAATATGCGTATTGGTGTTGTACTCGTCGTCGTCCGAGTCGGCCGCGGGCTCGCCCTCGCGGCTGCACACGAATATGTTCCCGGGCTTCACGTCCATGTGGACCAGCTGTAGCGAGTGGATGTAACTGGAACAACATACATACACTTAGTTTAGTACATAGTTACTGGGCGACCGAGCTCTGCTCGGGTGAAAATAGACAGAATACGGAGAAAACGATTTATGCCAGACATGAGATCCGGCTAGATTGATTCTTCGCGCCCATAAACCCATATTCCAAATTTCATCGAAATCGTTAGTTTGTCTTATTGTACGTTATTGTAGTTAGTTTTTCATCATCACCAGTAATCAGGGATAATAGGAACACATCATCCTACTAATATTATATACATAAAGTGAGGGAACAGCAGAACGTCATCTCGCTCATATTTAAGCAGCCCAACTGGTGAAGTAATCATATGCTAAAGATTGTCTCTAGAGAAGTATTCATCCAAAACCATGCAAAATACAGCCTTATTCCAATGTACATAAGATACTCACGCCAAACCATCAGCGACGTGCGCCAGTAGTAGTAACAGCTCGCTCTCTGGCAGAGGTCCGGTTTCCATCATTTGCTGAAGACTGCCTCCGGAGCAGTACTCGTTCTGGATGATCATGTGGTCATCTTCGGCCCATGCCGAGTAGTATCTAGGGATAAAGGTTGATAATGTTAGTGACAACAAAAAAATATCAAACATTTATTCCTGGTTGTGCCCCTAAATGAGCCCGGGGTTCGCTTTGACACCTAATTCCAAGATTTGGCATAGGCACTGCCAGCCAACACGCAGTTTTACGAAAGCGACAGCCATATGACCTCAGGGAAAACTAGACCTTAAACTCAAACTCAAACACATTCTGACAGTAATAAGGACGTGTCTCGAAACATTTGGCTACCTTGGCTGCTACTAACTAGATGACGCTGACTGTACGAATAAAACATAATATTTCTTTCCGTCCGCGGTATTTGTGAAATTCTGAAAGTGCCTAACATAAGTTTATGAACCACTGTTCCAGTGTGTTGGGCGCCGAAAGTAACGCATCGCATTGCGACCGTGCGAATGTCCTACGTTGGACAAACGACTGTGTAATGTACCACGGCTGACTCCCACCCGATTTCTTGGGTCTCTTTTGGTCTGTGCGGCCGACCACGCCGTGTCGAGATACAACGACTTGGGAATATTTGTCGAGCACTGTCTGTTTGTTTAGTCTGTTGATGTTGGTGTTTTAAGGATCAGATGTCGTCTCTTGGTGTCCCTACTCGTCTCTTGGTACGTAACGAGCGCTTGAGCGCGTACACGCAGCCGTCCAGCTTGTTCACGTACCTGACGACCCGGGGATGTTTCCCGAGCACGGCGTGCGCGTACACCTCGGTGAGCGCGGCGCGCTCCTGCGCGGAGCCGGCGACGGGCCGCAGCGAGCGCTTGAGCGCGTACACGCAGCCGTCCAGCTTGTTCACGTACCTGACGACCCGGGGATGTTTCCCGAGCACGGCGTGCGCGTACACCTCGGTGAGCGCGGCGCGCTCCTGCGCGGAGCCGGCGACGGGCCGCAGCGAGCGCTTGAGCGCGTACACGCAGCCGTCCAGCTTGTTCACGTACCTGACGACCCGGGGATGTTTCCCGAGCACGGCGTGCGCGTACACCTCGGTGAGCGCGGCGCGCTCCTGCGCGGAGCCGGCGACGGGCCGCAGCGAGCGCTTGAGCGCGTACACGCAGCCGTCCAGCTTGTTCACGTACCTGACGACCCGGGGATGTTTCCCGAGCACGGCGTGCGCGTACACCTCGGTGAGCGCGGCGCGCTCCTGCGCGGAGCCGGCGACGGGCCGCAGCGAGCGCTTGAGCGCGTACACGCAGCCGTCCAGCTTGTTCACGTACCTGACGACCCGGGGATGTTTCCCGAGCACGGCGTGCGCGTACACCTCGGTGAGCGCGGCGCGCTCCTGCGCGGAGCCGGCGACGGGCCGCAGCGAGCGCTTGAGCGCGTACACGCAGCCGTCCAGCTTGTTCACGTACCTGACGACCCGGGGATGTTTCCCGAGCACGGCGTGCGCGTACACCTCGGTGAGCGCGGCGCGCTCCTGCGCGGAGCCGGCGACGGGCCGCAGCGAGCGCTTGAGCGCGTACACGCAGCCGTCCAGCTTGTTCACGTACCTGACGACCCGGGGATGTTTCCCGAGCACGGCGTGCGCGTACACCTCGGTGAGCGCGGCGCGCTCCTGCGCGGAGCCGGCGACGGGCCGCAGCGAGCGCTTGAGCGCGTACACGCAGCCGTCCAGCTTGTTCACGTACCTGACGACCCGGGGATGTTTCCCGAGCACGGCGTGCGCGTACACCTCGGTGAGCGCGGCGCGCTCCTGCGCGGAGCCGGCGACGGGCCGCAGCGAGCGCTTGAGCGCGTACACGCAGCCGTCCAGCTTGTTCACGTACCTGACGACCCGGGGATGTTTCCCGAGCACGGCGTGCGCGTACACCTCGGTGAGCGCGGCGCGCTCCTGCGCGGAGCCGGCGACGGGCCGCAGCGAGCGCTTGAGCGCGTACACGCAGCCGTCCAGCTTGTTCACGCAGCGGGTCACGCGCCCGAACTCGCCGCGACCGATCATGTCGAGTTCGATGAATTCGATGTTGTAGCGGGATATGTTGGATTCCTGTCGAGAATTGCATTGTTATCGATAGATAGATAGAGAATTGCGTGCGTTATGCGTGTTAAGATGCGTGAGAATTTGAGCAGCCTCGGGTCGAGGCACGCACGGCTCACCTATTTCGCTCAAATTCGTACGCGCTCACGCGCTGTGCGCCAGCAACCCGCTCACGGCGCGCGACGAGCCGTCCTGAGGCGGTCTTGTGCCCGCTCAAAGGCGCCTCAGTGCGCGTGCCTCGCGTCATTTGGACGTGTATCCGAGCTTGCCGCGGGCAGAGCGACACGTTCTGCCTTGTTTGTGGGCGAGGCGAGTATGAATTTGAGCAAGTGGATGAACCGTGCATGTTTAATCGAGTTTGTTCGTAAATTTATTTATATCATTCGGTGAAATAAATGATAAACGCAGCCGCGGCTGTCATCGTGTCCGACGCCATTTTGAACGACGCACGGTTCGCCACGAGCACGCTGCCTCGCTCGCGCATGTATATGTGCACCAAATTGGGTCGCGAGCGGGGCGAGCATGCCTCAAGCTGAGCCGCTCAAATTCCTACGCAGCGTTATACTTTTGCTGTAAAAAAATAGCTTACGATTGTGTTTCTGACTGAAGATTTGAAAGTGCTTATTACTAGGCCTTCTTGAATAAAAAAAATATTTAGAATTTTCGAGTTTAATAGCCAACTAAATGAATACTCAAATCAATCTATATTTACTAATAGTGACCCGCCCCGGCTTCGCACGGGTACTATATCATAAATATAAACCTTCCTCTTGAATCACTCTATCTAGAAAAAAAAACCGCATCAAAATCCGAACTGAATGCCTGTTAAAGATCTTATATTTCTGCATCAATAGCAGGCACCTCATACAAAATTATGAAAGGTCACATGGGCTCTTGAGCATCGACTTTTTTGTAGATACATTCATCTTGCAAGTTGTCCTTCCCAGAGTAAAATTAACAGCTTGTTAGGTTCGGATGAGAAAAGTACAGTCAGCAATAAAAACCTGTCACAAAAACGAAGATAATTACAGCATCTTCATTATTAACAGCTATGACAAAGTCTCTTACCCTCAATCTCTTGGCAGGCTGCTCTGGCGTGGCGTCCCCCATCGATGTAGGAGTTTTCGACAACGACCGTTTCTTCTTGTTCAGCGCTTGCCCTGTGGACATTATATGCAGTTTCAAATCCACAATCAATAAAAAAATAAAAAAAAAACATATCAGCCGAAAGACGGTTATTTTACGTAGCCTAGTTGGTAGTGACCCTTCCTAAAAAAAACTAAGAAACTCGCGTACGAAATAATAGTGTTGAATGGAAGCCAAATATGAACCTTAGCTATATGTAATAAGGAACGGTGTTTCGAACGTTTTTTGCTGACGAAAGGTTAGCAAAGATGCACAGTGCATGCATTTTTGCTAAAGGCAACTTTATTACTAAAAGCATAAGATTTTAATTCCTACGAAGCTGGAGGTGCTGGGTTCAGGTCTGGCCGTGGTTCACCTTTACATTGAGAGAGGGTATCGCTTACCGTCAGGTGTAAAAGGGTTGATGTTGGCAACAGGCTTGGTCTCCTCGTGCATGCTGCCGAGCGCGCTGTCCTCGTCCGGCGGGTGCAGGTGGTGGCTAGAGCCTGTCGTGACTCCTGGGGACATACCAGTCAAATGTCAAGAGAATAGCAGACAAGGATTTTGATGTACGATTCTCACCGAACGGGCCGGGCCGGAGCGCATTCCGCAAAGGAATTTGAACCGTATAACACATTTGAATGCATCGTGCATCCACTGCGAGGCGGCAGCTACCGACGCCGGTGGGGATTGTAATCAAATATGAATTGCATCTGCTGTATAGACGGTTCAAACTTCTTTGCATGTAATAGAATGCGCTCCGGCCCGGCCCGTTCGGTAAGAATCGTACATTATACTTTTACAAGCTTCATACCATCAGGGACCCGCCCGGTATCCCCTTTGAGGGTTTTTGAAAGGGTTTTTCGTAATGCTTTGCTTACCAAAGCCAATGCTCCTCAAAACCCATTCACTTGTATATTAAAGCGATCCAATACGGTATACCCTTCAAAGGGTTTGCTAACCAAAACCGATGCTCCTCAATACCCATTCATTTGGCTTTTAAAGCACAATGAATAGGTATTCAACACGAGGAAGCGCTTCAAACCTTTACCCCTTCAACCCCAACCGCTTAGTAAAGCTTTTCGAAAGGGTTTTTCTATCAGTAGCGGTAGCGCCCCGTAAGGGAAACCCCTTCATACGACAAATTTAAATGAATGAGTTAAGGACAGCAAGTGATTTGGGCTATTTAACGAACGACTAACCCGTTCAAAGGCTTTTTTCTGGGAAGGGGTGGGCATGCCATACGATTCAATAAACCAAACCCTCAGTAATCGTAAGCGGTGTTCGTTACAATCTGAATGAAGGGAAAGTTGGCAAATTTATATGGAATGTGCGCCATGTTTATTTAAAGTTGATCGGTCTGCATATCGCAAGTAGGTGCCGTCCGCGTCGCCTCCGTTATAGTATAAAAAAAAGACCGGGTTGCACTGCGGGAGTGGCGGCAGAAGTGAAAACTTGAATATTTTGACATTTCGAATCGACGAATACAGTGGCGACAGAAGTAAACTATTTCACTTGCAAATTAGCGCGTGATAAGTTATTGTGGGGACTACTGCCCGTTCCGTCAGATACATGAGAGGAGGCCTGTGCCCAGCAGTGAGACGTATATAGGCTGATGATAACATCATCATCATCATATCAGCCGAAAGACGTCCACTGCATAGGCCTCCCCCAAAGAGTGCCAAAGTGACCGGTCCTGCGCCACCCGCATCCAGTGGACTCCCGCAACCTTTACCAGGTCATCAGTCCACCTTGTGGGGGGCCTACCTACGCCGCGCCATCTGGTACGCGGCTGATGATGCGATGTGAAGTTATTGTGTGTCGGCCGAACGGGTAAGCGCCGCGGATTGCATGGCGTTTGCGCCCTTTTCTCGCTAACTCGAATGGCGCAGCCAGTCTCGTACTACGGCATCAGTCCCCCCCCGGCCGCCAAGCCTCGTCCCGAATGTCTCACCATCTTATGGTCACGTCACCTATCAATCGGAATCTGTGGCGATTATGTTCTTCTAGCATGCATGTTATCTCACCTGTAGGCGGGTTCAGTTTGGGCGGGAACAGCCGCGACCGCGACGTGTTGTGCGACGGTGTTGAGCATTTTTCTAGAAGCGTCTTCGGCGTCCGGGGACTGTCGAATAGCCTGAAATACATAAATAAATGTTAAGGGCATGCCTTGATTCGAGTCGACCACGCCCCGTTGATAGAGACACGCGTATGCCTTTCACGCACGACAAAAAGAGATGCAACACTCTTCGGGAATGGCTTTTTTAAACAAATTTCGATAAATATGTAACTTAGTAAAGTTTTATTTATATTTCACTGGCTGCCCGCAGGCCAAGTCTCGAAACTCTTCCACCGTAAAAAATTGAGATATTTCGTATAGCCAAGTCTCAGGCATTATTATTAATCTTTATTTGCTTGCTGAATAAAATTCTGCAACTGGGCTTATATCCCTAACACAAATACCTAAAACCTAAACATTTACATTTTAACATGTATAATATCAGCAGGATACCTATTCATATTCACATGTTGAAAGCACAGATGTGCACACTTGTACTCCCCACCTTGTACCTAAACAATTCATTCAACACCTGAGTGAGATTTACAAAAAAAAAATAAGAAACTCATGTACGAATTGATAGTGTCGCTTTTGACTACCAAAAACGAAAGCCAAATATGAACCTTAGCTATATGTAATAAGGAACGATGTTTCGAACATTTTTTGCTGACGAAAGGTGATGCATGTGCATGCATATTTGCGAAAGGCAACTTTATTACTATTAGCATAAGATTTAAATTCCTTTAAAGTTATACAGGCTACCTTGAGTAAGATGAGGGTCTGAGTGGTTTTTATGGAAATTGATTGTGTGTGAGAAGTAATAAGATTGAATCTTCTTTGTGGGGTTTTTGTGTGGGTGTATTTTTTGTATGGACAGCTGTGTGATCATATGTTTGTCATTGTTGTTTATAACTGTGCTTTAACTGATTTTTAACTGAAATTCTTGGGAGCACATGGTATTTTTTACATGCGGGTTTTAGAATGATTACCGTCATTAGCTTAAGATCTTAATCAATGGAATTTGCTAACTATGTAAGCAAACCGTCATACTGAAATTGACATTAAATGTCAATTTCAATACATTTTTTTTTTACATGGTTAGCAAATTCCATAGATTTAGATCTTATACCCTAGTTTTTCCTCTAAGTTGGATCCTATATCACATCACACATCACATCATCAGCCTATATACGTCCCACTGCTGGGCACAGGCCTCCTCTCATGTATGAGAGGGAACGGGCAGTAGTCCCCACACTGGCCCAGTGCGGATTGGGGACTTCACATACACCTTCGAATTTCTTCGCAGATGTATGCAGATGTATGGATCCTATATGTATTGGAGTAAATGCCTAATTGGAAATTTATATCAAAGATAAATAATGTATATTTATGCCAATATGTGCAAGTAACTTGGTATGGAACAGAGTTAATTTTTCTCACAATCCACAGAACTGATTGAGATGAAATTTGGTATAGAAGTGCATAGGATAGTTTCTATCCTGGAAATCACCCCTAACAGGGGTGGAAGTTTGTATGGAGGTACAATATAAACGAGTTCCACATGGACAAAATCTAGATTATATACATTTTGAGAATGATTTTTACAATAATGTAACAAACAATGCAAAGAAAGTGTTTAAATACAATATATCATGTAAACCGATGAAAATAGTGGTTGTAACAAACAGAAACACCAATTGTATCCTAATGCGTCAACACATTGACTGGATTTGGGAAAAAAATATCCCTTATCTTATCAGTCCTAACTCTTTACTGATTAAGATTACATCATTAATTGGTTACTTTTAGGATTGTATGACTCATAGCAAGATTAGAAATATCATTAATTGCCATTGTCAAGAACAAAATATGACTGACTAGCAGCCCATTACTAAGAACCCGGACGGAGCCATGGGATGAGATATAGCTTGGGCCCAACACAAAACTTTCTTCATACGAGAATTTTATAAAATGGATGACTAGCTTTAGTAAATTACCCCCTACATACAAAGCCTCTTTATTATTACTATCTATAGACTAGCTGTGTGCATAACTCTGTCCATAGAACTCATTTCACATTCCCATACAGCGTTCCACCCCCATGACTTCCAGCACAGCTATCACAAGACAGCGCGCGAGCTCTCGATTTTTCTCGCACTATCCGTATTTCTCTTATTAGAAAACTTAGAAAGAGAGGTATAGTGCAAGAAAAATCGAGAGCACTCACGCGCCGTCCTGTCCTCCTGTCCGTCCTGTTTATTTATTTATTTATTCAACCAACTTACACTTACAGCATATTGCCAAACATGAAAGTTACTTATAGTATTAGTAACAATAAGTATTAAATTATAATTATAATTCAATTAACTAAATTTAAATTAACATTATCATATTAGATTAATTATTTATACATTTTAGCAAGCTTGTATACAGGACACATTTAATACTGTATTGAGGTTGGAGTGTTGATTGACTCCAGATACCGAGGGGCTGTAGCCAGGAATTTCGGCTCTGAATGCGAGAACATGTCCAAGGTAGTGTCATAAAGGAGAATATTATTGATGTGGTTCAATGCTTTATACAAGGGACGGGTGCTCAGCATTACTGTAGTGTTAATAACCACAAATAGTGGCCGCTGTCGTGGACGAAGTGTATCTCTCATATAAGGTAGTGGTGCTCTAAAAGTTACCTGTGTGTGATTGCGCCGTGCAGGATAAAAAATAAGCTATAGAATAGATGTTTTTTTCCCAGGAAAAAGACATCTATTCTACAGGTTGTTTTTTCCAGTCCAGACTCAGTCCATAGCAAATATAAATGTTTTTAAATTGGCTTGACCAACAATTGTTACACTGAGAGTATAATACATAATTATTATTATGTTTTAACCTAAGCCACTTTAAACTAATTAACTTTTTTTGATGATTGTGTTAAAATGCAATACAGATTACTACGCCAATTTTCGTGAGATGCGACCACTTTATACTAATTCTGGGGCGAAATTTACCAGCATGTATGGATGATAGAGCTTCATTCTTAACAACTAAATGATAATAATATGGACTGGTAGACCATGAAAGGGTTATAGGTAACATTATAAACAAAACATTATGTTTACCAGATTTGAATTCATAGTCCCAAGTATTTTAGGAGACATAACATAACTATAGAGCAACCAAACATGAACAATCAAAAAAATGTTGATGGTCCCATTAACAACACTTTCATATATACAATAATTGTGAGCTACCAAGGGAATTGGACATAGATATGACTCAATAGCAGAGAATGTCATGTTATGAATAAACAAACTTGTCACAACTTGTGCCCAAAATATTGGGGAAACTGGTTTGACCTGTTTTGGCTGAGGGATTTAAATTGACTATTGAGACTTGTCCAAACAGGCTGAAAAGATATGGTGCTTTTCAACCCATCACACACTTAAAGCCCGTCACAGACTTTGCTGCAATTTAATATACCAAAATTATACAAAAGTATTACGCATTATCTATCAATTCAACCCAGAATAGTGTTTTCCAATATTTTTCCTTATTTTGTAATCCTTCCTTGTTTCTATATGTCTCTCATGTTTATATAACTAGATATATCACCTATTTAGTATTTTTGAAGATAATTGGATTTGGGAATTACTGATTGAGAAATTATGTTTTCCAATAACTTGGTACAGTTATCTTTATTGATATCTGAGTATAGTATCCGCAAAACCAAGTGGTGAGTCAGGTCATAAATCATTGGATCATGCTATCTCTTTCGCACCTGCACTGCCTTATGGTGCGGGCCGTGCAACAATAGTACTGACTTTTGTTGTCTGACTCGCCACTTGGTTTTGCGGATACTATAGACAATGGATGTCAATATATCTGACAAAAATACATTGACTCCTAACTAGGGGAATTACTACTAATTACCCGAGTAAAGCTATTACTCTAAGGGGTCTTCAGAATAGGTATCTAAAATGGATAAATAGATACAGTGTATGTATTAGCTGATATATTGGGGTTTAAATCAAACCAGTGTGGGAAGGGTGCACCATAGTTGTGCAAAGATATGTTTTACACACATCCCTGTTGAATATACACCTCAATAGCTCTAGAAATAGGGTATAGTAAGATATTTTTGAGCACAAAAAACATTAAGACCTATCATGGCTTCTGTAGATTTGAATTTCTGGAGAATGATAGTAAAAATGGTTTCAAGTGGAGCTGAACTAAAACTCTTAATAATTTAAAGCTTTATAGTTTAAAATGGAATGTTGTTTTGAATTATTTTGTTCTATGAGAAAACATTGTACTTATATGTAAAGTAGCAATCGGATTCAGCTCTTCTAAACTGAATTAAAATCACTTTTATTTTATTAAACATTTTAGCTTCTAATATTAGGATTACAAACCGGAAAACAATACAACATTTCATGATGCAGTAAATAACCAAACATACATCTGTTACATCAATAATCTACCCTTGATCCAAAATTAAGTCGGCATAAAAACAGGAAAAAATGTCAAACGCTACTCCTAAAGGTCATCTGGCGAAAAAAAACTCATATATGAATAAAATTAACACACTTTCTAGAAAATATACTGCTATTATTATTTGCAACACCTGCCTTGAATCAAAACAAGTCTACGTCAAGAGTATAAGTGTTATATAACGGGCTCACGCTAATTTGCAGTCGTTTAGCGTCCGGATCCCACAAACAAGCATTAACGTGGTATTTATGGAAGTTCATATGATTGTGAAAGTTTTACCTTAACGCTCGGACTTTTCTGTATGGCGGACTCATAGATGATGGTGCTGGAGAACCCACTTTTTCTTCATCATCACCATGATAACTAAAATCCAGCTTTCTCGGAAACACTGGCGGAATAGGACTCAGATTTTCCGAAAACGTATTGAAGGAATCTGACATTTCCTCCGATAGTTCTGTTGAATTATGCTTATTGTTCAATCCCGTATTCATTCTGTACCACTCGGTCATGATTAATAACACATGGATAACACTATACACATTAATAACACTAACTTTAATTAATAACTTACACGACACTGTATTTAACAATATTCTAAACAAAGCACACTTTCACAACTCACGTACGTTATGGCGGATGACGCATAGCACCTGTTCAAGTGTGCAACCAATCTCAGCACCGTATTTAACCGGTGCGATGAATATGGCGATCTCATTGGCTGGCGTTATTTTTTTTAAATAACGATGTCGCTTCAATGCGAGTCATTGGCTGATTTATGGACGCGTTCATGTTTAGACTCGCGTTTTGTAACTGCAATGAACGAAATAGTTTAAAAATAAATTGACTATACTTGGTGCAAATCGAAATAAGAATGAAATAAATATTTATATACAAATATTTTTTATATTTCAATTAAGTGTTTGTTTCATTCCACATGTGCTTGATCATTTTCGAACACTATGAATGATGAACGCATTTATTTGCCTTTTGAGTTTTACTCAAAAGTGTTACCATCATGTTAAACTTTCCCTCAAATACAATAAAATTGGATGTAATCGATACGGGTCTTCTTGTCTTCTTACAAAAGTACATGTTTTTTTGAGAATTATGCATTACTTACGAGAGACTTAACAAAATATAACTTTCATCATTTAGAAACCGTTTTGGGTGTTGACGTCCAATGGGGTCAGCAGTTCACCAGTTCACGACCCATGTGCCGCCCGTCCACCAATGAAATTTCGGGATGGAGGAATATAATTTATTTTGAGGCTTTTTCGTATTTTTTGTTACTTATAGTCTAAACATTAGCCTGATACGAATGACCGCAAAATGTTATTATCATACATACATACATACATCTTATTGTATCTCATCTAGATGAGGGCCCTTTCGGATGCACTTCGACCCAGTGGGATCATTTGTGCATTTGCCCTCTCCTTATGTCTACTCCCAACTTCGCTCCATCATTTCCACATAGTGGATGATGCAGCTCAGTGGAAGTACCTTGAATTCCTTTGGTTGCGGATAGCCGTTACAAAAGTAATTTATTCTTTGTCTGGCAAGGGCATGACATTCACACAGTAAGTGTTCCATAGTCTCATCCTCCTCGCCACACATTCTACAGTCTAAGCTGTCCGATAGTCCCATCTTGGCCAAGAGATCCTTGACCCCGAAGTGACCTGTGAACACCCCAGATATGATTCTGAGCTGCTTCCTACTGAATTTCCAGCCCGAGTTCACTCCTTCTGTGAAGACCTTTGAGTGCCTTAAGCCAGCCTCATTCCTCCACTCGTGTTGGTGTTTGGTTTTGGCGTAGGCTTTAAAGGCCGAAATTATGGTTCCCTGCGAGAGTCCCACAAATGGTTCTGGACCTACAAAGTGGTTTGTAGACCCCCCTCTAGCAAGCTCATCCGCTCTTTCGTTGCCAATGAAGCCCTCGTGCCCTGGAATCCAAACCAGTTGCACCTTATTGTGCTTTCCAAGCTTGTTCAGTGCCTGGACGCCATTGTCGACTAGTCTTGATTCCACTTTCGGCGCCGTAAGTGCTTTAAGCGCCGCTTGACTATCACTGAGTACCTATATAGATGGTCTGCCCTCTGGCTTGTCTGTCTATATTCTCCTGTGCACAGGCAATTATGGCGTATGTCTCCGCCTGGAAGATGGTTGCCAAATTACCCATGCTTACACTACGACTGTAGTCATTCGCATAATACATACATACGTACATACATTCACGCCTTTATTCCCAAAAGGGGTACGCAGAGCGGGTGCCGTTCAGTGGTCATACAAACAAAATGCATAATTTCAAGTAGCATAAGTACGGAAATCATAACAAACTATTATCATAATAACAAAATGCATATTTTTATTGGTTATAATATTTAAATACATAACTATCATTTATCACCATAACATTTTTCATAACGTTCATGTGAACTAATTTCTTTTTGTATAACATTCATTAACTATAATGATTAAAACTCATAACAATATTTTGAATAATTATCAGGTACTGTAGATTATTTACTTACCAAGTGATTGATATATTAAGCAGAACAAACAAAAAACTGATATTGCAAGCATTATTGCCAAAAACCGAATCAGAGCGCCCCACTTCTACGTGGTCTTGTCTGTCCTACCCCTGGAGTGTATATAAAAGCTTGCGGAGACAGAAGCTCGCGAAGGAGGTCCTGAGTTGAACGGGTGCACGAGGCCAAAGCGAAGCGAGTGGGGGGAGGTGGCGAGCGAAGCGAGCCGGCGAGCTCCCGAGCGGAGCGTAGGTCGAGTGCGCACGGGAAACGAAGGGCCGACGAAGCGAGTTTCTGACGGGAGCCTGGGCGGAGGGCGGAGGATTAGGTCCCAGAAACGAGAAGTTCTTTTTAAAAACGTATATTATGAATCGAACATTAGAATAATTATTAATTGTATTTGGACGCTTAGAGACTTTATACATCTCTGGGATACTAAATTAACATCATAAAGGAACTTCTTGTTAATTCTGCTAGTCTGCTACAGACCTTAATATCAAATGTAATGGTTAATATTTTGCAATTTTGTATTGTTTTGTTTTCATTTAGTGACATTTAGTTTGTTAACCGTTTACTAGGTATTTGGTTAAAATTTGAAATTTTTAAATGATTATTAGGATTGTAAGATTATTATTATTATATTGTAAAATAAAATACCATGACCTTAAATAATTGATTTTGATTTTTGCTTTTGAACAAGTTTAATAACTGGCCACGTTATACTAAATTGAATTCTATTACAGGTGAATAGACTTCATTTTTAGTATGATGGGAAGGGAAAATGAATTTCGTAGACCATTATGAAATAAGTTTTTTATAAAAATAGTACATTATGAGCATTAAATTTTATACAGCGTGCCCATTATAGCGTTTGATCATTATACAATTCGAAATTATGAAAATTGATAATTATAATCGATGAAATTATGCAAATAGTTTGTATGCATTTTATTTTTATGCAATTTGACCACTTATACAAGGTAAAATTATGGTATTCGTTGTTATGCAAAATGAAAATATGCAATTTGTTTTTATATGAAACATTACACACCCCCTCTTTTAGCATAAATGTGGGTATAAAAGATCGACTAAATGTGATATTGCAGTTATAGCTTGGTAGCCCATTACCCACAACACACTTCAACACGACTTCAACACCAACTTTTACGACACCCACGGGAAGAAAGGGGGTGGTGAAATTCTAACCCGACACCACACGGGTTATGTTATTATCACTAAAAAACACGTCGGTTACAAACAAGCTCACGGCCCATCTGATGGTAAGCGGTTACCGTAGCCTATGGACGCTTGCAACTCCAGGGTTGCGCATTGCCAACCCTTTAAGACATTATACACTGCTTTTTTGAAGAACCTTATACCTAGTCACTTGGAAAAACCTCGCTCGATAGTATCGCTCAAGATCAAGGTACGCGACCATTATTATACATATGAACTATGAACGCGAGGTTAAAATATTGTTGACGTTGTAATCAGTTCAAGGGACACAACAAGAAATAACGATATAAAAAAATATAGTTACTTGTTTTTGAGAAGTACGAGTATATAAACTCGTTTGTGTAGTGTAGTTACTTTAGTGAAATAACTATTAGGGTCTTCACCTGCAAGGTTTTATACGGTTTTTTTTTTTATTTTTCACATGGCAACTGTAATTTGTTATGACATTGTCGTCACGGTACGGTTTGACGGTAGACACTGCAGTAGTTTCCAAATTAGGCGAAAAGTCCAATAATAACGCCCTACCGAGTGCTATAAAATGAATGTAAATTAATGTTTTAAGTGCAATTACTAAATGTGCCTTCTAAAATGGCTCAGCGATACTTAGAACTGTTGGTATTGTTAAGTTTGCCATTTATTTCTTTGTGTCAGCAAGATTTGGGGATTGTGTTTAATTATAATAATACGTAAGTACATTTAAGCTATTATTACACATGTAAGCTACTTATCTACTCAATAAAAATGCTAGAATGAGTACGACTTTTCATGTTGCATCGTAAGCGGGTCAAAATCGCAATTTTTTTAAACTTCTAGTTACCATATTTCTGATTTTTGACTCAATTTCTTCAACTTATTTATTTAATGTTGTTTAAAAAAGCGATTGTTTTATTGTAGTACTCATTTCAAATTGTATCTTACTGGGGTCGTGGTTAATTTGTATATCTATAACTAGACCTATTAAATGATAAGAATGTGTCACTGTTGATTGTGGCTTCCCCCACTTATTGCTTATCTACAGTAGGCTTTTTGTTGGGACAGTAATTTATTATAATCTTATAATAGAGCTTCGGCTTTGATCACTTTGTAAGCTCTGTAGGTTTTACTCCTTTTAGGAGTTGGTTAATTTTACAAGCTTTAATTTAACTTGATCTTGGATCTAAGCTTTGGACCAGTGAACCTCAACCTGAAATGTTGTCAATATTATGGTACCATCAAGCTGATCTGATTTATTTATTTATTTATTTATTTATTTATATAGGAAGATCATCAGCTTAAATATTACACAGTAGCTAAAAACAGTAGTGACAGTGAGCTAATAACAGATCCTCACCGATAGCGTGATGAATATGTAAAAAATAAGTGAGCAAAAACCAAACGAAAACACAGCGCTTTTGCGTCTTGACACGGCTACATAATTTAAGTACTTATTTCTAAATAGACACAAATAGAAAAGAGTACTCTAAACCATTTCCCTACCTCTACCGAAAAATTGTCGAGATAAGCGTCGTCTTACTAAAGGGACACTTGCACTGAATAGGTCCAGGTCGTCAAACCTCTGAAACACCTCATTCAAGCCGTTGCTCGCTCTGATCATAAAACTATTTTGCCTATAGTTAGTGGATGATAATGGCACGGATAGTGGCAGCTTACGCCGAGCTCTACTGGGTATACGGATGTTCAATTTACCAAGTAAGGTGGGCTGTGATGATGGAGACAAAAGGTGGCGATGGGAATTCATTATTTAACCAACATTACCCTCAAAATTCTCAATGAGTGTTTGATGACGCATGAAAAGCTTGTCCCTCCCAAAAACTATTTTTTTGGCATAAACTTATATCCCTGTGTTCTTTGCTATATGCCGATGGAGCCACGTAGGCTAGTATTGTAACTTAGGTCCTGCCGCCTGCTGATGGCTATAAAAACCTAACCTAGCTTCTAAAGTCTAAAATGCAGGTGGTAATATTTGCAACTACTCATTTGACAAAAAAAACTATAACTGCATATACAATTGTCTTGTTCAATGTTGTCAATGTTTATCCTGCCCCTCTGCCTGGGCTCCTTGTAAGTACAGTCGGGATCAAAAGTAACTGCACAATCGAGGTCGTCAAAAGCTCTTCACATCACATTATCAGCCTATATATGTCCCACTGCTGGGCACAGGACTCCTCTCATGTATGAGAGGGAACGGGCAGTAGTCCCCACGCTGGCCCAGTGCGGATTGGGGACTTCACATACACCTTTGAATTACTTCACAGATGTATGCAGGTTTCCTCACGATGTTTTTCCTTCACCAAAAAAACGGTAAAAATGAAATCATATTCCGTACATAAGTTCCGAAAAACTCATTGGTACGAGCCGGGATTCGAACCCACAACCGCCGTTTGACAGCCGCATGCCTGAACCACTGGGCTACCGTAGCTTCCAAAGCTCAAATAGCTCAAATAGCGTCAAAAGCTCTTATTCCCTTTTAATAATAAAGACTTTTGACGATGTCGTGTGTAGTTACTTTTGTGGCTGACTGTACTGTGACTATGCATAACGTATTATAAAAACATTGTAAAAACTTAATCTAAGCAGATAAATTAAAATAACTAAACAGAATATAAATTCAAACAGAGGATACATTATAATAGTATTTCCTTCCATTACAGATATAAGTTTGGCGATGAATATACAGTCAACGTCAGTAAGAATGTGGAATACATCATGGAGTTTGTGGGGGTGAGTCGTAGTTAACCAGTAATCACATCACAAACCACAAAATGGATGGCCAAAATGGATCCTTATTCACTACTGGCCAACTATCTAACAAGAAGGCAGCAATATGTCCAATATGATCACTCTAATAGCAATCCATATTCAGTATTGTCAGGAATAGGACAAGGTAGTAACCTTGGCCCCCACCTATTCCTCATTATTATCAAAGACCTCCCAGCATGTATTAACCAATCAACAATTCTAATGTTTGTAAAATTAGCCTGTCTTAAGTTACAGGAAGACATGAATAGCGTCTGTGTAAGCAAAATAAACTGTCGCTCAGTCTTACGTTATTACTACAAGATTGAACACACCCTCTGTTCATGATCTTGGCTGGCAGATCATTTGACTCACAACTTACTTTTAATGAACACATACTTAGCACTTGCACAGCTTTAAGGAAATGCCTGGGCTTCATGATTCACTAACCCAAAAGCTTCAATTCGCAGACTGCCAGTATAGTTTATATAACACATAACTATGTCGAAGACGTCTCGAAACGAATGCGATTATTTGAAGCCCTCATGAACATCACTACACTCAAATGCTAGAAAGGATTCAGAAATCCTCTAATCGCTTCCTTTTCAAAAAACTCTACGGGTACTAACCGTTTCTTTATCTGGCCTTATATTGGTGAACTATACTTCCCTTGAGACTAGTAGGAACATTATCATCATCATATCAGCTGAAAGACGTCCATTGCTGGACATAGGCCTCCCCCAAAGAGTGCCGCAGAAGGAACAAGTTTCTAACAAAATACATTTTTAATTTGATATGTGGTCAAATTGGTAACCCTTCGCTACTGGCCCGAGTGCCCCCAGCTACAGGCATTCTAAATTTGTTATGAGCCGTCCTCGCCGCCGCACGCTATTTGCTGTTCCTACGACGCGGACGCTAGCCCTGTCGCACATACTTACCGCTGCATCAGGTGTTGGCTCTTCTGAATGACGTCTTGTACAGCGATAGCAAGCTAGACATATTTCATAATACGGAATCCTGTTTCTTGACACTCAGCAGCTGGTATCTAGAGTCTATAACCACTACGATTTATTAGCTAAGGGTCCAATACGCGATTCGTCCAAATCTCATTTCGTCCTTCGTCCAATACGTAGTTTGTCCATAATATGATTCATCTATTTCGCGATTTGTCAATACGCAGTTCGCCCAAATCGCTCCATCCATGAAGCTTAAATCCAAGGCCAATTTTTGAACCGATGGATGTAGCCTATTTGTCTAGAATAATATGTTTGTTCATTTGTTCATTCTAAACATATATTAAATGTAAGTCCTGTTAACATGTGTAGCTAGGCTGTAAGTGTTACTAAATAATAAATAATTAAGAGTCCGCAGTAAGCTCGATTCTTCATACAAACGTAGTTACGCTCTCATTTTAAAACTATGTGTTGGATTGTAACGAAACTTTGCATGTACAATGACATGAACTATATCAAGGTCTGTAATTAGTTTATGTAGCTTCAGATACCATAGAAAAAAAACCGGCCAAGTGCGAGTCGGACTCGCGCATGAAGGGTTCCGTACCATTAAAAAAAAGTTTGTTGTATGGGTGCCCCCCTTAAATATTTATTATTTTTTGTTTTTATTATTTGTTGTTATAGCGGCAACAGAAATACATAATGTGTGAAAATTTCAACTGACGGACAGCGAAGTCTTAGTATTAGGGTCCGGTTTTTACCCTACAGCAAATACAGCGAATTTAAGTTTTTCATACAAAACTTGTTTTTGCTGTATTTCGGTTGTTTTATAAACTGGAACCGTATAAAATAATTACAGGCAGATATACCTCATGTCATTGTAAATGCAAAGTTTCGTCACAATCGACAACGTAGTTTTTAAAATGAGAACGTAACTGCGTTTGTATGAGAAGGTTAAATTCGGCCGAGCTTCCTGCGGAATCTTAAAAATGAAAAATTGAAATTCGAGAAGAGCGTTTTTAGATTTATTTATATACGAAACTTTCTCCGAATTTATCAGGGAGTATATAGATAAGGACGGAGGCCTATGTAGAGCAGGGGGCGTGTTTCGGCTGATATGATGACGATGATGTAGATAATGTCGATTAATTTCCTTTTCAGATTAATTTGTTTATCGTTTTTAAGCAAATTATAATCTTAATCTAAATATATAAAAGAAGAAGCTGACTGACTGACTGACTGACTGACTGACATATCAACGCACAGCCCATACCGCTGGGTCTACGGATTCCAAATTTGGCACGTTGATTCCTTTTAAGGTGTAGGGGAGCACTAAGAAAGGATTTTTCAAAACTCACCCCCTAAGGGGGTAAAACGGAGGTCCGAAGTTTGTATGGGGGAAGCATTATTTATTGAACTAGAGACTTGAAACTTTGTAGGAAGATTACTTATTAAGATACAAAAAAAGCACTTTCAGCGTTTTACAAAATTCCACCCCTAAGGGGGTTAAATAGGGGTGCAAAGTTTGTATTCAAAACTACTGGGGCTACAAACTTGAAATTTACACCAGACCTTCCTTTTATGACGTAGGCAAGGGATAAGACGGGATTTTTGGAAATTCTATCCCTAAGGGTGTTAAATAGGGGTGCAAAGATTTTAGGGGTGAAACATTATTTATTGTACTAGAGACTTGAAACTTTGTAGGGATATTACTTATTGAGATACAAAAAAAGTTCTTTCAGCGTTTTAGAAAATTCCACCCCTAAGGGGGTCAAATAGGGGTGCAATGTTTGTATGAGGTAAACATTATTTATTGAACTAGAGAATTAAACTTTGTAGGAAGATTACTTATTAGGATACAAAAAAAAACATCTTCAGCGTTTTATAAAATTCCACCCCTAAGGGGATTAAATAGGGGTGCAAATTTTGTATTCTAAACTACTGGGACTAGGAACTTGAAAATTACACCAGAACTTCTTTTTATGACGAAGGCAGGGGATATAACAGGATTTTTGGAAATGCTATCCCTAAGGGGGTGAAATGGGGGTCCAAAGTTTGTATGGGGGAACATTATTTATTGAACTGGAGACTTAAAACTTTGTAGGAAGATTACTTATTGAGACCAAAAAAAGTACTTTCAGCGTTTTATAAAATTCTTCCCCTAAGGGGGTTAAATAGGGATGCAATGTTTCTGGGGGAGAAACATTATTTATTGAACTAGAGACTTGAGACTTTGTAGGAAGATAACTTATTAGGATACAAAAAAAGTAATTTCAGCGTTTTATAAAACTCCACCCCTAAGGGGGTCCAAATTTTGTATAGGGGAAACTTATTTTTAGCTACTATGTACTTAAAACTTTGTGGACAGATTACTTATTCATTTACAAAGTGCTTTCAGCGTTTTGGAAATAATTACACCTAAAGGGGTTAAAAAGGAGGCCCAAAGTTTGTATGGAGAAAAAAGATTAGTTAGACAATTTTATTCGAGAATTCACAGGATAATTCCTAACGATAAATGAGTAAACAAGTGTTTCCGGTTTTTTGAGAATTCAACCCCTAAAAGGAGACATATTGCAATTCAATCGGTCCAGTTTTTTTCGTAGCAAATCGGTTGTAACAGACGGACTGACAGACAGCCACACGTGATCCTATATTTTATTTATTTATTAAGGATTACCAACAGATAATACATCTTACATGCTCTTAAATCTATATAATAATCATGACTGATGCTTATCCAATTATAGGTAACCACAACTTATATAAGTGTCTTGTACCTGTGAACAATAGTACGAGTAAACATGCAGCAAACTGATTATTATGATTAATTAATCACAATTACAATTAACCGATACGGTACATTAACTAATGCTTGTACTTGATAGCTAGAATGATGTTAAATAATCGATTACAATGATGAACTACTTATATACAAATATTTTCACAAATATTTTATTAAGTATTTTTTTTTATGATATGTGATAGGTACTGTGACTGCCTACTTTGGGATATCCAGTGAGCCGACATATTTCATCACTTTCCCTTTAAACTGTTCAATTTTATCGTTAAATATGTCAACTCCTGCAGATCCTGGGATATGATTGTATAATTTTGGGATATGATTCTATAAATAAGGGTTCTATTTTTGCTTTTGAGGTATGGAACGAGACCTGCGTTATATAGGGTTATAGGTTTTAAAGTTTGTATTTGGTGCCATCTCGATCGTCAGCAATCGGTACCTAGGCGAGTGCGGGCGGCGCGGCGGGACGGGAGGGTAGGAGACATTGGGAAAGTGCCTGCATCCGTAATAAGTACATTCAAGGTGCTGCACGAAGATCTGCTTACTTTTTATAAGTTAAGCATTTTGGCCGCGGTTAAATGAAACCAAATTTTTGGGTATTTATGTTAAATACTGGTTCGAAAAGCATGGAAAAAAAATCTTAGGAAACAAGCCTATAGGTCCAGGCCACAAATTTGACTTGACATTCGTGGAGATATTTTGGTATTTCAACATTATCATGAACATAAAGTAGCTTTTATTCCAGAGGACAGATTCTCATTAATCATGATTGTAGATTTAATAACAGAAATACGTACATACATACATACATTCACGCCTTTATTCCCAAAAGGGGCAGGCAGAGCACATGAACTTTATGTTCCAGCGCCACTTTTAGCATAAATGTGGATATAAAAGATCGACAAAAAGTGATATTGCTTAGGTTGTTAGCCCATCACCCACAACACACTTCAACCCTGCTCTCTTAATCGACTTTTACGACACACGGGAAGAAAGAGGGTGGTGAAATTCTAACCCGCCACCACACGGGCATAAAAATAATAGTAAATAAAAATTAATTTACCATAATGGGTTATGACGAACGGTTATTCGTAGGGGAAGTTAGTAGTAGTAGGTTAGTAGGCGGCGTAGCAATTCAACAATTATTGGAAAATTACTTTTACTACGCGGGCGAAGCCGCGGGCAAAAGCTAGTAACTTATAAATTTTATAATTATATACAAAATATAGTACAAGCAGAAGCGTCTTTTGAACTCCTGACTTTTATTAGGTAGAGATTTTCGTTTGTATAACAAGTTGAAAGACTTATTGTTCAAGCAGGGCAGCTGTGGTCTGGCAACTGATCAGCACAGTTTAGCCATAGCCTTATGTTTTCGTAGTGGGCTTTATCAATAACTAGCTGACCCCCGAACTTCGTACCGCCATACAAACCGTATGAGAAAATGAATTTGTACATACAGTCAACAGCAAATATAGATGATAATTTTAATATTTTGTCGCACATAACGTAACAATACTGCGATAGTTGGCGTGCGTGAATGTAGTGAAAGTGACAAGGCACTTAAATGATCATCTACTTTTGCCGTTGACTGTAATTTTTATTTCGCGAATTTTTCCATGTCTTAATATTCGGCTATTCGGAGCAAAAACAAATCCAATAAATCAAACGTCACAAAAATCGGTCCCGCTGTTCTCAAGTTATAAATGGTGTACCTAACCTGACTCTGTTTTATATACATATATCATTATTTACAATATGGTCCACAGGACCACATCGACACCCCGGCGCGCGTGACAGTTGCCAGCAACTTCGCCAACAGCACGTTTCCTCTGTTCGTCACTGCGCGCCAGCAGAAAGGTGAGTTCGTAAATCCGAATGGCATGCGGAAAAATTAAAATTGTCCATTAGAAAGGTGAAAAGTGGTTTTCACTCTGGGGAATGTTTCTTGTTGTCGACACAATGAATCCTGAAATCTACACAAGGGGTCGGAACGCGCTTGTGTGTAATGTGGAGTTGCGAAGGTTCATTGGCTTCGGTGTCTACCTGCCATGCGGCGGTATGTTTGTTTGCCACTGTCGTCGTATAAAGAACCGGCCAAGTGTGTGGCGGCAAGCAGAGTAGGGTTCCGTAGTTCCGCCGGTCCGTCACATTGTTTTATTTGAAACTATAAACATATTGAGTTCACGCTCTGTTCACGGTCTAAAAACGGACGACTGTCGCTTGGTTTACTCTTCTGTATACGGCGAACGTAAACATTGTTTGATAAACTAAAGAATATTAATTAATTCTAAGTATATTATAATTTTATTTTCATATAATTTGACATAGTTATCTTATCATACTTAAATTTACTAACTGTTTGACACAACACACAAGGTTAGCTGGAAGAGATCCCTTATAGGGATAAGTTCGCCTTTGTACTTTGATCTATTGTGTGACATGTATATTCCTTAACCTGTTATTGTGTACAATAAAGTGCTTACATACATACATACACACAACTTCAATCTAAGTAATTTTGAATGAATTGTACGAAAGTACTTTATAGGTTTATGTAACATGTATATTTTTAGTACAGTTAAAATTAATGAAATAATAATTAGGTTTAGGTAGTAGCCATAAATGACGCTACATTGTTATCAAATCTGTTATGTATATTTATCAATATATTATATCTATCGTATTCTTGTAGATTATTACAGGGATAAACGGAAACGTGATATGATTAAACTAGGATTACCGGCCATGCAGATATAGACGGACGGGCGTAGCGAGGCCGGATAGGGATACGAGGGTGGCAATCCCTTTCACGCCAAGGTAGTGTTTCGGTGCTTTTTTTAAAAATGCATTGAAATTAAAAAATAAATACATACTTTTTAAAATGGTGAACGCCGTGACGTCGTCTCAGGAATTGACATAGAAACAAAAGAAGATCGCTTTGCCGGATCTCTCGTCTCGCCGCGCCCTATACGTGATACTTTGAAGCCTATAAAAATACAACGTCAATATTTCATTGCATGTTTGAGAAAAGTTCATTTGTTGCACGTGTAGCCAGTAATATCCCCAGCCTGTATTTGATGATTACTCGTAGACAGGCGAAACACGTGTCGAGATTATTACTATGTGGTTCATTGTATTTTTGCATCTTATTATCATTGCTTGACCCGCACGTTATTTAGCGGAAGCAGAAGTATAATGTTCTAGTCATTTGTCAAGGGAATCAGTAAACTAAATTGATTAGTTTTTGACCTGATTTTTTGAATATAGAATATCCCGACTTACCTGAATGTTAACATTGGGGAAGAAAACGAGTGTAGATTGTCTTCACTGCCGCTGTTACCTCCGCCCACACTAAGCAGCCGAGCGGGATGAGCACATGCTAAACGGCATCGCGAGCGCTCATGTTTAAGAACCGAGTATCGTGTCGTGTACTCTTGTCGAGCGATATCTACTTTAAAGACCCGTTTCATTATGTATTAATAATATTTTTTTCCAGGAGTGTCATCATGGCAACTGCCCATGGTCGTCGAAGTGCCGGGCAGCTTCGAGCAGTTCACCAACATATCGCGGACGCTCTGTCCTCATAACAACATGTTTGCCGAAAACGAGGACACATGTGGTGAGTGGCTCCTGAATCAATGAATCGAGATTTGTCGCTTGAGACTTCTTCCATTGTAAAATCGCCAGGTCAATTGTTTTCTGATCACGTGCGGATTGGCAGGATGAAAGCGCCAGTTAAATATGAAGCCGATTCATTTTCAATATACATTTGCCTACTCAAATGACCACTTGCGATAAAATCTGACAGCATAATGGTTCTACCAAAATTACGATATTTGTCAGCGTTTCCCGGTCGGATATTATTGCAATTATTTAAGTGTACAAAGTTATCATTTGTATATTTCTAGAAAAATAGCCTTACCAATGCATGCCGCCGCCCAAGAGAGATTGTACTCGGATCATTCAACTTTTTTTTGTCACTAGATGCTATAGTTACGTGTCCTGGGTAGAATTTGCCAAAAAAAAGTTGCATGAAAAAAGGCGTTAATACTTAAAAAAAAATGTTTTATAATATAGATAACTTAAAGGGGTTTGGGTAAAAATGTTGTAATTTTTTTAGATGAGCGGCCATTCGTTCAAGTGGTGAATTATGATAGATCTACTCAACACAAGCCTATTTTGTAATGAAATGTAATACACTAAAACGTAAATGCATCGAAGCCGAGATATTTGTCATATTGAAAAGTTATAAACAAACTTCAAACTTCAATATTTCGGCTCCGATATTGTTTAACGCGTTTAATTTTATATATCTATGCGTATTAAAAGGTCCTCTAAACGATTATTAAAAAAAACATCCTTGGCCGCTGCAATAAACAATAACGACATTTTTTCTCATACAAGGGTACCCAATGCCCTTTATATTCACATTGGAATTCCACATAAACTTGTACTGTATGGCATTTTCAGTTATTTTCTACTATAAAATGAAAGAAAAATTACATCTAAGTCTGTAAGTACTTTGCCCTAAGGATCTGTACACATTTATTAGGGATTAGTGCGAGTCGAATCCAAAGCTACTCATAAAATAGTGTTTACATGCCATTACTGTGGTTGCGCTCTAAAACTCCATTTAATTTTGCACATTCTACTGACGAATATATATAAAATGGGTTTGTCTTTCTGTTCACGCTTACAAAGCGAAAGGGGGAGGGATCAGTGTCTACTGCGGCCCCCTGATACGTAAATAATTTTATATTGTTATCACGTTTTTACTATTAAATCACTGATGTTATGTCACTTTTATGATTCACTAATCGGATGGATAAACATCAAATCACGCCTATATTTCCAAAAAGGCAGCACATGGAACATCATTTTCAGTGCCACTTATTTATCCATTCGCTTAGGGCTCTAAATAATGAATCCCTTTGAACGTTATTATATAATAATTACTTAACTGTGTTTTTAAATAAGTAACGAAGACAATATTGTGATATCCCCATCACTAATCGGTCGTCTTTAGCTTATGATTGCACACAATCTCTAATGTCAAGATTGAGAATACTGAAGATCTGTGCTGTATTTAGAAATCACAAGTGACGTGTCCAGAAGTCACTAAAAGAAGTATAGACGGCGTCATTGTGAGATACACTTAAAATGACTGCACTGTTACATCGTAGCTGGTATTTCCCGCTTCGTAGCGATTCAGCGTTGAACTTTGACGTGCCATCAAATGCAGTGAAGGTGTTAAAACGAACCTAAGTTGTAAAGCTTTATTAGGTCATGGAATATTTCAAATATATTATGTATCTTGCAGTGGTGCTTTGCTATATATATTAGTTTTGTGTTCGTTCCATATAAGTCATTATAAGAGGCAGCAGAAAATCACTAAGTTATAAACAGGTACAGTTACTGTCGTCCATGCGTTATTTGACGCACCGCAGTAAAAACCGCGCTGGAACTGCGTAAAAAAACGAATATCTAAGTGTGACCTAGATCACTTGCCACATGTTCAATGAAATACTCGTACTCTGAGGATACATTTCAAAATACTATATAAATGTCCATAGTAATGCGCAAGTGACTTAGTCTGTCTGTTACCTTTTCACGCTTACGCCGCTCAACCGATGACATTTGGTATGTTTATTTAATCGTATGGCATACATTGTTTTTGGCCTTTAAAGTTTGTCACTCTTTAGTACCATCCAGGGGACACGTGCAAATGCGGACGCGAGTAACAGTTGTCCCCCCTTTGTCAAGTGAGTGGGCAACTCGTCTGTTAGAAGTTCTTAAGCCGCCCGAAGGCCTCTAACTCGGCTTAACGACTACTGTCATAGACAGCAGCCGGGATCAACTGCTTAGCGTGCCTTCCAAAGCACGGAAACGCTCACGCACGGAAACATCAGGCGGTCACACATCCAAAGACTGATCGCTGCCATCTTTGCTTAACCTGCGTTATCGTTTCCGACTCGCAGGCGCCGCTAGGCTATGAGCAAAACATTTGGCATATGAGTATGAGACCCTGGAAAGAACATAGGATACTAAATTAAAACTTTAGAAAAGATTCCTTATAAGTATACAAAAAAAAATCTTTTTTTGCGTTTTGAGAAATACACCCCTAAGGGGGTTTAATATAATAATATATACATATAAATGCGAAAGTGTGTATATTTATCTGAACCAATTTAGATAAGATTTCGTATAGAGATAGTTTGAGTGCCGGATAAGGACATAAGATATTTTTATCGAAGACATCATCTCCTGAGGGGGTGTATGGGGGATGAAAGTTTGTATGGAGCTACGTTATAATCGAGCTCCACGCGGACGGAATCGCGGGCAGAAGCTATTATGTGTATAAAACGCGAGAGTTTAGAGTCCTTTATAAGTAAGTAGGTACAATACTTACGAAAGCATTTCATGTATCGGTTAAGTTGACTAAATAAATGTTTCATCCTAATGTATAAGACACCAGCTGCGCGGCCCGGCTTCGCACTGTTAGTTCCGTTTTCCCGTAGGAAATAGCATTTTTCCGTGGTAAAAAGTAGCCTATGTTCATCAGGAATAATGTCGCCTTCTTATGTAAAATAATTTTTAGAATCGATCAAATCGAAACAAACAATCAAATCTCTTATAATATTAGTGTAGATAATTCTTTGAAATGGTATTTTTCTGCTGTCTCTTTTCCCCAAAACGTCATCACAAGGGCGCATGTAATTTTAAACCGTATCTTCATTACAGACGTCTCAAATCAGAATACGCCACTCGTCCACCTAACCTCCTCCTCACCCGACCCAATCGAGGTGACCATACGTGTCGAAACCGTCAAAGACTTCTACATCAAACTCAACACAACTACAAACATAACGGTCACTCCAAGCCAGCCGATGTACTACTTCTTCCCGTTCAAACAAGAGAAAGAGATGGACCTGAAGAGGCAGAGTGAGAAGAGACAGAGTATGTGTAGCGGGGAGGAGAGGAGTGTGTTCTCGGAGAGTGTGTTTGAGGATAGAGGGTCTTTCGGCTGGTTTAAGCAGCCTAAGAGTGTGATAGTCATGATTGAGTCGGATGATGACGTTTGCGCTCTGATATCTATACAGAATTTCTCGGTGAGCATAATTTTATTAGCATATCGTTATAGTACGGCTCTTCCCAGGTGAGCTTTTCGCTTCGAGCCCTTATCTTTCAAACAAAGGCCATTGTCTCTATAATCGCATAGCCGCTAGCTACCGCTAAGCACGCGCCACAACAACATGCATATTGAAATGTTAGTTAGTTGTATTGTAGTGTATGTATGTATGTATTGTTAGTGGTAAGGCTATGAACCAATGTTGTAAGAAAATTTTAAGTTACTATCAAAGCGTAATTAATTTTTGAAAATTTATCGAGTGGCAATGTATTGCGTACACTGTGACATGATGACACATGGAAGAATCGGGTGATATGTGACAATTTATTGTGACGTCACGTCAGTAAGACAAAGTAGTGATCCATTTCGTGCTGAATTATTTTACATGGAAAACATAAAGATGGTGATTAAGAAAAAAATTGCAATATCGGTTCTTAGCCTGAACACCAACATCTGGTTACAATTTGAGGTAATACTAAAAATACACACTGTATATCTAAGTATTATAAAAATCGCGTCAAAAAAAACGTTTAGTTTTTTCTTATCACAACACGATACCTGTTATGCCCTTGATCGATTCACACCCCATTTTAGGTACACCCTGTATAACGCTGACTTTACGATGTAAGTATGGATTTAAATCGTCTTATTATTCTTTCAATGTACATTTTGTTACAGTGTCCAGTATTTGACAACGAAAGGAATATACTCTACGATGGCTACTATCTGACCATGACGAGGCGGGGGGGAATCACACTAAATGTAAGCACATAGTTATTTTACAATAAAAATAAAAAATTGCGACCAACCATGTAAGGAAGAATAAGAATCATTTTAAGAGCATAACGCATAATTAAGAGCCTCATCATCATCATCATATCAGCCAGACATAGGCCTCCCCCAAAGAGTGCCACAATGCCCTGCGCCCGCATTTAGCGGACCCCAGCGACCTTTACCAGGTCATCAGTCCACCTTGTGGGGGACGTAAAGGGTGGGAATAGATTTTGGGTCAGTGAGGGAAGCTACCAGAACCCGTGTTGCTAGGCGAAAATTCTCTTCCTCCGATTTCAAATTAAGTAATGAAGATTGGCGTTTACAGATTTTGGAAAACACAGGTTGCGAGAAAATAGTCATTTTTGACAAACTTTAATTTTGATGCCAATCGATCCCATTCCTGTCCAGGATCAAAACAAAAGCTTGTATGGGACCAAAAAGAAATTTCCGGCTAGAAAAGCCATAAATCGACAAAAACTTTCCCCATACAATTTGTATGAAAATGAAAAAAGATTTTTTTACGTGTATTTTTTTATGCCATCGATTCCATTTCTATCCAGTATCAATAGTTTCCTAGGGGTCAAATTTCGGTAATGTACAAAAAAGCCAGAATTTAAAAAAAAAACTGTTTTCATACATTTGCTATAGAGAAAAAGTAAAACCTTTTTCTCATTTATATCTCTCATTTATATATAACACAATTTGGACCTTGTGAATTCACCCGGAGAACACGAAAGAAATCAAATTCCTCCGCTAATAGGTTAGGGGCCGCACAGCTCCGCATAGATTCACGCCCTAATTCCCAAAGAGGGTAGGCGTTATAATAAAAGTGTATTGTTTAATTCCATTATTCCAGCAAGACTTGTTTCCCGTGGGCTTCTACATAGTGTTCATTGTGAAGACTTCTGATGAAGATTGTTCGGGTGAAAATACCAATAAGACCCTCCCTACAATGGCGCGGTATCTTGGCTGGGAGCAGAACTATGTGGCCGCGACGGCTCGTACGAAGAACTTCACGTGAGTATACTCGACAAATACAGACAAATACTGATCAAATACAAGCAAATACTCCACAAGTGCAAATAAATATTCAATTCATTACAAAAACGAGTAAAATCATGACAAATATAACATATTCATAAATACATGCAATTGCCAGTCAAATACTGAAAAATATAGCCTTCAAATATTACTAAAATACCGCGCTTATTCAGATAGAATACAGAGAATCCTCAAATCGATAAAGTCTTGGCAACTGGTAATTATCACATTAACCCCATAGCCCATTTTTAGAATCACACATTGTTATGCCTCCCATCGTCCGGCACTGTATAGGTTTTAAGTCTAATCTTAACTTTAATTTGTACACTGTTTTTAATATGTGATGTTGAATAAAAACATTCCATGTCTATGCCTATTTCAAATTATCTGGAGATGCAAACGCTAAAGACTTCTGAACAACTTATCACTGCCGTATTTCTGTTTGCCATCATCATATAAAAACAAATGTTTGTTTCAGTCTCCGCATCATAGCCACGATATCGTACCAGGACTACATGATAGCCGCGGGGGCAGCTCTTGGCTTCTTCCTGTGTTTCTACGTGGCTTTCATCATCGCTGTTGTGTACCAGCGAAGGCAGGCCAGACGGGACGCGGAGGCCAACTTAAATGAAGGTAATTCAGGCAATAATAGCCAAATACTGCTTAAATACACTGCGAATACAGACAAATACAGGTAAACACAAGCGAATACTGTTCGTATACTGATAAATATTGACAATTACTTAGTATATATATACCCTAAGCGCTAAGGAAATATTTAGTATCAGGATTACGTGATAGCCGTGGAGGTATCTCTTGGCTTCTTCCTGTGTTTCTACGTGGCTTTCATCATTGCTGTTGTGTACCAGCGAAGGCAGGCCAGACGGGACGCGGAGGCTAACTTAAATGAAGGTAATCCAGGCCATAACGGAAAAGTACAGCTAAAATACAGACAAATACTACTTAACCCTAAACTTGACAGTGTATTTTTTATTATGCTGAGTTTAGAGCGAAATACAAACAAATACAGACAAAATACAAGCAAATGTAAGCTACAAACTGGTTAAAAATGCTAAGGAATTTCCTGAGGTGTTTAAGGGAGCTATTTTTCTATCCTCATGAATACCAAACAAGATCTTGTGACAGTGGCCACGCTCGATAAGGAGTACATATCAGTTACCTCTTTGTTACAGAATGTATCTCTTCCCCCTGTACACCCCATGATGCAGCGAACGTATCCGTCCGTCGGCGTCTCACTAGCCCCATCAACGTGGAAGCGGAGAGCTCCTCGCAAGCCTGCCTCTTCGGAGAGGGCGACAGGAGGGACATTGGTAAATATCTCTCTGTATCTCAGGCATGATGCAGTGCACGTATCCGTCCGCCGGCGTCTCACTAGCCCCATCAACGTGGAGGCGGAGAGCTCCTCGCAAGCCTGCCTCTTCGGAGAGGGCGACAGGAGGGACATTGGTAAATATCTCTCTGTATCTCAGGCATGATGCAGTGAACGTATCCGTCCGCCGGCGTCTCGCTATCCCCATAAACGTGGAGGCGGAGAGCTCCTCGCAAGCCTGCCTCGTCGGAGAGGGCGACAGGAGGGACATTGGTAAATATCTCTCTCTATCTCAGGCATGATGCAGCGAACTTATCCGTCCGCCGGCGTCTCGCTATCCCCATAAACGTGGAGGCGGAGAGCTTCTCGCAAGCCTGCCTCGTCGGAGAGGGCGACAGGAGGGACATTGGTAAATATCTCTCTCTATCTCAGGCATGATGCAGCGAACTTATCCGTCCGTCTGCGTTTCGTTTCCCCCATAAACGTGGAGGCGGAGAGCTCCTCGCAAGCCTGCCTCGTCGGAGAGGACGACAGGAGGGACATTGGTAAATATCTCTCTCTATCTCAGGCATGATGCAGCGAACTTATCCGTCCGTCTGCGTTTCGTTTCCCCCATAAACGGAGGCGGAGAGCTCCTCGCAAGCCTGCCTCGTCGGAGAGGGCGACAGGAGGGACATTGGTAAATATCTCTCTCTATCTCAGGCATGATGCAGCGAACTTATCCGTCCGTCTGCGTTTCGTTTCCCCCATAAACGTGGAGGCGGAGTGCTCCTCGCAAGCCTGCCTCGTCGGAGAGGGCGACAGGAGGGACATTGGTAAATATCTCTCTCTATCTCAGGCATGATGCAGCGAACTTATCCGTCCGTCTGCGTTTCGTTTCCCCCATGAGCTCCTCGCAAGCCTGCCTCGTCGGAGAGGGCGACAGGAGGGACATTGGTAAATATCTCTATCTCAGGCATGATGCAGCGAACTTATCCGTCCGTCTGCGTTTCGTTTCCCCCATAAACGTGGCGGCGGAGAGCTCCTCGCAAGCCTGCCTCGTCGGAGAGGGCGACAGGGGGGACATTGGTAAATATTTCTCTCCGTCTCAGGCATTATGCAGCGAACGTATCCGTCCGTCGGCGTCTTACTACCCCCATTAACGTGAAGGCGGAGAGTTCCTCGCAAACCTGCATCGTTGGGGAGGGCGACAGGAGGGACATTGGTAAATATCTCCTTATGTCACGCAAAATCGTCACGGTCACGCTACCCCCATAAAAATGCTGGCAGAGAGCTCCTCGCAAAACTGCCTTGCCAGGAAAGGACATAGCCTAGACATTGGTAAATATCTCTCTCCATTTTCCACACGATGTGGGGAACGTATCCGTTTGCCGACTTCAGGCTACTCCTGTCAATATCGAAGCAGAGAGATTGAAGCAACACTGCCTTGTAGTGGCGGACTAAGCCCCCCAGAGGCCCGGAGAGAAAACCTGAATGAGTTCTGGTTTTAGTAATTTTTTTTGTTAGTAGTAGGCCTTTCTAGCCGTCGCCCCTTCTCCCCCGTTAGTCCGTATTCGTACTTATCTGACGTGCGGCGTCATGATGCGGCACGAATGGCACAATATCGATTTAAGGGGATGCCTTGATTCGAGTCGACCACGCCCCCTTGACAGAGGCACGCTTTGCCTTCCGCGCACGAGAAAAAGATAGCACTTTTCGGGAATGGCTTTTTTAGACACATTTCGATAAATATCTAACTTAGTGAAAAGTGTGGTTTATTTATATTTCAGTAAGGGAGGTGTTAGATGACATAAAATATTACGGTATTAACTTGATTTTGTCGTAAAATAAGGTATTGTTTGAGTAGGCTGAGTAAAAATAGGAAAATAAAGTTAAAAAGAAAAAAAAACTATCGACGAAATTTTAGGCAAGATCGATATCGATTCAATCAGATAAACAATCATATAGTCAAGTCAATCATTTATCTGAAAATCCTTCTTAATCTAGTCAGTTACAAAGCACGCGATAATTTCCAATTCACCCCCTTAATTCATGTTCTACTATGACGCGTAGCGGCAGTGTCCAAGAGGCAACCGGATGGCTCCGGGTATTTGAGCTCCCGAACCTGTGCAATCCGAATTGAACCAACTTGGACTGGGGCGGAAATAGAAAAAAAAACTGAAAAACATTAAGCCGATTGAAACAGCGGTTGCCTAAAAGTGTGTACGCTGTTTATATAATGAAATGCTGTTTCAATCAAATATCTGGCAACAATTTATTTTCCCACCGCCCCTCCATATTCCTTTCTATTCCAAGTTGGCTCAGTTCGGGTTGCACGGGGCGGTTCCTCAAAGCTTCGGGAGCTCAAATACCGCGAGAGAGAGCGATTCACGCTCATCTTCTGACGTGACGGCTCATTTTGAGTCCGGCGTCAGAACGCGTCAGACAAGTATGAGTGTGACTTATGTGTACCTTTGCTGAAAAGAAAGACATTTAAAAATGATGTTTTTATACTCGTCGACCTTAATGTTTGAATTAAGACTTTGTACACCAAACTTAAATCACATACTTTTTACTATGGAGCTCCCAACTCAACATTTCATAACTGTTGAGACAACTAAAATGAAATTGACCAATCACGTGGCGCCTTTACTGAACTATAATGTATTTGACCAATAGGACGCCGTCATGAGAAAGTCAAAAGGTAAATAGACATCAACGCACAAAAATGAAAAAGCGTTGGTTGCACTTCGTTTTCAATAGGTACCAAGTTTGTTTAATTTGTTCAGTTGACTCGTAGAAAAAATATTGTTCACAATCGTGTCATAATCAAGCTTTTTAATCTCGTACCTTACTTAGGCCACTCAGCAAGCTTCGTGGCCTAAACACGCTAAACGACTAAAAAGCTCTCTATTATAACACGATTGTGAAAAATACTATTGTAATACCCGCCGCCGGAGCGTCCCGAGCAACTAGTTTATATCGTATTGTGATAGATTTTGCAGAAACATTCGCAATGGAGGGTAGTTTCAGACTCACCCTTATGGGGGCCGAGGACTCGGTCACGTCGTCTGAGGTGTCCGAGCCGAACAACAGTGGTAAGATTAGTGGTGTGTGATGACGTCATGTCAAAGTCAATATATTTGCTAAAGCAGTACATCATAGTGTCTTATCGAACGAGGGGGAGGCGAACGAAGTTTTGTGCTTCAGCTTGGGCCGAAAATCGTTTGTCTGTCCGGTGTCGGGTGTCCGGAGTCTGTCCCGATGTTCTCTTGTATAGGTCGCAATGTATGTACGTCTATCATGTCATGAGACGGCCGCGACATGCTCTCGATTTTTCTCGCACTATACCTCTTGTTCTAATAAGACAGAGACGGATAGTGCGAGAAAAATCAAGAGTATGTCGCGGCCTTCTCATGATAGACGTGCTGGGTTCGTTAATCATATAGTTTTTTTTTCCGAGTCACTTGTTCGTTTTTTTAGACACAGTCTTACGAGTTGTACAGTTGACAGAACCACTAGTATTAGATTGTATTTCGAGAGAGCAACGTGATAAATTTACGGAGAGGGTGGTCTATTGAAAGCTAAGTGAAGCGAAAGATTCTAAAGTAGAATCATGAGCGTAAATGTTTCGTTCAAATGTTTACGCCTACTACCGAAACAATTTTGATACCGAGTGGCACATACTGCAGTTCACACTTTCTATGAGGAAAATTTAAATTGAACAGACAGTACCAGGGAAGAAAGGTACAACATTAATCCCTCATTTGGGCAACAATGACTCTTTCCTTTAATGAATAGCATGTGTAACGAGACGCGTGTCTGTGTGAGTGCGACAAATCAGACCTTTGTTCCGACTTGTTTTACTGCTTTAGGCTAGATATTTATTGGGTCGGTGTTCATATGTTGTGAATGTCACATACCATTACGCTTACAAAAACATTCCACTTAACATTTAATTGAAATCGTTTTTAGGGTTCCGTAGTCAACAAGGAACCCTTATAGTTGAGCCTTGTCTATCCGTCTTCGGCTTAGCTCAATAACCTTTACATTAAATCGGCATGGATATATAAATCAATCCGACAAAGGAGTAGAGTAAAATTATGAAAAAAACAACCCTATTTCAACTAGGCGATCGTTTGCGAGATTTTAAAGCCCTAATTTTTGTTCGAGTCGTGCCTTATAATATATCGTAACACCACCCTTATTCTTACAGTAATACGTATACCGAAATATTTGGCTGCGTGTACTAACTATTTGACGCTGATTGTACAGTCGAGGAAATTCAATGTTTAGCACTTTTGGACCTTAATGTCATTCAAATAGAGTTGGCATGTGCCAAACCTTCATTTTCCTCGACCGTACTTTGCGCATCGTTTCGCAAGCTAGACAGTCGTATCTGAGGGCCTACCGCGTATCTCCATCTCTGTCACACTTGCAAGTTCGAGCGACAGAGAGGGAGATACACGAACGAAGTTCGTTTTCGTTTCGCGGTCGCCCCTCAGACCACGATTTACAGCGGTGGCGGTGGCAGTGCACCATATGTTGGAGTGAGAGGCTGCGCTCCAATCTCTCACTCACACGTATTGCGCAACACTGCAGCTTCGTAGCCGAGCCGTAAATCCTTACTAATATTATTAATGCCAAAGTGTGTCCGTTTGTTGCCTCCCCTCGCACCTCTGAAACGATTTAGATGAAATTTGGTATGGAGATAAATTGAATCCCGGGGAAGGATAAAGGGTGATTTTTATCCCGGAAATCATCCCCTTAGGGAAAAATGAGGGGTGAAAGTTTGAAGCTACCATTTAAACGAGATCCACGCGGACGGAGTCGCTGGCAGAAGCTAGTCAGTCTAGGGTAGTCGAGAAGTAAAAAAAAAACCGTATTGACTTGCTTAATTTGTAACAATAGTACGTCTTGTCTGCGAAAGGCGAAAGAGAAGGGAAACTGGTTAAAATCCTGCCAGGTTATGTTTCCTGGTTTGGAATATGCTTTTTTGTCCGTCGTGTGTTTGTACGTCTATTCATTTGTCGTTAGCTGACTTGCTTGAAAAAAAAAACGTTCAGCTATTCAAAGCCAACACACGAGTGCAAGCATTATTTACATATCCCGCCTTTTACCATCAATTTGTTACCGCTGGTAACAGCGGGGATAAAAATGGTAACTTGTCACCATAAATCAGCAAATAATGTCTTAACAATGGCGCGTTCCTTTAAAAGAACGACCCTGTTGTAGCTAGATCACTATGAAGAGGTCTCTTTACCATTCAGTTATGGTAAGTACAATCACCTCTCTGTGAGGTTTCACAGAGACTGACTACGAGACAGCACGCTCATTATTTTAAAGTACAGCGACATTGTTAAGATATACAATACTGGTCTCTGGTAGCGAGTTACCATTTTTATCCCCCCTGTTACCAGCGGTAACAAATTGATGGTAACATTAAACAATTTACTTGTTTCTGCTACTTACAAAATGTTGTTGCAGAATGCAGTTCCTCATCAGACACGGAGTCGGACTATTCTACTTTAGATGACATCAATAGAGAGAAGGATCTGAGGATGGTGGGGCGGTTGTGCGTCGCCAACCTTGCCAGGTGGGTACCAGCACAAATTGATAGGTACAGAAGTCAATCACATGTATGTAGGTACCTCACTTTATACCTACGCTCGGCGGTCGCTCTAGGGTTGTCAACTATGGCTTATGGACAAACAACTATCGTGGTAGCCACTCGTAGTTTGATTTATTGATGAGAATGAAACGGGAAGAATGGAAATATAAATTATTGATGACTAAAATATTTTATTTTAAATGACATTTTTATATTACAAAGTAGCTTAAAAAACGACGATTCACCGTTTAATGTTGAATTTAAACAACCGTCCACTGAGCAGTCATAATAACTTTTTTTTGTTGCTAAAAAAGTTCACAGACGCGTCTCAAGCGGATGGCACTTGCGCTCGCACTGGTCCGAACCGGTCCGAGATATCGTGTACGTGAGCAGTGTCTATGTGTGCGTTGCTCGAGCGCACTTGTATGTAGATTGATTTCTGTACTTAGCAGGTACCACTACCAGGTACCTACTTCTGTAGGTATATGGTGTTGGTGTTTTGTTCCTGGTGGTAAGGTCTAGAGCTACCAAGGAAGTGCTGAGTTGAGAGGAACCTGCATTTGGCTCAGGCTGTTGATACAGTCAGCAACAGAAGTAGCTACGCAAAACAACACGCTCAAAATGTTCTAGACAGTCCTTATCCTCTTGACATTAGAGTCGTGTGTAGGTCATTCTGAGCACTTGACCCGTGTAGCTATTTCTGCTGCCGACTGTACAACGCACAAATCAATGAAGGGTCTGCAACGCACTGTGTACCATCTAAGCGTCTATAGACTTTGGTGTCCGCTTCCCATAAGCCCCGTCCCGCGAGCCATAAGCTTGTTTGCCACCTTTACTCGCCCTCTGATAGACTCGTTCGTAACACCATTCTTATAGTCTAAGAGCCCACGACACTAAACCTAGTTCGATAAGACTATCGGATGATACACATAATATATAATTAATCACGTCATTAATGGATGAACATGAATTCTAAGCTACATTTGATTTTTTAACTTTTTTTCGTGTTTTTACCATGTATGTTGTGGAAAAGAATAAAGGAATTATCTATCTTTCTATCTAAATAGCGGTGCTGCAATGCAAAAAACCTGGCAAGACCATAGAAAAAAACCCCTTCTCTAGTAAGATAAGACTCCTATAGAGAGACATATATATATGTCATCCGGTAGTCTTATCGAACTGGGTTTGGTGCCTTATTTCACCGCGGGCGGTAATTGTCACTTTATGTCCAGACGTGACGTAAACGCTCATATTGTTTCAGATGTCGCCCCCGAGTGTTGCAGGCGCGATCTAAGATGTACCTTTGGAATGTGTTGACTGTCGCCGTGTTTTACACGCTGCCTGTCATACAGCTGGTCGTGACGTATCAAAGAGTAAGTAAAAAAAGGCCTCCTTTTGTTACGTTAAAATGCCTTTATTTCTCAAAGTAATGTACATTTGCTTTTTTTTTTATTTTTGACCAGGCATTATTTACAATTGTTTGTCATTTTTTATACATACGTAAGGGCATTATTATGTGGACATTATATCATATCATAATTAAGTAATATGCTGTTGGTAAAACATGGAATTGGGAGGTCTTATATATTTGTACTTACCAACATTGTAACATGTGTTTAACAAAATAAATAAATTGAGTTGAATTGAATTGAAATTGAATTGAATCGATTTGAAATTGAATCGAATTATAGATTGCTCCTTTTAGACACAGGGAGCAAATTGATATACTTATTTGCGGCGAGGGCAGTATATATTGAATCCTGAATGAAACGAATTTGATGGCAGCGTAACGATAGATTCAAGTGTTTACGCCCAACACGGAAATAACTTTGCTACCGAGTGACACATACTGCTTTTCACTCCTGTGAGGAAAATTTTAATCCCTCATGTGAGTGTTACTTTTCTGAATAGCAGGACTAGGGAAGAAAAGTGCAACTTTGGTCCCATTTGAGGGCAACAATAATGACTCTTTACCATAGCAGGTGTGAAAAGTAGATTGTATTTCAATGCAGCAAATTATAAATTAACGGTGAGGGCTGTATATTGGATCCTGAGTGATTAAGACCAGTAAATTTGCGCGAATTAGGGTATCTTAGTTCTACTTTGGCGCCGGGGATTATAACGAAGTATATCGACAGTAATTAGACCCAACAATATATTGATTGAAAACTGAAAACTTCGTCGTCTACGAATGGGGCCCACGATAGCTCAGTTGACAACAGCCACTGTTCTAGTATGCTCATGGAACGCAAAGGTCGCGGGATCAAATCCCGCCGGCACGAATTTTAAAAGCGGCAAAAATATCACGTTTATTGTATGGGAGCCCCCTTAAATATTTATTTTATTCTGTATTTTAGTATTTGTTGTTATAGCGGCAATCACAGATATAGGCAATAAGGAGATCGGACATTCCGTGCGATTTGTATTGAATATGCCTGTCGCAAGTTCTTGATTTCGTTTTTTTATTTGAAATAATAGTTAATTACGTCACACCTGGTCATAATGCGAGTTTTACTTCACGCTGCGTGTACGGTAAAACTCGCATTGTGGCCAAGTGAAGACGTAAAATTATGTACTCACCACGGGCGGTAATTCGTAAAGCCCCAGATCGCATATTTATGGCCCTCACCTTCGGTTCGGGCCACAAACACCTGCGATCTGGGCCATTCACGAATTCACCGCCCTAGGTACGTAATAAACTATTACGATACAAGTGCCGAAAATAGGAAATTCGCAGCGAGTGGTGATAAATTAAAACATGACCGAAGGGAGCGTTTTAAATCGACACGAGTTGCAAATTATCTCCTCGCACGTGTATCGTAAAACGTTTTACTGTACATATGGCTCTTTAAAGTTTCGACACATGCACGGAAAGTGTTCTTTTCCGCACTAGTGCGGGAAAGTAGCACCATATGTACTGTAAATAACTATTATAGTATTTCCCTGTGAAAAGTGATCCCATCAAAATACAAAATTTAACTATTCATTTATCAAATCACTGCGATGTTTGCAAGTAATTATTGCACAACTCGGCATTTTGGAAAAAAACGGAACTTACTCGGTGGACAACGGACGGTGAACTATCGGTGGAGTATGCCCAATGAGCTAACATGTGCGACACAGCCGCCGGCGGCTTGTCCGCTCTATTGTATTATATGCTCTGAGGCGGCAATAGTCTAACTATCACGGTTCATGAGGTACAGCCTGGTGACTGGTGACAGACAGACAGACGACAGACAGACGGACAGTTAGTAACAGGGTCCCGTTTTTACCCTTTGGGTACGGAACCCTAAAAACGAATATTGGTTGTCCACAGCTACTGAACCAATCCGGAAACGCGGACCTATGCTATTTCAACTCTCTCTGCGCTCACCCTCTGCTGGCGTTGTCTGACTTCAACCACGTGTACTCCAACCTGGGCTACGTCGTGCTGGGGGCGTTGTTCCTGGCCGCGGTGTGGAGACGACACGACTGGCACCAGGCGCGCGCCAGGCGGGAGGTGAGACTAGCACGTGTCTAACCTTGGCTACGTGCCGGGGGCGTTGTTCCTAGCCGCGGTGTGGAGACGACACGACTGGCACCAGGCGCGTGCCAGGCGGGAGGTGAGACTAGCAAGTGTCTAACCTTGGCTACGTGCCGGGGGCGTTGTTCCTGGCCGCGGTGTGGAGACGACACGACTGGCACCAGGCGCGCGCCAGGCGGGAGGTGAGACTAGCACGTGTCTAACCTTGGCTACGTGCCGGGGGCGTTGTTCCTAGCCGCGGTGTGGAGACGACACGACTGGCACCAGGCGCGCGCCAGGCGGGAGGTGAGACTAGCACGTGTCTAACCTTGGCTACGTGCCGGGGGCGTTGTTCCTAGCCGCGGTGTGGAGACGACACGACTGGCACCAGGCGCGCGCCAGGCGGGAGGTGAGACTAGCACGTGTCTAACCTTGGCTACGTGCCGGGGGCGTTGTTCCTAGCCGCGGTGTGGAGACGACACGACTGGCACCAGGCGCGCGCCAGGCGGGAGGTGAGACTAGCACGTGTCTAACCTTGGCTACGTGCCGGGGGCGTTGTTCCTAGCCGCGGTGTGGAGACGACACGACTGGCACCAGGCGCGCGCCAGGCGGGAGGTGAGACTAGCACGTGTCTAACCTTGGCTACGTGCCGGGGGCGTTGTTCCTGGCCGCGGTGTGGAGACGACACGACTGGCACCAGGCGCGCGCCAGGCGGGAGGTGAGACTAGCACGTGTCTAACCTTGGCTACGTGCCGGGGGCGTTGTTCCTAGCCGCGGTGTGGAGACGACACGACTGGCACCAGGCGCGCGCCAGGCGGGAGGTGAGACTAGCACGTGTCTAACCTTGGCTACGTGCCGGGGGCGTTGTTCCTAGCCGCGGTGTGGAGACGACACGACTGGCACCAGGCGCGCGCCAGGCGGGAGGTGAGACTAGCACGTGTCTAACCTTGGCTACGTGCCGGGGGCGTTGTTCCTAGCCGCGGTGTGGAGACGACACGACTGGCACCAGGCGCGCGCCAGGCGGGAGGTGAGACTAGCACGTGTCTAACCTTGGCTACGTGCCGGGGGCGTTGTTCCTAGCCGCGGTGTGGAGACGACACGACTGGCACCAGGCGCGCGCCAGGCGGGAGGTGAGACTAGCACGTGTCTAACCTTGGCTACGTGCCGGGGGCGTTGTTCCTAGCCGCGGTGTGGAGACGACACGACTGGCACCAGGCGCGCGCCAGGCGGGAGGTGAGACTAGCACGTGTCTAACCTTGGCTACGTGCCGGGGGCGTTGTTTCTGGCCGCGGTGTGGAGACGACACGACTGGCACCAGGCGCGCGCCAGGCGGGAGGTGAGACTAGCACGTGTCTAACCTTGGCTACGTGCCGGGGGCGTTGTTCCTGGCCGCGGTGTGGAGACGACACGACTGGCACCAGGCGCGCGCCAGGCGGGAGGTGAGACTAGCACGTGTCTAACCTTGGCTACGTGCCGGGGGCGTTGTTCCTGGCCGCGGTGTGGAGACGACACGACTGGCACCAGGCGCGCGCCAGGCGGGAGGTGAGACTAGCACGTGTCTAACCTTGGCTACGTGCCGGGGGCGTTGTTCCTAGCCGCGGTGTGGAGACGACACGACTGGCACCAGGCGCGCGCCAGGCGGGAGGTGAGACTAGCACGTGTCTAACCTTGGCTACGTGCCGGGGGCGTTGTTTCTGGCCGCGGTGTGGAGACGACACGACTGGCACCAGGCGCGCGCCAGGCGGGAGGTGAGACTAGCATGTGTCTAACCTTGGCTACGTGCCGGGGGCGTTGTTCCTAGCCGCGGTGTGGAGACGACACGACTGGCACCAGGCGCGCGCCAGGCGGGAGGTGAGACTAGCACGTGTCTAACCTTGGCTACGTGCCGGGGGCGTTGTTCCTAGCCGCGGTGTGGAGACGACACGACTGGCACCAGGCGCGCGCCAGGCGGGAGGTGAGACTAGCACGTGTCTAACCTTGGCTACGTGCCGGGGGCGTTGTTCCTAGCCGCGGTGTGGAGACGACACGACTGGCACCAGGCGCGCGCCAGGCGGGAGGTGAGACTAGCACGTGTCTAACCTTGGCTACGTGCCGGGGGCGTTGTTTCTGGCCGCGGTGTGGAGACGACACGACTGGCACCAGGCGCGCGCCAGGCGGGAGGTGAGACTAGCACGTGTCTAACCTTGGCTACGTGCCGGGGGCGTTGTTCCTAGCCGCGGTGTGGAGACGACACGACTGGCACCAGGCGCGCGCCAGGCGGGAGGTGAGACTAGCAAGTGTCTAACCTTGGCTACGTGCCGGGGGCGTTGTTTCTGGCCGCGGTGTGGAGACGACACGACTGGCACCAGGCGCGCGCCAGGCGGGAGGTGAAACTAGCACGTGTCTAACCTTGGCTACGTGCCGGGGGCGTTGTTTCTGGCCGCGGTGTGGAGACGACACGACTGGCACCAGGCGCGCGCCAGGCGGGAGGTGAGACTAGCACGTGTCTAACCTTGGCTACGTGCCGGGGGCGTTGTTTCTGGCCGCGGTGTGGAGACGACACGACTGGCACCAGGCGCGCGCCAGGCGGGAGGTGAGACTAGCACGTGTCTAACCTTGGCTACGTGCCGGGGGCGTTGTTTCTGGCCGCGGTGTGGAGACGACACGACTGGCACCAGGCGCGCGCCAGGCGGGAGGTGAGACTAGCACGTGTCTAACCTTGGCTACGTGCCGGGGGCGTTGTTTCTGGCCGCGGTGTGGAGACGACACGACTGGCACCAGGCGCGCGCCAGGCGGGAGGTGAGACTAGCACGTGTCTAACCTTGGCTACGTGCCGGGGGCGTTGTTTCTGGCCGCGGTGTGGAGACGACACGACTGGCACCAGGCGCGCGCCAGGCGGGAGGTGAGACTAGCACGTGTCTAACCTTGGCTACGTGCCGGGGGCGTTGTTTCTGGCCGCGGTGTGGAGACGACACGACTGGCACCAGGCGCGCGCCAGGCGGGAGGTGAGACTAGCACGTGTCTAACCTTGGCTACGTGCCGGGGGCGTTGTTCCTGGCCGCGGTGTGGAGACGACACGACTGGCACCAGGCGCGCGCCAGGCGGGAGGTGAGGCTAGCACGTGTCTAACCTTGGCTACGTGCCGGGGCCGTTGTTCCTGGCCGCGGTGTGGAGACGACACGACTGGCACCAGGCGCGCGCCAGGCGGGAGGTGAGACTAGCACGTGTCTAACCTTGGCTACGTGCCGGGGGCGTTGTTCCTGGCCGCTGCGCGTACGGGAAACTCGCATTGTGGCCAGGTGAAGACGTAAACTTTTGTACTCAATACAGGCGGTAATTCGTAAGGCCCCAGAGCGCATATCCTCACCTTCTGTTCGGGCCCCAAACACCTGCGATTTGGGGCATTCACGAATTCACCGCCCTAGTTACGTAATGTTACGTTATTGCACATCAGACATAGTAGACAGTAGAAAAATAGTGCTAAATTGAACATAAACAATGACAACAGGCGGTCTTATCGCTAAAAAGCGATCTCTTCCAGACAACTTTCGGGTGGTGGAGATAATGCAAGAAAAGATATGATTTACTACTACTTACCTATATACTATATATATATATATTGTACTATTACTTACCTATTCTTTATATGTTAAATTACGGTATTGTTTTCAGAAGGAGCTCGGTATACCGCAGCACTTCGGGCTTCTGTACGCTATGGGCATAGCGCTGGTCAGTGAGGGTATGCTGTCAGCGGCGTACCACGTCTGCCCCAACAGCATGAACTTCCAGTTCGGTGAGTAGCGCGTGTTCCAGATTTATGGATTCGTGTTCCATATGTGTAGACTATTCAACTCGCACAGACGTTTCCAAATGTATAAAATTAGTAACACTTTAAACTGTATGTAATCATTCAAATACATACCTTAATCATCTCTAAATTAATGATTTCTTCCTCATCTGGGACCATGACAGGTGGAACCCGTGGCGACACGTCAGAAATAAATTAATCACTTAAATATGTGTTCCAAGACTTCCAAGTGTAGACTTTGTTTTCAAAGTTTAGCTACAGTTAACATTCCACAGGTGTTAAATTCGACCTTTGACGGTATAATTCGTGTTCCAAATCTGTAGACTACATGTTCAAAGGGTAGAATTGGCGTTCGGGCAGCTTTTGTAGTGTTCATCTGTGTGATTTCTTACACTAAACAATATTAAACAATTCATACCATAAAAAACCGGTAGAAAAATTCAGTATCTCACTTATCATTCCATATATTATGTATTTTTTGTGTTTTAAGCAACTTCTGTAATATTTCATATAATAATATGATCTGTAAGATTGATTCCTAATATTTATTTATTTACGTCATTCATTTCTTGATTTGTTCAACATCCCTATTATCTGTTATAGACACGTCGTTCATGTATGTGACGTCGGTGCTCTGCATGGTAAAGATATACCAGTCTCGACATCCGGATATCAACGCGAGGGCACACGCCACATTTGGAGTTCTGGCACTCATCATATTTGTTGGTAAGGTTGAAGTTTTTTTTTATTAAATGGCGCTAACGCTAGAGTGACGCTTTGTAAAACAGAAACCGATTAGCTATATACAGTACAGCAGGCACAAATCGCCAAGAAATAGGAGCTACGCGCAGCGGAGCTCCGTCGGAACTGGATGATTGCGAAAATAATGATCTTACTGCATAAAAGTTTTGGACGGCAATGATTCAAGCCAAAAAATAGGAGCGATCTTTTCAAAACTATAATTGTATGTTTTATTTCCTTCCCGCACACTGGTGTCTCGGACTTTAGAAAGTCGTGGAGCCGGAGTACCAAACAAGTACCTTTGTGGTACAAAGCGTAGAGGTCCTTTTGTCAATTCATTTAAATATAGGGTGTGAGCAGATGCTGTCCCTGCCCGTGTGCCCATGGAAGGCAGAACCCGCTAGCTTATATGGGGACTGTTGCTGGTTGATGGGATCTAAATGAACCGGGTTATTGGGGGAAGATGGACTAATGCCTGGGCTATTGGATGAGAGAAAACCAAATAAATACGTCTTTATTTGTCAGAATATGTTAAAGGGCCATCTTAAGGCTACAATTATACGTGCATATTGAATGGACGCCTGCTTAATAAGGCTGGGTTGCACCAAACCGTCTGTAATCGTGAGCGGTGTTCGTTAAAATTCGAATGTATGGATATTTAACGTTGATCGATCTGTAATCGCAAGTTCATGCAACCCGCCCTAAAACTCTCATTGTGTCTCTTTTACAATATAAAAAAAACGCTTTCAAACTGGAAATGTGTTTTACAGTACATTACGTACCTAGGGCGGTGAATTCGTGAATGCATCTCACCTTCGGTTCGGGCCACTGCGATCTGGGGCTTTATGAATTCCCGCCCGTGGTGCGTACACAATTTGACGTCTTCTCCGGGGTGTGAAGCCAGATTTGCCGCTGCGCCCGTGGGCGGTAAATCTCACTTACTGCCCAGAGTGACGTAATAGTACATAACAATGTCCCCCTAGGTCTGGTCGGCGTTCTAAACGCGAACGTGTATTTCTGGGTGGCGTTCACGATCCTCCACCTGACCACGTGCCTCATCATGACCTTCCAGATTTACTATCTGGGGAGGTTCCGATTGGGTGAGTTATTCAAGCATTCATTCGACTATTTTAATTTCTTACAGGGTCGTAATGTCGGTATTATTTCATACAATAAAGAACCGGTATAAAATTCAGTATCTCGTTTATCTAGCTACCTCCCTGGTGTCTTGAACAGCTTTCCCAAAATTATCTTAAGTGATATAAAGAGTAAACCTGCACAAACTAAAACTATAATGAAGAAAATGTTCATTGAGGCCCCCAGTGATATATAGATAATTATAATTAGTTAGTAAGAATAAAGTTTAGTAAATAATCTTAAATAATAAAGATTGTACTAAACATAACCCACCATGTATTTAAATAATAGTTAAAAATAAACAGTTTAAATTTAATTTAATTTTTTTATTTTTTATTTCATATTTTATTAGGTAACCAGATACGGTATAGAGTTATCTTTATATTTTATATCGGTATATTTTTTTGTGTTTTAAGCAACTCCTCTAATATTTGATATAATAATATTATCTGTAAGATTGTTTCCTAATATTTATTTATTTACGTCATTAACTCCGTTGATGTGCCACTCTGGCCTGGCCCCAGAATCTTTTTTGTTAAAACATTGACGTCATTACAGAGAGCGGTGTGATATACCGCGCGGCGCGCGAACTAGTCTCGCGGCCTCTCGCCGCCATCACTCCGACATACGTGGGCCGGTGCGTGCTGCTCGTCATCGCCAACCTGGCCAACTGGGCCCTCGCCGCCTACGGGTAAGCGTGGTACGAGTATCACAGAGAACGGCGTGATATAGTGGGAGACCAGAGAGTGCAAATACTGTAGCTTTCCTTTTTCAATACTGTAGTTTTCGTGTTCCAATACTGTATATTACCTAGTCTTTTCCAACACCTTAGATTTTTCCAATACTATAGATTTTGTGTTCAAATACTGTAATTTTCTTGACCCATTACTATAATTTTCGTGTTCCAATACTGTAGTATTCGTATTCCAAAACTGTATAATTGCTGTTACAACACCGTAGTATTTCCAATAATGTAGATTTCGTGTTCCATTACTGGGGATTTCTTATTCTATTTTTTGTACCAATACCGTAGATTTGTATCAATATTGTAGATTCGTTTTATTACTGAACATTTGTTCCAATACTGTAGATTTGTTTCAATACTGTAGCTTCGTCTCAATACTGTACATTTGTTTGAAGACTATATATGTTCTCATCATCATCATACTAGCCGAAAGACGTCCACTGCTGGACATAGGTCTCCCCCAAAGACTGCCATGTATATGTGTATCACATCATCATCATCAGCCTATATACGTCCCACTGCTGGGCACAGGCCTCCTCTCTGTATATGTGTATATGTTATATTTATTGTAGATTCTATGTTTATCGTTGTTGTCCGCAGGGTGGCGCAGCACAGCCGTGACTTCGCGTCGCACCTCCTGCTAGTGCTGATGAGTAATCTGTTCCTGTATACGCTGTTCTACATTGTGATCAAGTTGTTGCATAGAGAGTCCATACGGTGGTACAGGTCAGTGGGCACTCAGTTTCAAGGCAGGTTTAGACAGGGTGCACAAGTCAGTATCGACTGTCCTCAAAATATATATACAAGTCAGCGCTGACCTCCCACTGCTGCCTTCAAATCAGTTTACATTGTTTTCCGTGAGATAGGGTACAGCGAAATGTCATCCCGCTCGAATTTGGAGCAGCCCAACTGGGGAAGTACCTCCGCCTTGCAGAAGACTACAGCCATAATAACACTACTACTCGCTCTGTAGTAGTGTTGTGTTCCTGGAGGTGAGCAAGGTCGCCAGAGCTGCCGAGGATGCGTTGTGTTGAGAGCGAGGGAATTTGTTCCTGCAGCTGTCAACACGGCGAACCCTCAAACATATCTTAAAGGCCGGCAACGCACTCACAACACCTCTGGTGTTGCGGGTGTCCATGGGCGGCGGTAATCGCTTACCATCAGGTGATCCGTCTGCTCGTTTGTCTCCTATAACATAAAAACGAACTGGGTCTGGAGGGCCCAAGACAGAAAAAAATGGCAGGCTCTGGAAGAGGCTTTTACCTCAAAATAGGGTTCTGGTGCTAAATAAATTAGTGAATTAGTGATATTTAGTGTAAGCATGTCAAACCAGAAATAAAAGGCTTTTTTATTTTTATTTTTATTTATTTATTATAACATAAAAAAAACATCGGGTTTTTCTCGGATCAGCGCTGACTTGTCTCGAATTCGAAGTCGGTCACTGACCCTGTCTAAACCTGCGTTTATACCATGGTGATAAAACAAGCCCCAAGCAAAGTATTCAAATGACCTTCAAGTACAGTCGGCAGGAAAAGTTGCTAAGCGGGTCAGGTGCTCAAAATTAGGATAAAAAATAAATAACAATATCATCCTCCTACCTTTATTTTCGGTAATGCCCCTAAAAGAGCCCGGGGTCCGCTTTGACACCTAACCACAAGATTTGGCATAGGCACTAGTTTTACGAAAGCGACTGCCATCTGACCTTCTCAGAGGGAAAACTAGACCTTATTGGGATTAGACCGGTTTCCTCGCGATATTTTCCTTCACCGAAAAGCTAACGGTAAATGTTTCGTGCGTCAGTTCCGAAAAACTCATTGTTACGAGCCGGGATTCAAACCCACGACCGCGGCTTGACAGCCGCTTGCCAACCACTAGGCTACCATAGCTTACAATAAAAAAAAATGCTCAGGATAAAAACGGGACCCTATTACTAAGGCTCCGCTGTCCGTCCGTCCGTCTGTCCGTCTGTCACCTGGCTGTATCTCATGAACCGTAATAATTAGACAGTTGAAATTTTAACAGATGTATTTCAGTTGCCGGCTATAAAAAAAAAAGAATAATAAGAGGGCTCCCATACAACAAACGTCATTTTTTGTAAATATTAGGGTTTTTTTTTAAAGTACATAAGAGCTGGCGCCGTATCATGGTCGGCCTTATCACGCGATAAGTGACAAGGCAGAGCGTCAGTCTCGTTCTATCGAACGGTGTCAGCCAGTGACGGACGCTCTATCTTGTAACTTATCGCGTGATAAGGCCGACCGTGATACGAGGCCTGACCGATTGAAAGGGAAAACCGTAACCTATGCAACTCCGCAAAATTTCCAGTACCACTTTTAGCATAAATGTGGATATAAAAGATCAACAACATGTGATTTCGCAGTGACAGGTTGCTAGCCCATCGCCCACAACACACGTCAACCCTTTTCCCTTAAGCCGCGTATCCACTAGAGGCAGCCTCGGGCCTCTCAGCTGCCTCGCTCCGAGGCTGCGCAAGTGGAGACGCTGCCTCAACCTGAGGCGCGCCGAGCCGAGACATATCTTGTCGGTCTTTTTGCCTTGCTCAAAGGGGCCTCAGCCTGAGGCGTGCATTTGATGGACGGGCGTGTTGCCTCGCGTGTTGTTTTAAACTGGCTCGGAAGTCGCGGATCACGATGAGGCGTGTTGCCTCAGCCTGATCAGCTGCTCAAATGGATACGCGGCTTATGTCGACTTTTACGACACCCACGGGAAGAAGGGGGGGGGGGGGGGGGTGGCCTAACCCGGCACCACACGGGGGATTTTTTTCTATATGTAGATATAGAAAAATATAACATTTGTATGTTTTCGCAGCTGGGTGTTCATAGTCCTGACATACACTACTTGGTTCAGCTCCAGCTACTTCTATCTGGACCAGAGCACCAACTGGGCGGTACGTAAAACAATATTCTTACTTTCCACAAGCATTTTAATGTTTACAGGCTTTTGTCCGTCCGTCACGGGCATTTATTTTGCATGAAGATTATGAGCTGTTTCATCGTCATCTTCATATCAGCCGAAAGACGTCCGCTGCTGGACATAGGCCTCCCCCAAAGAGTGCCACAATGACCGGCCCTGCGCCCGCATCCAGCGGACTCCCGCGACCTTTACCAGGTCATCAGTCCACCTTGTCGGGGGGGAATATAGGTGTACTTAGTGAGCCTATTTTTTAGTTTAAATACTGCTTAAGACCTACACAATCGATATCTAAATAGAAATAGTTTTAGTTTTATTTTTCAAAACGTCCGGGTCCGATTCCCAAGCTGAGTACAGGTTTTATTTACATGTATGAATGCAGTTTTTCTGGTTATTAGATCGATGACATGGTTCCTCAGAACAGATCTTCGTATGTCTTATAGTTTCAGACTTTTACATACTGACTGATCTAAATGGGCCACCTTGTATTTTGTAATCGATCGATTGCATGGATCGATTGGTTAGGTAACACCCTTTTAGTGATAACAATCATCCGAAAGACGTCCACTGCTGCACATAGGCCTCCCCCAAAGAGTGTTTATGTATGGAAAATAATATTAGTATTGTATAGGGAAGATGCAGCTATAATATTTACCATTATTTTGTGACCAAAATGTTGAAAAAACATAAAATAATAGCTACTGAAACCTTTTCACTTTAGTTTATACTAATTTAAAACAATAAAAATGATTGACTACTAGCTTCTGCCCGCGACTCCGTCCGCGTGGAACTCGTTTATAACGCAGCTTCATACAAACTTTTACCCCCCCCCCCCTTCCCCCTTTCACCGCCTTAGGGGATGATTTCGGGGATAAAAACTACCCTTTGTCACTCTCCATCCCTTCAACTATCTCCACTTAAGAAATCACGTCAATTCGTCGCTCCGTTTTGCCGTGAAACACGGACAAACAAACACACACATACACTTTCCCATTTATAATATTAGCATGGATAAATTGTAGTGTTTCAATTTTTTTATACTTTCGTGGTCTAAGACCACGCCGCATGTAGATGCGATTCTATAAAATGAAAGCAAAAATTAAAATGGTATTGCATCTTCCTTATCCATACTAATATTGTAAATGGGAAAGTATATGTGTGTATTTGTTTGTTTGACCGTCTTTCACGGCAAAACGGAGCGACGAATTGACGTGATTTCTTAAGTGGAGATAGTTGAAGGGATGCAGAGTGACATAGGATAGTCTTTATCCCCGAAATCATCCCCTAAGGGGGTGAAATGGGGGGTAAAAGTTGCTATGGAGCTGCGATATAAACGAGTTCCACGCGGACGGAGTCCCGGGCAGAGCTAGTTGTAATATATATGTTTTATTGCAGCTGACTCCAGCGCAATCCCGGCAAAGCAACCGGGCATGCTCGCTGCTCCAGCTGTACGACGCGCACGACATCTGGCACTTCATGTCCTCAATCGCCATGTTTTTCTCCTTCAACATGTACCTGACCATAGACGATAACCTCATGGACACGCCTCGCAGTGAAATAATGGTGTTCTAGCCGCTGAATGTCGCGACTGGAGAGGTACCTCCGCCTTTCGGCTCCATGGGAGACAGACAGATAAATCTATGGCACAGCGGAAGGTCATCTCGCTATTTGGAGCAGGCCAATAGGGGTGACACCAAATAACATTACATACAAGGGGTAGGCAGAGCACATGAAACGTATGTTCCAGCGCCACTTTTAGCATAAATGTGGGCATAAAATATCGACAAAATGTGATATTGCAGTGATAGGTGGTTAGCCCATCACCCACAACGCATTTCAACCCTGGTCCCTTAGTCGACTCTTACGACACCCAAGGGAATAAAGGGGGTGGTGAAATTATAACACACTAAATAAAATAATCAATAATGTATTTTCTCGAAGCATTAAAAATGTAGGCAAATGGAGAAAATGCAACGCAAGAGGTTAAACAATCACGAAGTTATAAGTGTCCATTTTAAGACGGGGCATGTTCTGTCTCTATTCCGCAAAACGCAACTACATATGAAACGATTGTCAGATTGTGACGTCACTATCTGCGAGCGTTTTGACTCTAACAAGCAATATTAAAACGGTTGTAGCTTCGTGATTCTTTGAGATATCTGAATGGGATTTTCGTCGCTAGGCATATTCTTTGCCGTCTTTCTTTTAGAGTACTAATAAATATTGAGTCTGACACGCGTATTGGGGACGTATCTTCTACAGAAGACAGCAGCATTAATTTAATACACACCCTATCGCTGTCTATACTGACACTTTAACTGTGTGAGTATAGACAGCGATAGGGTGTGAGCGAGATAGCATGCGAGCGGACGCCATTTTCAGATCCATTCTTTATCCGCGCGCGTTGTAACACCATTTGTTCTGAAGGTGGGTCGTTGTCAGATTTAGGATCGCGGCTTTTCGGTGGACATTACCAAAGTTAAGGGCTTTTAAGCCTAATTTTTGGTTGAACTCTGAATTCGCATAAACGGCGTCGCCTATTCTATAATTATAATTCTATGCGATAAAAACATACTATATATGTATAAGCCCTTAACTATTGCCCACTTAAAAGACGATTTTTGTTTTATGACTGACAAATGACAATTACCCAGGTATGTTGTGTTGTGTTCCTGGTGGTAAGGTCGTCAGAGCTACAGAGGATGCTGTGTCGAGTGTGAAGTGCATCTGTCATTAGTTGTTAACACAATAAACAAACTTAGATCTATAAAGGGTTGCCAGCGCGTGCTTCATCTGGCATCGCAAGCGTCCATAGCCGCCGGTGTTTTTCGGGACGAAAGGTTGTTTAAGGTTGTCTGGAAGAGATCGATTTTTAGGGATAAGACCGCCTGTTGTCTACCATTGTTTATTTAATTTACCACTATTTTTCTATTGTCTACTATGTCTGGTGAGCAATAAAGAATATTTGTATTGCATTGTTGTTTGTCGATGTTAAAACATATACCAATAGAGCAATACATTTTAATTGAATAGTGCATGATTATCTAAAATTTCGCGTTCATTTTATACCACGTGGTAGCAAACGAGGGACCTGTCTGCGGGTAAGCGGTTACTGTAGCCTATGGACGCTTGCAACTCCAGGGGAAACACGTGCGCGTTGTCCCTAAAGCCTGTATGTCTGTCGGTCTGTTGTTTTTGAAGTGATAGTATTTACCAGGAACTCATGAAATGACGGACTGAGGCTTGTTGCATTATGCGTATGATTTTGTTTGTATAGATGTATAGTTGATGGATAACATGCCTATTGAAGGTAATAAGGTGCTTAAATTATAATAGTTGTACAGTCAACGTTATTACAATGATCACGCTTCACAACGTAAGACGTCCTTGGCGAAAAGGGTTAAATTTGGTATTATAGGAATGTTATGGTAATTAAACCCATCCAAGGAAAACGCCACTGTTATGTCGTTCAATTTAAGTATGTTGATCTCAATTTTTTTTATTAGAAGTGTTTGGTATTATGTAATTTTCTGTATTTCTATAGTGCATACTAAATCCTGCTTTCTCCTGCATTTGTATATCTAACTAGAATTTCCGTGGTTATAATAGGAATGGAAATTGACACAATTTCTATGGAATTGGACGGTTCGAAAGTAATTTCGTTCTTATTATGATGGCGGCCGGCCGACCGTATATTGGTAAAGCCCGTCACAGACTTAGCTATAATATACCGTAAGATACCGAAATATGTTTATACCAAGGCACCCAGCTATACTATACCAATATTATAGCTGCGTGTGTGGACCCTGTCAACTAGTACGCAAAATATATCCTATAGTGAGTTGACAGCTCTGTCATAATGCAAATAGGAATGCACTCACTATAGTATACCGTAAGATCACATCACATCACATCACATCATCAGCCTATATACGTCCCACTGCTGGGCACAGGCCTCCTCTCATGTATGAGAGAACGGGCAGTAGTCCCCACGCTGGCCCAGTGCGGATTGGGGACTTCACAAACACCTTTGAATTTCTTCGCAGATGTATGCAGGTTTCCTCACGATGTTTTTCCTTCACCGAAAAGCTAACGGTAAATATGAAATCATATTCCGTACCGTAAGATACCTTGCTATAATTATATATTGGTACCTTACGGTATATTATATACAGGGCGGAAAAATCGAATGCCACATGGATGGCAACTACCTTAAATATTGTAAATAGCACATTTTGTGTAAGGGAGACTTTCCTTTGTTTTTAAAAGCAATAAATACTGCATTTAAGGATTTATGAAAAATTGCTTGCCTCAGTCGGGACTCGAACCGGTCAAATGTGACAAAAAATAATGTGCTGTATTTTATGATGCAGATTGAAAGGGTTACTGATAAGGTTCTCTAAATAACAAATACAATCAGAATAACGGAAAGCCATGAAAATTTTAAACGAAAAATTAAAACACAAAATAAAACAATATTCATTTAATAACCTTACTAAAACCTTGCTGACTAAAGTAGTTGTTCAAAATGAGCCCCGTTTCGGCGTCTGCATAAATTTAATCTTTTGAGGAATTGACTTTTCGTAGCTCGTTGCAGTGAATTGTGGTGAATTTTTCATAAATCCTTAAATGCAGTATTTATTGTTTTTAAAGACAAAGGAAAGTCTCCCTTACACAAAATGTGCTATTTACAATATTTAAGGTAGTTGCCATCCATGTGGCATTCGATTTTTCCGCCCTGTATATAGCTGAGTCTGTGGCGGGCTGAAACGCCTGTCCACAAATCAACATGTTTCGGACAATATGTGAGAAATTGTAGATTGTGTCTCAAGATTCAAGATTTTTATTTGCAAGAACACAAGTGATACATTGATCTTAAGGGAACACATTATAACACATTCTATTAGAGGAGAGAGTGGAAATTAAACATGGTATTTTGATCCCTCGTGTGAACAGCAGCGGGTGTATGGTTTTTTTCCCTCACATATTGAAATATGCTGATTAGTGGAGAGTAACATGGTTGGTTTAAATCTGATTTTATTTCCAAAATAAGTTATTAGAATAATGCTTGTGTTAAGTATATAAAATACTCGAACACTGCCTTTTTCGGAGAAATGACGAATTATTGTACGAATTAAATAGCGTTATTAAAGTTCCTTTGTAAAAATAAAATAATTTACGGATTGTATCGTGTTCCCCCAGTGATATTACAAATATGATTCATATACAGGGTGTACAATCCAAATGGGTCAGTATGGAGAAGTCTGAAACTATGAGAGATAGCGAGATCTGTTCTTAGGAACCATGACGTCGATTTTAGATTTAATATCAATTACATTCAAACTTTTATTAACTCTCATACATAACACAATAATAATGTGAAAGTTATCAAAAATCAACACGAGGAGGTTATGTAAAGCCGTGTTTAATAATTCTTCTTTCGCAGCCAATTGTGAAACCGCAATTGTGAAAACGAACTAAACGTTTCATTTGAAGTTAATTCCAAAAACAGTATTCCATTTTCAAATTTTTAATGAATTGGTATGCCCGCTGAACAAATGCGGTCTAATTTTAAATAAACGCTATTTGTAATGCATAATACCGATGCAGATAAGATATGCATAAGTGGTCTCTTCACATAATTGATGATCGATTCATATTATTCACGACTTTTTGCAAATCAATAAAACTGTGGGCATTTTAGTCTAATTTACTGTCAGTTGTGTTTACACAAGATTTCATAGCCAAATTTGGTCCTTTTTACTTAACGCGGTTACAAAAATATTGACCAGCTTCGATTCCCGGTTATGTCTGAGAGTTAATAAAAAAGTTTGAATGTAATTATTATTAAATCTAAAATCGACGTCATGGTTCCTAAGAACAGATCTCGCTAACTGTCATAGTTTCCGACTTCTCCATACTGACCCATTTGGATTGTACACCCTGTATATACTGTTTCTTACTCGTTCGCACAAAACCCGCTGAACTGACCCCGTATCATGGTCGGCCTTATAACACGATAACTGACGGGATAGAGCGTCCGTCACTGGCGGTCACCGTTCGAGCTCGTTCCCACTACGTCGGATGTCGTGGCGATTTTTAATCGTGTGTCGTTGCCGCTGTTCTCACTATGTCGGTTGTCGGATCCGGATTTCAATCGGGTGTCGGCGGTACTGTTCCCACTAGTCGTCTGTCGTGCACGATCGCAACGACGCGGCAGCGACGCGCGGGTGTGTGAGGGGGTGCCGCGCGGGCGGCGCGGGCGAAATCGTTCCGACATCCGACAAAATGTGAACAGCGCTATATTCACTCGTACGCGAGCGAGACACGACACGATTTTTTTCCGGGCTGGAGGGCTGGCAAAACGCACGACATTTTATGTCGTATCCGACACAAAATCGTTGTCGGACGAGTGTGAACATAAAATGTTCTACCAGTGGAACGTACGATTAAAAATCGCCACGACATCCGACATAGTGGGAACGAGCTCTTCGATAGAACGAGATGACGCTCCTATCGTGTCATTTATCGCGTGATAAGGCCGACCGCCATACGGGGTCTGATTTGGATTACATTTGGGACCTCGTAATTTCATTCCCTAAGAGTATTCAGTTATTCATTCTGTATTCAGCGAATAAACAATTTGTATTTGTAAGAGTGGTTGTGGAAGTTGTTGGTATTCAAGCAGACAAACAACATTAGCGATATAATCCGTACACTATTTTATTTAAAAATTATTAAACCGAAGAAAAATTATATTTTGTAGTTTCTTTTAATGCGTTAAGTGTTTTTGTATTTTTTTATAGATATATTAATATTTAATTTGTATAGATAAAAAAATAAGGCCCCTTGCATGTAGTTGTTCATTTCTCTTCCTACTTTTTGCGACGAGCTGTCAAATGACTATAGTCGCTTGACAGCTCGCTCGGCGTGTCACGCAACAATACAATGCGCCACCTAGGTTTGCATTTCTGAAGTTACCCTCAAGTCGCCTCCCGTACAGTCGGCATCATAAACATGCTTTTTTATACCACGACGGAGGCAAACTAGCGTACGGACCGCCTGATGGTAAGCGGACACCGCAGCCTATAGAGTAACATGGGCTTTGCCGACCCTTGATATGTTTGAGGTATCGCCGTATTGACAGCTGAAGGAACAAACGCCCTCGCTCTCAACACAACGCATCCTCGGTAACTCTGGCGAGCTTTTAGAACCTTATAGATAAGGCCCTAGAACCACTAAAAGTGTACACATGTTTATGATGCTAAGTATGGGTACACCCGGCGAATCCCTGGGACACTTCTGCGACGCTACTAGTAGACATCACAGACGCAAACTTGAGGCGCGCACTGTACGCCTGAACAAACACGAATGTCTGGCTCTGAGGGGCTACCGCGAAACGAAAACGAACTTCGTTTGTGTAGCTCCCTCTCTGTCGCTCGAACTAGCAAGTGCGACAGAGACGGAGATGCTCTGGTATTACGCCTAAAATACAGGTAGCAGGGTGTATCTCCGGTTTTAAACGCTCGGTTCTAAAATCACTGTCAATCACGATTATTGCCGTAAAACTATGACAGACGGCTAGAATTTTGATAAAATACTTATAACTCAACGTTTTTAAGATAGTTAATTCTGATCAATAATTTATTTTGGCAATATTTGCTGAGATAATTGATTAATGACCAACAAAACGCCGAAAAACGCTGAATATTCACCTACTGCCCTACCTCTGTTAAATTGTATGTTCTAATTGTTTGATACATGATATCAATCAATGAATCAAATCGAGCGTAGTATGGTTGACATTTTATAACTTATCGTTGTGATAAGACATCCGTCACTCTCGCACTCGCATACTTGTCAGAACGTGAGGGATTTATTATCCACAGCGAGAAGTGATAAAATATAACAGCTGCGTAGCAAGTGTAACAGTTCACCCCCCCCTGGCTGAAAGCGCTTCCGAAGACCTACAGCTAACGAAGCAGCTTCCCGCTGAAGCTCAAGAAACGCTAAATATTTTGCAATGAATTCTAACTTAATGTAAAACCCTATTCCTTCGTGCTAGACTACTGTAACTTACTCTCTATTTACCTACTTATTAAACCTACTTTTGTTGCGTGCTTTTATTTAAGAATACCTGACGATTTGGCCAAAATGTGATCGCTAGCGGTTGAACCCCGAAGTGTTGTGTACCGTAATAACCCTAGATCCTTTTATGAAAGCTTGACAGGTTTTTGGACTCTCCAATCTCTCCATTCATAATAAAATTAAAGCTAGCTTATCTGTACATAAATTAACCTACTGAAATGCTACTTTTAACTGCTATTTTCCTATTTATGAGCATAACAAAGTCCTAAATCTTGTAGGAATAATAAATTAATTATAAATCACTTTATGATTATAATTACACTGTAGGTTACTTTATGATTATAATTAAAAATTGTTTTTGGTAGAAAAACACCTATCCCCTATTACATGTCCGGTTGAACAAGGAGTAGCCTTCATAAAATCAAGATTATTTATTTAAACCTATTATTATCTAGAAGACTGCCCTAAATACTTGTATTTTGGACCAAAGTTCTATCGACGGGTCGTGTGGCAATCTTTTGCTCACACTGGCTACTCTCTTGTTGGAATGGAGTCTGGACATCCTATTCAAGTTACTTACCTAGCTATCCTACGAGTTTAGGACTCAGAGAATGAATCTACCAGTGTCTCAAACCTAGCGGTCAGTTTCGAGAAGATACACCGAGACAAACTCGACTGACATCTTTTAGTATTATTAATCGTTTATATGTATAACTAAGATGGCCTGGACCATTTTATACCGACGGCCGTAGAGTAATGCCGTGGTAAACCGTTCATTACACGCGAGACATTCTACCCAAACCATGCCATGGAGAATTCCCTCTCATGAAAATAAGATACTTTAAATGGAGAGTTCTCTCTCATGATAATAAGATATTTTAAATGGATTTGATGAACTGCTCAGCCTGTCATCAAACCCAGAATTATTTCATCTTTCTGAAACAATCCGGATATCACAATTTCATGAATAATACTATGACCTTTTTAATGATATTTAACAATTGTCTCGTGTTTCACGTGTAACCCACGGCAACCCAACACCACTTGCCGTACTACTCAAACATCACACTGGTTACTCATTAATAATTTTAGTCGTCATTAGATTTTATAAGAATATTAACTTCAATTTTATTAATCCTACCAAACACTTGTAATATTATTGGTTACAGTAGATATAGTTTCAAGCCCTAATACCCCATAACGCGTGAATTTACTCCTAAGCCTACCCCACAGTCCCTATTCTGCTTACTCCTGGAACCATACCTTAGTTCAGAAGCAAGAATGTATCCCTATTGAAGCTGTAATTAGTTCAGTCGGCGAAACTGAGATGACAACCCTCTAACAGCCTGTGTAATTCATCTCCCCTCGCTGTGCCCGAAGGCTAAAGGGAAAACAGCGAGTAAGATGCACTAACTGGACATACGGTATGTTGATATATAAGTATATTTAACACTGAACGACCCCTCAAGCAACCGATCGGTTTCCACGAGCGGAGATATCCTCCTATGCTTTTCGTCACATAAATGCTCAAGCCACGTTTCCACCGTCAGTTGTTTTGAGAGACGTGAGGGCCCCGATTAAAGGGTTTCGTCTCCTATGTTGGTAAAGAGGTAGACGCCAGACCACACCTCAAGTCTGGTAACTACACGGACACGGATTCATCCCCGTTGGCACCGTTAGGTGGGGCTGACTCCGCAGATAACTGATTCTTGACAGTGTTCCGGCTGATTGGACAGTAAGAATTAACCCCAACTAAATTTCGAAAGCAATCGTCAAACATACTCAATCCCAGGGAGTACCCTGGCATAATTAAATATATTTGATTAACTATATAAACCTCCGGACCAACTCCGTTACGGTAAATACAGCTTTGACTGAGTTCCGAAAACACTTGTCAAACATGTCTAATTCTAGGGAGTGGCCGCTAGCAAATTAAACATATTTGATTTAACCATATAAACCTCCCGGAGTAACTCCGATAAAGTAAATATAGGTTAGGCCCTAATACCCCTTTAAATATACAATTAACTTGTAAAATTAAGTAAGTAAAAGACTCATAATTATGAAGAGAGATTCCTCACAATAACTAGCCATTCACCAAAACACAATAGAGGTAACACACACCAATAATTTCACAGCCCACAACCAGAGACACTACCAGTCCGAACGATGAGAAATGAATAATCCCCCATACTACTTCGGCATTCCCTTTTATACTCTTCACGAGGGTCAATAGGGTCACGAGGGTCTATAGGGTCACAGTGCCACGAGGGTCAATAGGGTCACGGGGGTCAATAGGGTCACGAGGGTCAATAGGGTCACGGGGGTCAATAGGGTCACGAGCGTCATTAGGGTCACGGGGGTCAATAGGGTCACGAGGGTCAAAAGAGTCAAGAGGGTCAAGAGGGTCAATAGGGTCAATAGGGTCACGAGGGTCAATAGGGTCACGAGCGTCATTAGGGTCAGGGGGTCAATAGGGTCACGAGGGTCAATAGGGTCACGGAGTCACGAGGGTCAAGAGGGTCAAGAGGGCCAATAGGGTCAAGAGGGTCACGGGGGTCAATAGGGTCAAGAGGGCCAATAGGGTCAAGAGGGTCAATAGCGTCAAGAGGGTCAATAGGGTCAAGAGGGTCAATAGGGTCACGAGGGTCAATAGGGTCAAGAGGGTCACGAGGGTCAAGAGGGTCAATAGCGTCAAGAGGGTCAATAGGGTCAATAGGGTCAAGAGGGTCACGAGGGTCAAGAGGGTCACGAGGGTCAAGAGGGTCAAGAGGGCCAATAGGGTCAAGAGGGTCAATAGGGTCACGAGGGTCACGAGGGTCAATAGGGTCAAGAGGGTCACGAGGGTCACGAGGGTCACGAGGGTCAAGAGGGTCAAGAGGGTCAAGAGGGTCAATAGGGTCAAGAGGGTCAATAGGGTCAAGAGGGTCAATAGGGTCAAGAGGGTCACGAGGGTCAATAGGGTCACGAGGGTCAATAGAGTCACGGAGTCACGAGGGTCAAGAGGGTCACGGAGTCACGAGGTTCAAAAGGGTCACGAGGGTCAATAGGGTCACAAGGGTCAATAGGGTCAAGAGGGTCAATAGGGTCAAGAGGGTCAATAGGGTCAATAGGGTCAATAGGGTCAAGAGGGTCAATAGGGTCAAGAGGGTCAATAGGGTCACGAGGGTCAAGAGGGTCAATAGGGTCAAGAGGGTCAATAGGGTCACGAGGGTCAATAGGGTCAAGAGGGTCACGAGGGTCAATAGGGTCACGGAGTCACGAGGGTCAATAGGGTCACGAGGGTCAAGAGGGTCACGAGGGTCACGAGGGTCAATAGGGTCACGAGGGTCAATAGGGTCAATAGGGTCACGAGGGTCAATAGGGTCACGGAGTCACGAGGGTCAAGAGGGTCAAGAGGGTCACGGAGTCACGAGGGTCAATAGGGTCACAAAGGTCAATAGGGTCAAGAGGGTCAATAGGGTCAAGAGGGTCAATAGGGTCAAGAGGGTCAATAGGGTCAAGAGGGTCAATAGGGTCAATAGGGTCACGAGGGTCAATAGAGTCACGGAGTCACGAGGGTCAAGAGGGTCACGGAGTCACGAGGTTCAAAAGGGTCACGAGGGTCAATAGGGTCACAAGGGTCAATAGGGTCAAGAGGGTCAATAGGGTCAAGAGGGTCAATAGGGTCAAGAGGGTCAATAGGGTCAAGAGGGTCAATAGGGTCAAGAGGGTCAATAGGGTCACGAGGGTCAAGAGGGTCAATAGGGTCAAGAGGGTCAATAGGGTCACGAGGGTCAATAGGGTCAAGAGGGTCACGAGGGTCAATAGGGTCACGGAGTCACGAGGGTCAATAGGGTCACGAGGGTCAATAGGGTCAAGAGGGTCACGAGGGTCAATAGGGTCACGAGGGTCAATAGGGTCAATAGGGTCACGAGGGTCAATAGGGTCACGGAGTCACGAGGGTCAAGAGGGTCAAGAGGGTCACGGAGTCACGAGGGTCAATAGGGTCACAAGGGTCAATAGGGTCAAGAGGGTCAATAGGGTCAATAGGGTCAAGAGGGTCAATAGGGTCAATAGGGTCAAGAGGGTCAATAGGGTCACGAGGGTCAAGAGGGTCAATAGGGTCACGAGGGTCACGAGGGTCAAGAGGGTCAATAGGGTCAAGAGGGTCAATAGGGTCACGAGGGTCAAGAGGGTCAATAGGGTCACGGGGTCACGAGGGTCAATAGGGTCACGAGGGTCAATAGGGTCAAGAGGGTCAAGAGGGTCAATAGGGTCAAGAGGGTCAATAGGGTCAAGAGGGTCAATAGGGTCAAGAGGGTCAATAGGGTCACGAGGGTCAATAGGGTCAAGAGGGTCACGAGGGTCAATAGGGTCACGAGGGTCAAAAGGGTCACGAGGGTCAATAGGGTCACGAGGGTCAAAAGGGTCAAGAGGGTCAAGAGGGTCATGAGGGTCAATAGGATCACGAGGGTCAATAGGGTCACGAGGGTCAATAGGGTCAAGAGGGTCACGAGGGTCAAGAGGGTCACGAGGGTCAATAGGGTCACGAGGGTCAAAAGGGTCACGAGGGTCAATAGGGTCAAGAGGGTCAATAGGGTCAATAGCGTCAATAGGGTCAATAGGTTTACGAGGCCAGACGTTGGTGGTATCATCAATAATTTCAACCCATTAACAACCTTAACTCTTTAGCAATAAGGTTCAAATCAGATTGTAGTATTAAAGCGCTAACGTAAACACATTGCCTTACCACAAAAAGTCGTACTATTCATTTTCATTTAGCTTCTAATGTTCCAGCTATTACGATTGAAATTCGTATGTCGCCCTACGCCTCCAGCCATGTCCATTACCAAAGCAGGAATTCTATTTAGGTATCGATATATGAAATGATTCATACAATATCCGTAGATGAAATAAGTCACCGTTACAGACTGTTTATACGATTGTATATTAACTTTATTGTCTTCCTTCTCCCCTTCATTTATCTAATCAATTTTCTAACTTTGGGTATGAAATAAAAGTATGTCATTCTCTCTCTCTCTCTTCATATAACAATACACACAGAAATCCGCCAGCGAGCATGCCCACTCTATTACACAAGTACCGGCGTAAAGTTGCCGCGCGAGCTGTAGGCGACTGGATGCGTATTCAGCTTTTTACGCCGTAATTTGTCATTACCATGTCAGCAATTATTGTCAATATAAGTACTCAAATGACGGGCGTAGCGGGGTTGACATTTCATCACTTATTTCTCATCCTCCTAGCGTTATTCGCGGTTGTGCCCCGAAAGGAGCCCGGGGTTCGCTTTGATACCTAATCCTAAGATTTGGCATAGGCACTAGGTTTTACGAAAGCGACTGCCAACTGACCTTCCAACCCAGAGGGAAAACTAGACCTTATTGGGATTAGACCGGTTTCCTCGCGATGTTTTCCTTCACCGAAAAGCTAACGGCAAATATTCCGTAGGTACATAAGTTCCGAGTGCCTGAACCACATAAGCTTGGCTTTTGACAGAGTAAGCGTACAAATTAACTACGAAATGACGAATTAAACCATTTATAAATACAAATAGACGTGACTATCGGCAAGATGGCGACAAAGCTGCTTGACCAAAATTTGCCGTTTCGCTAAAATGCTTCTGTTTATTTTGTGAGCTTAATGTTCATTATAAGTGAATGCTCTAGTGTATCAGCCCCTTAAGGCCTTAAATACAGATCTACTCGTACATGACAAAAAGCTATTGAATATACACGCATCAGTTACACTAAAATAAAATGGCCTAGTTAATTAATGATAAAAACTCGCACGATATCGTTCTTCTCTCAAACATTCGTCCCTTTCTAACAATGAAGTGCGAGAGAGATGAATGTTTTCTTTCAAAAAACGATTTAGCCTTAGTTTACCTTAATACGTTGGCTTTTAATTGTTTTAAATAAATAAATAACGAATGAATGTATAGCTAGTGTGTCAAATAAATATTTTTATATGATATGATATATTTCATTTAATAGCTCGCAAACAATCACTCAAATAATAAGCCAACACCTCCATCCCTTTTGGGCATTCGCTAGGACTCCATCTATTAAATCCTCTACCCACGGTTTGCACATACTTATTCTAAAAGTATATAAGATAGAAAAAATATGTACAAAAAGGTAGGTAGCCGCAGTAGTCATACTCACAGAGTACTTTTCTATCATTTTCATGGTTTTTACTGTCATATGTGAATATGTGACTCTTCTTGTCAAAAGCCACTTTTATTGATATTTTTGCTACTTTGATATTGTTTATTAGTTTATTTTATTTTACTCATTTTCACCAATTTTAAATTAAAATCTAGGTGCAATATTGTATTGGATTAAGAGAACACAACTAAGGTATATATATAAGTAACCATAATAATAATGATATTTACTAAACAAATGTATATGAGGCCTTGAAGCCCGCTATAGTGGCAGCATTTACCGTCTTAATTCCCTGATAATTATAATTTAGGTGTCTTCAAAACAAGAGCGAACAGGCTATTGCTGAACCAGTGAGTGTCATTCTATTTAGGGCCTAAACATGGACGCTAAATGCTGCTAAGTCCTAACGAACAGTCGGACTCTGCCACCGAGGGTTCCGTACAAAATTACAAATGTATTGTTTCAGATTTTTCCCTGTAAGTACTTGTAGTATAAGACGATATTACTTGCCAAATTTCATAGTTCTAGGTTAACGGAAAGTACCTACCCTATAAATGTTGACACTGTCGAAATAAGTAGGTACCTATAGGTACGTTTATTGCGGTATAAACCACCGTAACTTAGAACTTTGTTTTTAACAACTTCAAGGGACTGTAGACCTAAGTAAGTATACCTGACTGACCTAGTTTTACGTTCAACTCGATACACGTGATACCACGCGTTCTCGACAGATTTAAGGGCCTTGACAGATAGACAGACGGACAACAAAGTGACCCTATCGACCCTAAGTGTTCCGTTTTTTTCGTTTTGAAACACATTAAAAGCATGGCCATATGGATGCGTCTATGACTCGAGAAAGATATTTTCAAGATTATTTTAATCCAGATATCTGGTATGACGTCAGCTTCAGTGAAGAAAATGCGAGTGACGAGGATGAAGGCGCGACTGGCGTCATCCCTGGAGACGAACCCCTCGCTGGGGTGGGTGTTGCAGCTAGTTTTCGTCGCCCTCTCCATCGGACCCTGCCTAGGGGGTAAGTTAGACGCGCTATACCCCATTCCATTTTAACGGACAAATTGGTATACGTTCTAGGGGATAAAAGGGCAGGCTTTAAACTTGATGGCACGAGTTCGGAAAAATCTTACCGTGTCGCACACTGTTTTTCATCACTTGCGAAGAAATATATTGAAACTAAATTAATATCAAACGCTGCGTGCGTGAGGTGTGTGAGGCAGACTTTTTCAGCATGCAGTCACGATTTAAATTTATTGTTAAAAATATTTTACTAACAAACTAATGCTGTAAAGTGGGCGGGGTCGATTTCAGATGAGTATAGGTTGGAGTGCGGGGTCAGGCAGGGGGGGCTTACGTCGCCCAGACTCTTCAGCCTATACGTCAATCGGCTGATCGAGGAGCTCAGCAACACCATGGTCGGATGCTCAATAGATGGAACGTTCGTAAATAACATCAGTTACTCTGACGACATGGTGTTGCTGAGCCCGTCGATCGACGCCCTTAGGAAGCTAGTAAGTGTTTGTGAACGGTATGCCCAGGCCCATGGTCTCAAGTAGGTACAATGTCTCTAAAAGCGAGCTGCTGGTCTTCAGAGGAAGAACTGTCAAATTAGAAGACCAAATGTTACCACCAGTGACACTGAATGGTACTCCTCTTAAAGTAGTAACAGAGTTCAAGTACTATTGGGGCATTGGGTAACCGCATCGCTAAAAGATGACGTAGATGTGGAAAGGGAGCGTAGGGCGCTGGCAGTAAGAAGTAATATGTTGATTCGTAGGTTCGCAAGGTGTAGTAGCAACGTTAAAATCACCCTTTTTAAGGCGTAGGGGAAGAGGGGGGACAGTGGATCACGGGGAACAGTGAATAAAACTATCTGGCGCCATCGTTTACGCACACATTCAAACGCCAACGCGTGTTTGTAAACTCGTCTCGACAGGCCCTACTCTGCGCCAGTCGCCCGCGAGCTCAGGCACAAGGAGGGTGCGTTATCTCTGCCAGTCGAACAACACAGTACGTAATAGTACCTACATTACGTAACTAGGGCGGTGAATTCGTGAATGCCCCAGATCGCAGGTGTTTGTGGCCCGAACCGAAGGTGAGGGCCATAAATATGCGCTCTGGGGCTTTACGAATTACCGCCCGTGTTGAGTACAACATTTTACGTCTTCACCTGGCCACAATGCCAGTTTTCCGGTACGCGCAGCGTGCAGTAAAATTCGCATTATGGCCAGGTGTGACGTAAAATTTATTTTACATATTCATTGAAAATGTTTGTAGGCAAATTTACGCGTGTTATTGAATGTGTTTTTGTTTTATCTTGTTACTTTGTGATTGCAAATTGTGTTGATTGGTGTTTTGAGTGTAATAATACATATATTTTTTTTTTGGTGAATTATTCTTACTTTAACGGTTTATGGGGTACACTGGGCCATCTCCTTGTGGGGAGCAGTGGACATGGGTCCAGTGGTACTATGTAAACCTAGGAAAGTGGCTACCTCGCCTAGACTGATTATATTATATTTTTATGATTGTAAACTAGTGAAACTAAAACCTGCCTATATGGCTGCCTGATTGCTGTGATTTTATGTTGTAGGAAGACATTTGTGCCTATATTACAGATTATAATGAGTGATATTAAAATTAACGACAAGTATTTTTTTTGATGACATAAAGTATTGTCTTTAAGTTTTCTTTTTTGAATTTATATTTTCTATAATAAAACATAACTTTTGTTGATTTATGACGATATTTTATGTAACTTAATACATATGATCCCGTGTTCCCCCTATGGTCCATAGTTCCCAATGCCCTGATTCAAGGTTCCCCGAGCATGGGGAACAGTGGACCAATTCCCATTTTTTTTAAAGTCACTCTGTGGCCTAAAGTTCCATTTGTGTGCCTTCTATAGTGCATTTTATGTATGCCTTAATAACCCCTTATTAATATGAGGACAAGAAAACGGACATAAAGTGTGTATCTGCTGGGCTATGTGCCTCAAAACAAAAACTGATCCACTGTCCCCCCTCTTCCCCTACTGTCAATCATTTTACACTTGCAGCCTATGTATCAACTTTACTCAAAAAACTTACAGCGCCCTACGCGTGCAATATAATAACGCTTTCAGGATGGTGTTGGGGCTGCCGCGCTATTGCAGCGCTAGCGGCATGTTCGTGGAGGCGCGCACCGACGCCTTCCACGCTATCATGCGCAAGCGGGTGGCGTCGCTGGTGCGCGTGCGGCGCGTGCGTGGCAGCGCCAACAGTCTCCTTGCCACAGTCGCGGACAGGGTAGATGGCGCTTTCTGGCAACACTGGAATAACCTACATAATTAACAAGAGTAAAACTAACATAGGTTAACATTTTAGAAATAAGCTACTAATACAATATGGAAAATTCCGAAATAAATGATTATTTAATTTAATTTAATTATCACTACACTAAATTACTTAATTGGAACTTTTAAATCATGTTTTATTAGTGTTTTTATGTTTAGATTTATTTATAAATATGTTACAAACACCGTATTTGACTTAAAACCTCCTTGCTTTGTAAGTGACGCATGAGATGACAGATACTATTCAAGAAAAAAAAACATTACGGCCATGGGCGTAATAAAGGCTATTGTAGCCTACGCGTTATGAAGCCATTTCAATGTGATGAAAATGCAATTAGGCCAGGTAGGTATTTCATAATATTTAGAGGGGCTACTGTAGAGTTGTGTTGCGACCTGTAGTTTGATATACCTAAGCAAAATGTTTGACAATGACATTCCCGAAGTGACATTTAGCAACATTCAAGACTCAGAACTAATTATCCACGGTCACTGGTCACCCCACAAATATTGTCCGGGACTCGAACCCAGGGCCGTCCGCTTCGTAGCGGGTCAGCATGTGCTAGATGAAACCGAACGTTTTTAGAAACCTATAGGTACGCTACTATGGTATTCGATAATATCGGTATTACTAAATGTAATAATCTAATAATGTACCTATTAGCTAATCATTATATCAGCCGAAAGACATCCGCCTCCCCCAAAGAGTGCCAAAGTGACCGGTCCTGCGCCACCCGCATCCAGCGGACTCCCGCAACCTTTACCAGGTCATCAGTCCACCTTGTGGGGGGCCTACCCACGGCGCGCCTTCCGGTACGTGGTTGCCACTCGAGAACCTTTCCGCCCCAACGGCTATCGGTTCTACGTGCTATGTGCCCCGCCCACTGCCACTTAAGTTTAGCGATTCGGAGGGCTATATCAGAGCAAAGAAACTCCCAATATGGCCCTCTCCTTTGCCCTTTGGGTGACTTTGAGCTTTCTTATGAGGGCAGTAGTAAGGGACCACGTTTCATCTGCTAATATAACATCTAATTAGAGATGATACTAATCTATTTCTCCAGGGCCTCCTGCCGCAGCACCTCCCGCCGCAGAACCTCCCGCCGCAGCACCTCCCGCCACAGCACCTCCCGCCGCAGCACCTCCCGCCGCAGCACCTCCGCAAACTACGGCGAAGCAGCCAGGTGAGCTTCATTCATCCATACTGTCCATTATCTGGATGATGAGGGGGGGGGGGGGACTGGGGGGTGAGGATCAAATTCTCTTCCAGTAGTTAGCCATACAAACTGAAGAAGTGAAAAAACTTCCGTTGTGACACAAAAATTAACCACATGTTTGTTTTCTCCCATTCGCTGCAAATGTAACTTTGTAATCCTATATATTTATATGGGATTACAAAGTTATTTATGCGTATCTAGACATCTGGACCGAAATTTGCGAAATATTTTATTTTCATCTTGATTTTAACACTAAACACTAATTATGTCCTAAATTAGTGTTTTTTTGATCGTTCAGTGAATATGTGAGTGACAAAATTAAGAAACTTTGACTAGTTATCATTCTTAAACTACTGCTTATAATTGAATGAAATTTGAAATATACCATGTTTAAACAATGCCTGCTTGGTTACTGAAAATTCAGGCTTCCAGTTTTATTCACAACGAAGTTATTGGGGGGTCAAAAACGGCCTGAACTGCTTCGAAAAAAGATGGTACGGCAGTGCCGCTTTTTTGCTCGACTTGGCGGGGGCACCGCCGTGCCCCCAGATTTTTATTTGAGCTTAAAATTTGAAAAATAATGTAGTAACATTAATCTAGTTTTGGTTTTGAACCATAATAGTAACGAAGCTGGTGGTCTAAAATTGGCCGGTCCCAATTTAGAAATAATGATGAGACTTTACTGCATTTATGAAATTTTGCATACCTAAAACTATGTAGTATTGTGCGATTACCAAGTCACAATAGTACATTACGTAACTAGGGCGGTGAGTTCGTGAATGCTCCAGATCGCAGGTGTTTGTGAGCAGCGTGCAGTAAAACTCGTATTATGGCCAGGTGTGACGTAAAATTTTATTTAGCAAGTAAATAAAGCCCCCCACAAGGTGGACTGAGGACCTGGTAAAGGTTGCGGGAGTCCGCTGGATGCGGGTGGCGCAGTACCGGTCACTTTGGCACTCTTTGGGGGAGGCCTATGTCCAGCAGTGGACGTCTTTCGGCTGATATGATGATGATGACGATGATTAAATAAAGATTAATGAATGCCTGAGACTTGGCTCTACGAAATGTCTAACAACTTTTTAAATTTAAGAAGAGTTTTGAGACAGCCTCTTTTTTCCATGAAATGTTTTTTTATGGGATGAGACTTACTAGCTTCTGCCCACGATTCCGTCCACGTGGAACTCGTTTATATCCTATGTCCCTTAAGACCCCTTCCACCTGCCCCTTCCACTTCCCTAATATAGCCGTTCAGCGGTAAAATACCACAGCTCAGGTCGGCGAAGATAACAGATAAAAGTACATTATTGTCGAAGCAAGGGAAGTAGGCAATTGCTGGCTGAGTATTAATTTTAAATGGACGACCTTGGGAGACCCGTTTCGCCGGCAGGTGACGAACAAAACAAACAAAGTAAACTTAAGATGAAAGTAGTTAGCTTCCATTTTTTTGTTGAAATTTCGACTTTATCGCAAAGGCATAACACTTAATATTGCTTTGGAATTCAACCACTTCTTTATCTATAGTTTAGTCGCTAAGACTTTTGGGTTTATCCAAAAAAAATGCAAGACACTGATCACGCCTATACAAATGAGGATCTCGTTACTGCAAATTATTTTTACCTCGTTAAACTACATCAACGATGTTTAGTACGTCCGAAATTGTAAGATAAAATCCTGTCAAAAACGCAAGCAGAAAACGACTTTTTCATGAGAGCATAAAATCGTACCGTTATCCGATATCGAAATAATTATGGTATACTTTGAATCGGTAGCGTAAAATCGTTTTGTTTGAGTAGGTACCTTTATTTAAAAATGATAACGTATACATTGAAGCAGTAGCAAAATAGTCGTAATATCGTTTTGTTCGAGTAACTTTCTTTTAAAATGATTACTGTATCCTTTAGACAGGTAGGCAGAGGAATGATTCAAGTATCGTTTTGATTCAGTGCCCTTCGGTGCTCATATTCAACCTCGTGAGTAAAGGTACGGTTTAAAAAGGTATACCACATTCAGTCCCTTATTTAGAACCATACTGACGTTGGAGGAAAATGAAGACTTAGCAAATGTCAACTCTATTTGAATGACGTTAAGGATCAAAAGTGCTAAACATTAAATTTCCTCGACTGTACAATACAATAAGCGCTCGGTTAATATTAAAAGTTCTCATGTACAGTCAGCCATGACAGTGGGCTACCACTTTTGGACCTTATTTTGCATGCAATAAAGTACAAAAGTGGTAGTCCACTTTTGTGGTTGACTGTACTTACCTACTGTTTTTGTTTAGCTATCATATCTATAAGCGGCTATTAATAAAAGTTAAACAGTTGGCGTGCCCTTTGTCGGGCAGTCATTAAATAAAATACTGGGTTTATACAATATTATGACGCAATAGAGCAAACATAGGCTTCCTGCGATATTTCCTTTTGCCACATACCTAATATAAAACTACATCATACACACCAAACCCATAGAGTTGCTAATGCAAATAGAGTAAAATGAAATATATAAATTATATTTGCCTCAACTCAAACGGCCGCGGACGGTCCGAACCCGCGTGTAATTAGAACCCGCGGGTACGTGTGTACGGGTACACGGGTAGGTACCCGGGTACCCGCCCGCGGACCGGGCGGGTTCGGGCGTGTCCGTGTGGAACGGACGCTTAGCACCGCGGGCTTAAGAACACGGGTATTCGGGCGGGCGGGTTTACACGTGTAGCGGGAGCCCTAGTACAGTCACGGTTTTGCGAAAAACGATGAGCTACCATCGAAATTATTTATTGCACCATCTGTTAACAAGATACTTTGACAGGAATAACACAGAATTATAAATAAACCTCTGGACACCCCCAATGACTGGTTTTAAAGAAATACTAATTAATAAATAGAAAAAAATCAGGTTCAGAAGCAATTATTCATGTTCACCACACAAATATTGTCCGGGATTCGAACCAAAGGCTGTCGGCATCCTAGGCAGCGTCTCAATGTGCTAGATGAAACCGAACGTTTTAGAAACTTATGTAAACAAACGACTATGCCATTAATTATATATTATCAGTATTGGTTAATGTAAATAGTTAAAGCAAGGCTCGCGGTGATTGAGTTCCCGAGTTGTGGAACCGCCCTGTGCTACCCGAACTGAGCCAACTTGGCCTGGGGCGGAAATAGGGAATGAGAGGAAAAATAACAACAATATTTCATTATATAAACAGCGTACTTTCGGGTAACCGCTGTATCAATCGGTTGCCTCGCGACGTTATTTTTAAGTACTTATTCCCTATTTCCGCCACAGGCCTAGTTGGCTCAGTTCTGGTAGCACAGGGCGGTTTCACAACACTTCGGGAGTTCAAATATCTATCGGGAACCCAAAGAGCGTTGACATCCAATCTGCTAGAGTTGATACTATTTTATTTCTCCAGTGCCTACCGCCGAAACATCTCCGCAAACTCCGAAAAAACATGCTTCATTTCACAATTAAACCGCCAAACCGATCTAGACCGAATTTCGTATAATTGGGTGTTATCCTCAGTGAAAAAAAAAACTACTCAGTCTGGTTATCAGCAAATACTGGACAACATGTATTTTTTTGTTAAACAATTAAACACAAAATATGAAGTTCCGCGACATTTTCAATATTTTTTTAACCCCGATGAAAAAAGAGGGGTGTAAACGTGTCTGTCTGTGTATCTATCTGTGGTATCGAAGCTACCAAACGGATGGACCGATTTGAATGCGGTTTTTTGGTGTCATAGATAATTTTATCCCGAGTGTTCTTAATAGCTAAGTATGTTTTATCAAAATCTGTTCAGCCGTTTTTGAAATATTGGAATTAAAAATGAAAATGTCGGGGGTTTTTCAACTTTTCTAAGTTGTTGGTTATTAATAGGTAATCTAACTGACGGACTAAATATTTTTTTAGGAAAGTCGCTGTTGGAAGTCTAAAATTATATTTTTGCTATTAGAGTTGATCGTGAGTATCATCCTTGCGGATGTCTTATCCACAGCGATAAGTGATAAAACGGCAACCATGCCACGGCCGCTGGGACAGAAAGCGGGTGGTGCTATTCTAATCTAACCCCACATCACACTGGGGTAACAGAAGCTATTTCATCTTTTTCAGCTTCATGGGTCTTCTGGGCGGAGGGGGCGGCGGTTATCAGCACCATATGCTTGTTGCTGATATTGCTGATTTTCTATATCATCAAGACTAAGAGGACAGGTAACGTGTCTTATCAAAGCAGTGTTTGCCGCGGGTAGGGGCGGCTCACTCCGTGATCGGGTCGCGTCGCTACAAGTACATGCCGGCGCCAGGAGCCATGTTAGCGATGCTACGGCACGCACGCTTTCTATCGCAGCGCGTTGCATCAGTTGCATGCGATAGAAAGGGATGGCCACGTTTAGGCTCGTTCGGCATACCTAAACAGGAAATTTGTTAACAGAGAACCTTCAGGCCCCGTATCATGGCAAGCCTTATCACGCGATAAGTGACAAGAAAGAGCATCAGTCTCGTTCCATCGAACGGTGTCAGCCAGTGACAGACGCTCTATCTTGTCACTTATCGCGCGATAAGGCCGACCACGATACGGGGTACTATTGTTTATTTTATGCCGCGGGGCTCGTTGTCGATATTGCAAGAACATTTTAAGTCGTAACTAAAGCGTAGGTACCTAATTAGTTTTTGAAAATGTATCGAGTAGCAATGTAATGCGTACACTCATTTGACACATTGGAAGACGTGGGCTATTTGTGACAGTTGTGACGTCACGTCAGTAAGACAAAGTAGTGATACACCGCCAGCCAGGTTTATTTAAGACTAGATTTTTTTGGGTAGGTAGGTATTTATGTTCTCATATTTTAAAAGAATGGCCAGAGACTGCTCAGAATCGGGAGCATTGGAAAAAGTGGGGGGAGACCTTTGCCCAGCAGTGGGACACTACAGGCTCACTAATGTTCCTTAATTTTAATTCCTCTCATACAAACATCGCCTTAATTTATCCCTTCACAGACTCTGGCAAACGCCCTCTGCCATTTCTCTTTAATGATACTTTTTCTGTCATCATCATCATCATCATATCAGCCGAAAGACGTCCACTGCTGGACATAGGCCTCCCCCAAAGAGTGCCAAAGTGACCGGTCCTGCGCCACCCGCATCCAGCGGACTCCAACAACCTTTACCAGGTCATCAGTCCACCTTGTGGGGGGCCTACCCACGTCGCGCCTTCCGATACGTAGACTATTATGTATATCTAGGATAGACTGTTTCTGTACCCTAGTACTGTTGCTAATTCCGTGTGTTGTGATGTTAAATGTTAAAATGTTCCAGCCGCTGAGCTAGAATGGACTCGGGCCGCGTTGCGCGAGGTGGAAGAGAAACAAGAAGAGTTGGAAATGATGGACCGGTTTTGCATGCCACCATCAGAGCGCATGGTCGACAGTGAGTACTGTACTTTTACGTCAAATGCAAACGAGGAAACTTCTGAATGTCCGTCAACTTAGACCGGCTTGGCAGGACTGACTTACCTATAGTGCAGGGGGTGCGTTGCACCCGGGCGCACGGTCCTAGGGGGCGCCGAGCGCCACTCGCCTCGACTCGGGCGCTAGCGCGCACTAGGAGAGGTTAGTGCTAGAGGGCGCTACGGTAATGATTGCATCCAGTAGTAGCGATAGTCAAATAAGCAACTTTTTATGAAACTTCGACAAAAATATAAATAAATGTTTTCGATGAAATGAAAATTCGCTTTAACGTTTGTCAGTGAAAAAAGGGTAAAACTTATCACATATACCTACTAATAAATAAACATACTTCGCAAATACTCGGAAAACATAAGGCATTCACTTATTTTTGCTATTAAAAATGTTTTTCTGTTTGTAAATAGGTACCGTCAAATGCTGTAACTTTGCCTACTACCTGCAACATTACCTATTTAACCGACGAAAAAAACGGAGGAGGTTCTCAAGTCAACGCGTATATTTTTTTTTTTATGTATGATCACGCATAACTTTTTACAGAGTAGTCCGATTTTGATAATTCTTTTTTTATTAGAAAGGGTATACCTCGAAGTTGGTCCCATATAAATTTTAAATAAAAATTTCAACCCTAAGGGTAGGAAAACAGGGGATGATTGTTTGTTCACTTACTGATTGATATGTATGACCACGCATGTGTGTGTGTGTGTGTGTGTGTGTGTGTGTGTGTGTGTGTGTGTGTGTGTGTGTGTGTGTGTGTGTGTGTGTGTGTGTGTGTCAGTCTCTTGTGTGTAGACCTCTCAGTCTCTGCATTTCTGCTAAAGCTCGTTTATCGTGAGGTTTGTGTAATACCTTATTCGGCTCTAGGTCAGATAAAGCAATACCATCAAGTGTATTTACTCTACTCAGCGCCACATATGCCTGCCGCGGCTTCTGGCAACAATCACTGGATATTTTTGCACCAATTTTAGTCGTTCAGGGAATGGTATGCTGTCTCTATCATTTACATTGCGGCCATCCGCAATGAGTAAAGCTTTTATCATATCCGGCCAATTTAGATCATTGCACGAAAAGGTCATAAACCAGGTAGGAGGCCCTAGACTTCTTACCATAGCAATCAACTCCGAACAGCATCGTCTCCAGTAAGAAGCAGACCCTCGCACATTTCTCATAGTCGAAAATCGGTTGAAATTTGAGGTCTGGTTGTGGCATGCTAAGCCGAAAGCAGGACCAGTGTTTAATGAAATGCGAGAAAGCAAAAAGATCTTTAGATCTCGTTTAAAGTGGTGTCAGAAGAACGAAGAACAAATTAAATTAGATATTATCGCGAAGCATCACTCTAAACGAGATTTTAAGGGTTTGTAGAAGGCATTAATGATAACAAATGTATTGCCCACATGTTTCAACACCATTTCCAAGTCGAATTACCACTGGGGCTACCACAGTCAACGGGGGTGTCAGATGCTGGGTCTCGTGGTCAGGGGATGATCACCAGGTCTACGGCAAAAGATGTTATCAAAGCTATTAAAGGTATGACACGGGGTGAGTCTCCTGGGCACGATGGTCTTAGCATTGAGCCCCTCCAGCATGCTGGCCCGCATCTGCCAAGAGTTCTGGCTATGTTGTACACATTCTGTGTAGGGCACTCGTACCTGCCGTCTCGGACGCGATGAAGACTGTGGTGGTGCCCATCGTGAAAAACAAAACAGGTGACAGTAGCGACAAAACCAACTACAGACCTATTTCACTAGCTACCATTATAGCCAAGGTGTTTGATAGTGTGCTTAACTCCCACATTGATAAATATCTGAAATTACACCATAATCAATTTGGATTTAAGCCGGGATTATCCACAGAAACTGCAATTGTGGCTCTTAAAATACTGTCAAGTACTACATGGACCGACAGACAAATGTATACGCATGCTACCTTGACCTATCTAAGGCGTTCGATATGATTAATTAGGACATCCTCTGGCAGAAATTGAATGACTCTGGCGTGCCAGCTGACCTGACTAGCTCTCTCAAATTCTGGTACCTTAACCAATCCAATGTCGTAAGATGGGCGGGGGCGTTTTCGGATGCATACAGGTTGAAGAGTGGAGTAAGACAAGGAGGACTAACCTCTCCTAAGCTCTTCAACCTGTATGTAAACGAACTTATAGAGGAGCTCAGCAGCGCCCGCATCGGTTGCCATATTGACAGAGTGTGCGTAAATAATATCAGTTACGCAGATGATATGGTGCTGCTGAGTGCCTCTCCATGCGGACTTACGAAACTGATAGGCATCTGTGAACGGTACGCAATGAGTCACGGTCTGCAATACAATGTGTTGAAAAGCGAATGTATGGTCTTTAGGGTTACGGGCCAGTGCCAACAGCATCCTGAAAATGGTCGCTGAACGTAAATATGGACTGTGTGTATATAAACCACTGCTGTATGGTGCACGCAAACACACATGTTAATTATGAGGTCACATGACATTTGACATTTTGAGATTTAAATGAATTATTAATGTAACTTGACATCCAGTGAATAATTATTATTTTTAAATTAGATTACTTCAGAAATATTTACAAATTTTTATTATTAGTTGACTGTAATGTGAATTTCAAACCGGCCTAAATCGTATTATAATTTATTACTATGTATTATCTCTTTAAATTAACTTTATGTGTGCTAACTATGAACTTTGTAATTACTAATATTAAGCTAAGTTTTACTAACAATAGTGATCCATGTTGGTCTTTGAATAAATGAATTGAATTGATAGTCAGATGCATATTGTCAATCAGTCCTTGGGGTGTGAGTTCTTAAATGTATTTTTCTCATTCGAGCAGCATTTCTTGTAGGCCTACCCATGTTGGTATATAAAGCCTCTTCTTTTAAAGAATTTATATTATACAACAAGCAATATAATTACATTAGGATTATAAAGCAATTAACAGTTTCAGTAAGGTAGGAAGCTATTTTAAAAGTAATCAAAAATATTGCATGTAACTAGAAATTAAGTTAGTAATTAACTAAAGTAAGCCACAGAAAATTGAAAAATAAAAACTTTTTAACAAAAAATTAAACCGCCGAAAAGGAACTGAAAAGCAAAAAATAATAAAACTTTTTTATTTAGTTTAATAACTAAATTCTTAAACTATTGTAAGTACTTATACCTAAGTAAGTATATAATTTTGTAATTATTTTGACTTTTTAATTACCCCTTAATAACTAAGTTCTTAAATTAATCTAAGTGTACCGAAGTAATTTTGAGTCGGCGCCAAACAATCAATGAACAAAGATTACTCCAAACAAGTACAAGTTAGACCAAATCAAATGAATAATGCAATGTGAAATCTCCAGACATAAACATTAACATTCCAAAAAGTGCGCTCTCCGCACGACCACTCGCTACGACGTGTGCCCTCACGTGTGGCCCGTTCGGGTTGGTGTCTCGCTGACATTAACCATAACTTCGTGAACGCTCGGCATTCAAAATTCAAATATTTATTCTGTAAGCAGGCCTCAAGGGCTCTTTCACATGTCCGATCAAATCAAATCAAATGGGTAATATATCATTGTCCTTTACATAATTAATGAATATGCTTGTTTGGCGCCGACTCAAAATTACTTCGGTACACTTAGATTAATTTAAGAACTTAGTTATTAAGGTTAGGTAATTAAAAAGTCAAAATAATTACAAAATTATATACTTACTTAGGTATAAGTACTTACAATAGTTTAAGAATTTAGTTATTAAACTAAATAAAAAAGTTTTATTATTTTTTGCTTTTCAGTTCCTTTTCGGCGGTTTAATTTTTTGTTAAAAAGTTTTTTTAAACTTAAATTATCTCCCAAACTAACATTTATTTTCTTAGTTGCAATAATGGCAGTAAAAGCTAAATTTAACTGGCAACCCGTTTTTGCGGCAACACTAACCATTTTCCAACCAGTCTCGAACGTCGCTGCAAAAAAAACGCAACGTGGTAGTAGCACTCGTATCAAGTTGTTTGATTTATTGTACAAAAAAGTTCACAGATGCGTCTCAAGCGGATGGCACCCGCGCTCGCACTGGTCCGAGCCGGTCTGAGATATCGTGTACGTGACCAGTGTCTATGTGTACTTTGCTCGAGCGCACTTGTATGTAGATTGAATTCTGTACCTATCTGTTTTGTGACGCTGGTTTAATGGAGTTAATTCGTGTGCAGCAGGCGAGCAAGGCGAAGGGATGCAGACGCCCGGGTGGTGAGTTTTATAATGCTATATTTATCGCAAGTTTGTAAGTTTATTTAAATTGACCGTTCGCAAATCGACTATCGGGAAATTGATCTTCGCGTCAACATCTCAATGCAACATCTGCTTGTAAATCTTTTATTGACGTTACCGTGCTTTGCCTTTTGCCGTGTTTGACTTACTTCCTGAAGTCCAATCGAGTTGCATGTATGTACCTACAGTTTGTAAGTCGGATGATCACCAACATGGGTACAGATTGAACCAGATTTTCGTACCCTCATTTATAAATTTCGTACAAACGGGACAACGTAGATGAGTCGCTTACACTATTGATAAAGAATACTAATGTTTAAGTAAGTGTACCTACCTACCAATCAATACATTATTAGTCATGCATGTTATTTTCTGTCTTTTCTTTCCATGACCATCGTCGTGCGCCAGGGCCGGCGCAGGCGGCGCGAGGGTCTCGTCACGCGGGATGAAGATTGGCTCGAGCACTGCCTGGTGCTTCAATAGATCTGCCCGCTAAGTAAATAAATAACAACTATTACTGAAGCAATTATTGTAGAAATTAAAGTACCGATCGATTTACATAACAAGCGATCTAGGATTCAGGTTTATCCCTAATCACCTAGCTGGCGCTGTTCTACGTATGAACAGTAAGTTCAAAATATCAATGAATTCAATAATGATTGATCAAACACGTACATAAGTTGCACTTAGAAAGAACCGATGGCCGTTGGAGCGGAAAGGTATTCGAGTGTCGACCACGTACCAGGAGTCGCAGCGTGGGTAGACCACAAGATTGACTCATAACCTGACCCGTATCATGGTCGGCCTTATCACGCGATAAGCGTCAAGATAGGAGCGTCGTCTCATTCTATCGAACGGTGTCAGCCAGTGACGGACGATCCATCCTGTCACTTATCGAGTGATAAGGCCGATCATGATACGGGGTTTGATGTTTGCCACTTTATCGCTTATCCTTGTGAATAAGACCTCCGTCACTCTCGTCCTTATATACTTGTCAGAACATAACGACAGCGGTAAGTGATAAAGTGTTAAGGGGATGCCCTGATTCGAGTCTACCACGCCCCCTTGACAGAGATACGCTAGTGCTTTCCGCGCACGAGAAAAAGAGATGCAACACTCTTTGGGAATGGTTTTTTTGGAAGTTTTACTATACATATTTTATTAAGGGGCTACTCGAGGTTTTCATCAATTTTTGACAAGTTTTGAATCGTATCTCCTACTTTTGCATTACAGATCAAATTATAACTCAAACGGCTATCGGTTCTTCAATATTATATCTCCATTTTGTCTACCGGATTTTGAAAGAAATGAATTAATAATTTTGTAAGTTTTTTTTAAACATTGTCAAAAAAACACGGCTGTTTTCACGTGCTCACTAACGCCACTTTCCGCCCCAACGGCCATCTCTTTGGGGAAGGCATAGGTCCAGCAGTGGACGTCTTTCGGCTGATTTGATGATGATGGTGATCATATGGTCAAGAATAATATATCTGAAAATCAGACCTTATTGTTTCTTAATCTAGTCAGAACGGCGTTTCAAAGCACGCGATAATTTTCAATTCACCCCCCATGCTATGCCCGCTGGTAAAGATCGTGGGAGTCCGCCGGATGGACCGGTCATTGTGGCACTCTTTGGGGGAGGCATAGTCCAGTAGTGGACGTCACGGCTGATGTGATGATGATGCATGTATTTTTATCCCAAAAATCATTCCCTAAGAGCCCGGTTCACACGGAGACATCCGATTCTTTGCGGGGACAGTTTGGGATATAGCTTACGGATCAGACAAAGAACTACTTAATTAATTAATGCTTTTGTATAAAATTTTGAACAGGAAGTCTCCGAAGCAAGATGTGCTTTGGGATAAGTGTTGTATACCGCTGACGCATATGTAGGTCAGGTCCTGTTTAATAAAAGTTATACCGTTCTAAATTGGAAAAGAGTTGCATTTGATTTTTAAATAGAACAAAGTCTACTTACTCTAATTCGTATTTTAAGTTGAAGAAATTATTTTTGAGTGTATTCATTTTATTACCAATTTTCCTGGCACGGGGGACAACTCAGGTTAACCATGGCGTAGACCGGCTCACTTTTTAATATATTTTTTAATACAGTTGCTCAAAAAGTGGTACTTTTTGTAGCTGCGTAGCGTACGAGAAGCTCAATTTCTCGAACTAGTGCTTTTTACTTTTTATTGAGCTTGTGTGTGATTTGATTGGTTTAAGCAAATCTAGTTGGCCGCGCGCCACTAGAATTCTGCTCTGTGATTGGTTGAAAAAAATCTAGATGGCCACGCGCCCCAAGAATACTACTGTATACTGCTCTGTGACTGGTTGAAATATTGAAGCTGCGCGCTTCACTCGCACTGATATGGAAGTGAAGTTGTAAATTTCGTAAAGTTTTTTTCGCAATTGTATTAAAAAACGTCGTTTACAACACGTGTGAAATGTCTTTTACCACTCGTACCGAGTCTTAAGATACCTCGGTACTAGTGGTAAAAAGACATTCTTTTCACACTAGTTGTAAAATGTACTATTTTTAGATAACAACAATAATACACTTCCCATATTTAATGACACCCCTCGCCTCTCGGTAACCAGCTCCAGTCCTGATTGCAAAGTGCTATTTTTGAATAAGTAGTTATTTTAATCTCCGACGAAAAAAGAGGGGTGTTATAAGTTTAACGTATCTGTCTGTGTTTCTGTGTATCTCTCTGTGGTATCGTAGCTGCCAAACGGATGGACCGATTTGAATACGGTTTTTTTGTGTCATGGATAATTTTACCCCGAGTGTTCTTAGCCATGTTTCATCAAAATTTGTTCGGCCGTTTTTGAGATATTGGACTTTCTAATGAATATGTCGGTGGTTTTTCAACTTTTATAAGTTGTAGTTGCATTGTTTAAGCTACGGTAGCCCAGTGGTTCAAGTATGCGGCTGTCAAACGGCGGTTGTGGGTTCGAATCCCAGCTCGTACCAATGAGTTTCGGAACTCATGTACGGAATATAATTTGATATTTACCGTTAGCTTTTCGGTGAAGGAACGTGTGGAAAACTGCATGACATCTGCGAATAAATTCAATGGTGTATGTAAAATCTCCAACGCCCACTGAACCAGCTTGTTGACTATATACTGCCCGTTCCTTGACATCCATGAGCGGAAGATGTGAACGAAATGAAATGATAATTATTTATTAGTAACAAACAAATACGAACATATAATACTATTTAATTACGTAATAAGCATTTATTTGTTGTGTGTCGTATATAAGCTGATTTATTATTTTCATTGTCTTTTGTTTATTTCTAGGGTTTGTATTGGGCGTTAGCTTGCACCTGGCTCTATCCAGGCGTAAGAGTACCCCACATCAAAGAGGAAGCCTACATTACACAGGCCATTCTTCTTACGTTGATGGTAAGTAATCTTTAACTAAAAGTCTTAATTAGATAATGTCATAATCTTTTTATCAGTTACTTACCTAAGTGAATGAATTCCGCAGGTATCGTTGTCTTACAATAGTAAGCTTTATCTGCATATTCGTTACGGCGATAATGCTCCTTAAAATGAAGGAGGTGGCGGCTCCTTACGCGTACTCCTCGACTCCTCACATCAGTGTCCCGAGAGGCTAACCGGGCAAATTTGCATGTAGCCGGAGAGAATGAACCGCGCAGAGTAAACGCCCCTTTGTATATTTCATTTGAACTTGTCATTTAAGTGTTATTAGATTTCAAAGTAAGAGAGAGCTACGGAGAAAGAGCTACGGTAGCCGAGTGGTTCAGGCATGCGGCTGCTAAGCGGCGGTCGTGGGTTCGAATCCCGGCTCGTACCAATGAGTTTTTCGGAACTTATGTTCGGAATATTTAAAACATCGTGATGAAACCGGTCTAATCCCAATAAGGTCTAGTTTACGCTCTGGGTTAGAAGGTCAGATGGCAGTCGCTTTCGTTAAACTAGTGCCTATGCCAAATCTTGAGATTAGGTGTCAAAGCGGACCCCGGGCTCCTGTAAAGGCATAACCGGGAATAACGCTAGGAGGATGGGATTTGAAAGTAATACAATTAAATTAACATGTAGTTAAATAGATACATGATCTCATTATGAAGCTGTAGCTGCTAAGATCGCATTGAAGTCTAATGTTTTGGATTTATTTAAGTTATAATAAATCCTTTTTATTATTTTCTTTCAAACTTGCTATAACAACTGTGCTTTGATACAAATATGAATAGTATATTTATTTTTAATGGAATTGCGTGTTTAACCTGCGAATTCATTTTGTAGGCAAATGAATGTTATGCTTGGTTATTAAGTTATTAACTTATTATTAAACTATGTACGTTGCTTAAGCAATTCTGTAATTTACATTTAGTACCTTATCTTTATACATAAATAAAATACGTCATCTATGAAAGGAAAACAGGAGCCAAGACCCATTAGGACTTCATCCATAAATCGCTGAAAAGTTCAGCAGTAATGGAATCCAAATCCCACGCAGGGAAATTCGAAAAGACAAAAGAGGGTTCTGATCCCTGTTTCTGAGGAGCAATTGGTATCTGGTTATAAGCAGCGAGCGACCAAGTCTGACTTCTATAAACGCCGATATTCTTTCAGATTGCATGAAAAACCAGCAATGTCGCGTCGGCTATTTATCTGTCGACGCCGCGAGTCACGCGCGTTCATGCGTACGAAGTGGAGTATAACTCCAAACAAGTATGACCTAAAGAAAAAAGAGAGTCACGCAGTGAGCGACGCGCGTCCTGACGCACGCGGAGGGAAAAGTCATCAAGTATGGCGCTCAGCGCGTATTAGTTGGCGGTGGACGGTGACATTCCACCCGGTTTCAGGGACGGTGGGACGGTTGGATCTTCAATGACGTCACACTCACAAATCACGACATTACCAGCGGCCAACTGCCAACAAATATGTGGTTAATACCTATATGATGTGATCGGCAATGAATGACATGTTGGATCCTTCCTTCTTGTTAGCCCTTCGAACACAAATGGAGACATGGGACGTGGAAGACTCGCACTGCAACTTTCGCTTCGTTACCTGCACCACTCAGCTTTTTTTTTTGCTAAACAAAATTTATACAGCTTCATACAATAATCTATGTATTTAGAAAAAGTTCAAATTGTAACTATTAAATTTGCTAAACCGCCGCCTTCGTCATTTCATTATCCTGCCACCCACATCATAAAGCCATTCTGGGCTACAAACAACTAAACGTGTCTATAGGCGCCGTCAACTATCTTACTAGGGATATAGATATACCCAGAGCACGCTCTAGTGATATATATACAGGGTGGAAAGATAAGTCTGTTACAGTGAAACTCAGCTAATGCGTATACCATTATTTAGCAAGGCTAAAGGAGAAGAAAGCATTAGTAGTCTTATAAATCTCAGGGTATTCAGCTCGTTGGTTCGGGTTGCCCTAATCAGGTTTTACAGCTTCTGCTATTTCATTCGAGTTATTTACAAGTTTTCTAGACAGAATTGTATCTTTTAGAGAGTAGATAAAAATTCTAGAGGGCGCCACATAGTTTTGGCTAGAGTAGCCTCCAGGCAACTATGAAGGAAATAGCAGCACCAGTATGCCTTCAAGAGTTTGATAAAGGAAAATGCAGAAAATTAAATAGACAGCAAGCTATATTGTCTCAGAAATACTTAATTTTAACAGGGGTCTTGCCCTCCTCTTAGGGTGCTATCTTAAGTTTATGTTACGCTAGATCACGCAATATTTGTCATTACAATTCACTTGGGTCAATGAAGAACATACAGGGCCTACAAATGGGTAAGTAATGGAGCGCATTCACCTTTTTAACGTCCGGTCAGGTCTACGAGGAGTCCTATATACCAAGAACACATCCAACACTAGCAGAGGAGCTGATAGTGCAGTTGCGATGATGCGCCCTTGTTGTCTAGCCGCTCAAGCGACCCACAGCAGCGTTTATCTCAGCCAGCATGACGAGACGATGACAAATTTGTAATCCAAGCCTCAGGCATCTAGAAGTAGGCAGAAAGCTCACGCCCACACAAACAGGCACAGAAAGGAGGCGCAGGTGTGCACGAACATCGAAGCAGACGCACAGGCAACCAGCAAACCCGCAGTCTCCACAAACACCGGCGCAATGCTGAAATAAAATGACATCCGTTAATCTACTGATCATACAACTTTTACCAAATTAAACTCTTTACTTATGCTACTATCTTTCAGACAATTATCACGAGTACTTACCCGGTTTGTAGTCAAGCGTTTCAATACAACAATTGCCTAGAAGTTATGTTTGACATCGCTCATTTTAGAGCATTGGAAAAAATAGCTGTCACCACATTTTCTGTAACAAATAATTTAGACATCTGCACAAACGGACACGAAATACAGCATAGAAAAGGATCCCAACCATTCAGGCACAGCAATACTCACCATATTTCTCAAGATTCCCTGCCCCACAGAGAGATTTACATGGGTTTTTATTTTTAACGGCGCTTGGCCAAAGCGAGGGACTCAAAATCTGAACAAACTGGCGTGCTCAATCCATGGCGGTCCGATTCTGAATGAGGGAACGATCCCATGTATCGCTCAGCAGTGAACGACCACAGACAAACAAGTCCGTCGGTTTCATTCGCGAATGGGGACTTCAAGAGAATGCAAACAATTCAACAAAACCTAAAACTTCCCTTTGAAACCTTTAAAACACTCTTATGTTAATTTCTGTAATTCTTAAGTAGTTATCCAGCTTTTAACAAAATAATTAAATTCAGTCGAATCACGAAACAATTGCTTGAACGTCCCCTAGTACACCTGTTAGTTATGTCTCTACGCAAGAGATGGCGCGTTCCAAGAATATTGACACAGCTACTAATAAAACCCTGTAGTCTCACTAGATGACGCTACTGGTAACAAAATATCCAGCTGTCGAAATTGACATGCTACATCACCCTCTTAGTCAGCTAAAAAAAAAAAACCTTTTTTTTTTTGACACTGCATAACACCCTGTACTATTTATTAAAAAAAAACAACCAGAACTAACCTATCTCCCGACATACCTATCCAGTTGCAAACCCAAGAAAACTAGCATCAAAAGCCACTTAAGTTATTGCTTATCTTATCTTATTGCTTATTCTATCTTATTTCGCTTGGCCTAGCTTGCTAAAGAACAACCTAATACTATAAAACAATTGTTGACAAACACGTCCATACCTATCTCAAACTAACTAAGGCGAAGAACAAATCATTCCGACCATTTTCCGTGCGGAACAACAGCAATGTTCACGTGGAAACAGCTGCTCAGATCTCCTTCAAACTCACTTAAATTTTACCTAAGACTACAACAAAAGCAGCAACATTGTGGACGCGAAGCATGAAAACGTCGCATCTCGGTTGCTGTAACAAATGAACAAGAACAAAAGGTCCCATACCCCTTACACTGGGAATACAAGTAAGTAGGTTTGAGATTGATCAATATACCCGTAGCAAAAAAAAACTTCATTTAGAGTATAAGCAAACAAAACTTATTTTATTTTATTTTACAGAGAGTGTCTGTCAAAACAGAGTAGGTTACCGTCGGGTTTTGGCGTTTTTAGCACCTTCCAAACCTTTAGACAGAAGCAACAAAGAGTAGACCCCAGGGTCCAGAAAGTTAGTAAGTTGCAGTGGCAAAGACCTACCAAAAAATACAGACAAAGAAACGAATTAGCCTATAGTATAACCTGCATGACCTAAGTCAGTAGAACTACAGTTCAACCCATATACCAGGTTTTCACTTAAAATTATAAACCTACAAAATACTTTCCTAAATATACATCCAGGTAACAATTTCCTTTTGGAGAATCACCCCCTTCACATTTGAGAATCTATCTCACAACACATTTGCCAGATCAAAGTATAAATGTCATGTTTAAAAAAAAAACTTTAGTTATTTCATGAATGCAGGCTAATACTTTCATATCAGCTATGAACAGAGTCCACTAAGTTCCATTCTAAAATACCAAGTTTATTTTTAGGACGACTTTATTTTCCAACATGAATTCATAAAGGTTAATTTCCAACAACAATTGAATTCCTGACTAGTAGATAACCATGCAAACACACCACTAGTTATGCTAAAGATCCTTGACCTCACAAAAGACATGGGAAAGTACCAGTTTAATAGAGTAGTTTATTCTCAAAGTTAGAATTCAAATGCAACAATAAAGTCATAGAAATAAGCAAACAACCTTCTCTTTGCCAAAAGCTACCCATTGCTATTCCCAAGGGACTAACAATGTTCGACTCACAAGTAAACAAAACAACCACTACCTTCTCCGGTTAACATTTCAGCACTATTCATCAAAAGGCTGCGACTTCAAGAAATCTTTAATATGCCAAATCCCTAGAGGTTTCTTGGTGACATAATGTTGCAGTTCGTAAGTTACAGGTGAAATCTTTTTTAGCACAACACACTTTTTAAATTTAGGTGCCAACTTCTGAGCAAAGAATTTAGCCGCGTCAGACAAGGGATACTCCTTTTTCCATACTGTCTGACCTACTGGGTATTCGATAAACCTCCTATTCTTATTGTAGTAAGTCTTGCTTCTATTGTAAGACTTTTGCAGTAGACCAACAACCTTCTCAAAAATAGACTGTAAATGAGGTAGCATAGACGAGTACAAACTTCTATCAGTAAATTGCAAATCCTCACTGTTAAGTGGTCCTGAAGGGTACCATTCTCCAGACAGAATAGCCTCACGCCCACTATTCAAGAAATAGGGACTATGGCCAGTGACCTCATGTACAGCAGTATTTATTGCAAATTCTATTTTATTTAATTCCTCAGCCCATGTACGATGATTAGTTCCTACATAAGAAGCGACAGCGGTCATAGTGACTCTGTGCGTCCTCTCAGAGGGATTATTCTGGGGACAGAAACGACAGTTATAGAAAAACTTGGGTATTTTATACCTTTCTTTCAATGCATGCATATACCTAGATATATACTGTGGACCGTTGTCCATGATAATACATTGTGGTATACCGTATTTCATAAGAATATTATTTTCTATAAGTTCAACCACAGTCTTAGCCAAAGAGTTCCTCATAGGAAAGAGGCAAGTATATTTTGTGAAGCAATCGCACACTACAAGGACGAATTTAAAGCCTTTATAGCTTCTAGGAAGTGGACCTACAATATCAGTAGCAATTACCTGCCACGGTCGTTGTATGATTTTAGGGTTCGCCATGAGACCTGGAGGCGCCTCATTTGTGCTTTTGTAAGCCAAACAAACTTCACAATTTTTAATGTATTTTTTGATATCACTCAACATCTTGGGCCAGAAATAACTTTGAGCTACACGTTTCATAGTCTTAAATATACCTAAGTGAGCAGCATCAGAACGATCATGACATCGCTTTAAAATGTCCTGGCGTAGTTCAAAAGGAACGACGCGTTTCCACTCGCAATCTCTAGCTAAAGGATTTTTGGACCTAATTCGCTTATACAAATTGTCATTGATAATTTTAAAGTCTGGAAATTTGTGAGGACTCCTTTCAACACTATTAAATTGTTTCGTGTACCAAGTATCATTGGCTAAACTTACAGGACAGACTAAATTTAAATTCTCATTGCCGACAGGAGCTCTAGAGAGTGCATCAGCAAGCTTATTTTCAGAACCTTTTTTATATTGAATGTCAAAATTGAATTGTGACAGGCGAAGTGCCCATCTAGCTAGGCGACCCGTTGGTGATTTCAGACTAACCAACCACTTTAAACTACTGTGATCAGTATATGCTTTCGTTCTAAAAGGTGAGCCCTCAATGTAATCTTTAAACTTCTCTAAAGCAAAAAGCAAGCAGTTCCTTCTCCGTCGTAGAGTGATTTCGCTCAGAGCTAGAAAGTGTTCTACTGGCATATGCGATTGCATGTTCGCGACCTTCATCGTCCACTTGTGACAACGCACAGCCTAGTCCTACATCAGAGGCATCACTGGAAATGATAAAAGGCCTGTCAAACTTAGGTACAGATAAGATAGGTGCAGATATTAGTAGCTCTTTGACTTGCTTAAAAGCTTTATGAGCCTCAGGAGTAAAGACAAAAGGTGTACCTTTTTTCAATTTTTTAGTAAGATTAGTTAAAGGTGCACACACAGTGGAATAATTATTAAGAAACCTTCTATAGTAAGTAACTATCCCCAAGAATCTCCTGACTTCCTTTTGAGTTGTCGGTACCGGGTAATCAACTATAGATTTGACCTTATCGCTATCAGTTCTCAAGCCTCTACGATCTACTACGTAGCCTAAGAACTTTAAGGACGAGCGACAGAATGTAGACTTTTCCAAATTAATAGTTAAACCAGCCTGCCTTAACTTTCTACAAGCATTCGTCAAAAGCTCCATATGTTCATCAAAAGTTTCAGAGATAAGTATTATGTCATCCACGTAATAAAATATATTATGAGCATACTCAGGGCCAAAAACTTTATCCATGAGTCTCATCATGCGCGCAGTAGAGTTGACGAGTCCAAAGCACATACGTCTAAACTGGAAAGCTCCCAAACCAGCAATCGAAAAACAAGTTTTTTCCCTGGATTCAGGTGAAAGCATGATTTGAAAGAAAGCAGACTTTAAATCTAGTGATGACATAAACTTAGCATTGTTAAGAGAATCTAATATCTCCTGAATCCTAGGCATGGGATAACTGTCTACTACGGTGATGCTATTTAATTTTCTACTATCTAAACACATGCGCAGTTCACCGTTTGCCTTAGGCACTAACAAGACTGGGCTATTCCACGGGGAATTACTTTTTTCTATGATGCCCATATTTAACATCTCATTAATTTCCTTACGAACATACTCACGCTGATGATAAGGTATAGGATAATATTTTTGTCTAATTGGTGGATGATCACCAGTATCAATGATGTGTTCCTCTAAAGAAGTACAACCCAAAGCATCTTTAGAAGCAGCTATACTTTTGAATTGATTCACAACTCCATCCAATTGAGCCTTTTGATGGGAACTCAAGTCGTCCAAATCATGTAAATGAACTTCAGAATTTTTAAGTAAGCTCAAATTATAAGTGTGGTCACTTGGCCACTCAGTTTTAAGTATATCAGAACAGAGATTGAATTTTCTGAGAAAATCTACACCCAGAATGATAGGAGTATTAGCATCCCTACATATAAAAAATGTTACATAATGCAGGTCACGTTTAAAAGCTATCGGTATCTCTATGGTACCTAAGACCATCAAATGTGTGCCGTTTCCTACAGCTAGGCTCTTATCACATGTCTGCAAAGGAAAGTTTAAACCCTCTCTTTGCAATAAGGAGTGCGCTGCCTCACTCATAATAGACACGGATGCTCCGCTATCAGCCAAAGCGTTACATTCTAAACCTAGAATACCAACAGACAGAAAAGGTCTAGGGTCCTCTGGCAGTTTTTTAAACAAGGGAAAGGATGAACTTTTTTCATGTAAATTATTCATAGACAAGTCAGTTTGAGTAGCCTGGTCAGAGACTCGAGAAGAATGTAGACTATAGTAAGTATTATATTTAGCCTCTGACCTACCTATTGGTTTTTTGAACAGCCACAAGTACGGGTACTGACCCCAGGCTTCCTACATTTAAAACATATGGGAGTTGGGTGAATATCACAGCGAGTATGGTGATGAGTTCCCCCACACTTAAGACAAATATTAGTTGACCTATTCTGTGTAGTGCTAGCTCCTGCTGGTTTAGCGTTACCAGTGCTGGCGGCGGCTCGTACCCCTTGATTATAGAAATTAGGCACAATCGATTCTTTGCCAGTACTCAAGAAACCTCTATAGTCGCATTTGAACTTAGCTACTTCCAACGACGAACAGACTTCTTTTAATTCTTTAATTGACTCTATTTTATGCAAAGCTAATCCAGAAATATAGAATGAGCTCATATTCGCCATTATGATCTCCAACTGTTCCTCCTCCGAAACCGGTTTTGAGAGTCGCAAGAATAGTCCCTCCATAATATTTATATAAGTCTTAATCGATTCTTTTTCATCCTGTAAACGCGCCCTAATCTGATTTTTTAAGCAGCGTTCATATTCAAGCGGTTGAAACTCTGACTTAAGCAACTCAATTAAACTATCAAAAGTGTCTACCCGAGATCTGTTTGTTCTAAACCACAACAAGGCTTCGCCCTCAAACAAATGAACACAGTTTCGCAAGAGTTCCGCGTCACTAATCTCAGACGAGTATTTAAGTTCCTGCAGCCGAAAGACAAAATCATGCACAGAGGTTCGCCCGTTATATAATAAACCCCACTTAAGAACCTGCGAGGTGTGCTTAGTGCAAGCCTTCTGACAAACAGTCTCTTCCTTTTCATCAGACTTGGGAACAACAGTCGGTGCGGACGTACTCGGCACCGTCTTTCCACACTTCAGACTTTCAATGCTACCAAAAGCCTTTGCAATAAGAGCCACCTTTTTGAGCTGTTGCTGAGTTGACAACAAATGAAACTTGTCTAACCTTAAAATCACGTGCGAGAGCCGAGTGAGACACCGCTTTCGACACGACGAAGACGAGTGATCCGCCTGCAGAACCGCCTTCACCTTCTCCTCACAAGTCTGAAATTCATCGTCAAAAGAAAGAGTTGAGACATAAGCATTGACCTTGTTGACGTCAGGTGTTAGCCCTTTGGCCGCTCTTAATCGTTGTTTGAGTTCATCTAAAGTATTTTCTTCATCAACATCCAAGCCCCTAACTCTTAACTCAAATAACAATTCGTCTTTGTTTAGACAGTCAACTTCCACTTGTAAAGCCATATTTATAGATATGTACCTACTATTTTATAGATAGACACAAAGTTTCAATCTTTCAGTTGTAGTTTAGACTAACTATGGTATAAAGTAAATTAAAGCACGTACATGGCTTAATAACACAAGCAAAGTATCACGAAGTACAGTGACAATATTCTTGGCAGTATTGTTTGATAAAACAAAGACACAAAAAAAATCTCCGTAAGTGTACAGAAAGAAAACAAATGCAACTCATTCACAACACAATAAAAACTTGCAATAACCCGAACCAAAAGCATAAGCAATCTGACTCACGTTGGGCCGACAAAATGTTACAGTGAAACTCAGCTAATGCGTATACCATTATTTAGCAAGGCTAAAGGAGAAGAAAGCATTAGTAGTCTTATAAATCTCAGGGTATTCAGCTCGTTGGTTCGGGTTGCCCTAATCAGGTTTTACAGCTTCTGCTATTTCATTCGAGTTATTTACAAGTTTTCTAGACAGAATTGTATCTTTTAGAGAGTAGATAAAAATTCTAGAGGGCGCCACATAGTTTTGGTTAGAGTAGCCTCCAGGCAACTATGAAGGAAATAGCAGCACCAGTATGCCTTCAAGAGTTTGATAAAGGAAAATGCAGAAAATTAAATAGACAGCAAGCTATATTTTCTCAGAAATACTTAATTTTAACAGGGGTCTTGCCCTCCTCTTAGGGTGCTATCTTAAGTTTATGTTACGCTAGATCACGCAATATTTGTCATTACAATTCACTTGGGTCAATGAAGAACATACAGGGCCTACAAATGGGTAAGTAATGGAGCGCATTCACCTTTTTAACGTCCGGTCAGGTCTACGAGGAGTCCAATACACCAAGAACACATCCAACACTAGCAGAGGAGCTGATAGTGCAGTTGCGATGATGCGCCCTTGTTGTCTAGCCGCTCAAGCGACCCACAGCAGCGTTTATCTCAGCCAGCATGACGAGACGATGACAAATTTGTAATCCAAGCCTCAGGCATCTAGAAGTAGGCAGAAAGCTCACGCCCACACAAACAGGCACAGAAAGGAGGCGCAGGTGTGCACGAACATCGAAGCAGACGCACAGGCAACCAGCAAACCCGCAGTCTCCACAAACACCGGCGCAATGCTGAAATAAAATGACATCCGTTAATCTACTGATCATACAACTTTTACCAAATTAAACTCTTTACTTATGCTACTATCTTTCAGACAATTATCACGAGTACTTACCCGGTTTGTAGTCAAGCGTTTCAATACAACAATTGCCTAGAAGTTATGTTTGACATCGCTCATTTTAGAGCATTGGAAAAAATAGCTGTCACCACATTTTCTGTAACAAATAATTTAGACATCTGTACAAACGGACACGAAATACAGCATAGAAAAGGATCCCAACCATTCAGGCACAGCAATACTCACCATATTTCTCAAGATTCCCTGCCCCACAGAGAGATTTACATGGGTTTTTATTTTTAACGGCGCTTGGCCAAAGCGAGGGACTCAAAATCTGAACAAACTGGCGTGCTCAATCCATGGCGGTCCGATTCTGAATGAGGGAACGATCCCATGTATCGCTCAGCAGTGAACGACCACAGACAAACAAGTCCGTCGGTTTCATTCGCGAATGGGGACTTCAAGAGAATGCAAACAATTCAACAAAACCTAAAACTTCCCTTTGAAACCTTTAAAACACTCTTATGTTAATTTCTGTAATTCTTAAGTAGTTATCCAGCTTTTAACAAAATAATTAAATTCAGTCGAATCACGAAACAATTGCTTGAACGTCCCCTAGTACACCTGTTAGTTATGTCTCTACGCAAGAGATGGCGCGTTCCAAGAATATTGACACAGCTACTAATAAAACCCTGTAGTCTCACTAGATGACGCTACTGGTAACAAAATATCCAGCTGTCGAAATTGACATGCTACAAGTCGGGCCTTAAATCGTTAAGCTGGCTCATTTTACTTAAAGGAGACATACCTTTATTTTTTAAAAGAAACAAAACCGCATCAAGGTTTTTCGAAAACTCGCTTGCCTCACCTGGGACTAAAACCAACAAAAATATAAAAAAAACAAACACTCGCTATTTTATTACACTAATCGATAGGATTATTATTCAGGATAAAAATGTTCTAACAAACATTTGGTCTTAAGAATAAAAATGGTCGTAAAAACTAACATTAACTTTATTTTATTAACAATTTGTTACACTTAAATTATTTAAGTTAATTACTATTAACTGATTTTTAATTAGTCTCCGTTGAAATTCATTTCGTGTAGCCTTCAGCAAAGTGTTGTGGTCTATGCCCCTAATAACATCTTCCGCCCTTAGCTCTTGCACGGTTTCATAACAGGTTTCGTAAATAACAATTTTTACATGAGCCCATAAAAAGAAGTCCATGGGCGTCAGGTCTGGACTTGTTGCTTGCGACTCTCCTTCTTAAGACCAAATGTTTGTCAGATTTTTTTTTATCCTAATTAATAATCCTATCGATTAGTGTTATAAAATAGGGAGAGTTTTTATTTTAGTTGGTTCGAGCCCCGGGCGAGGCAAGCGAGTTTTCGAAAATCATTAAATGCAGTTTTGTTTCTTTTAAAAAATAAAGGAATGTCTGCTTTAAGTAAAATGAGCCAGCTTAAGGATTTAAGGTAGTTTCCCTCCAGGGGCCGACTTATCATTCCACCCTGTATATTACTAGACTAGTCTAGTGAAACAGTAACAAATACCATAAAGTCGGATTGATTTAACACCTGGTATTCATCAGATGGCCAGGTGCGCACCCCGCGCTCTTTTAGGATGCAACCGTGAACAACTTTAGGAAGATGATAAAAAACGACTTATCGTTTTGATTGATGATTCTTCCGTTGAAACTTTTTTACAGTTTTTTTGGAATATCAGTGTTTTCCAAATTGTTATGAATTGGTTTTTAGTTAGCTTTGGGCATCGATTAGATAGAATATAGATGTTAGATAGATTAGATAGCGTGGAAGTGTCTATGAGACAAAGGTGTTGTATTACTGGCGATTCTTTTCAACACAAGTTTTGTTGGTTCCGGATATCATCACTTAGATTAGTTATTTTTTAATGCATGTTATTAACATATATCGTAAAAGGGAACGCGTTCATTAGCGACAGTTAGGTAGGGTAGTTTTCTAGTTTTTTTTTTTTTGACATTTTACAAAAGCCAGTTGAGGGTATATCGTTTTGATGGCTGCTCGCAGCTCCACGCGCAAGCCCATTCGTCGCGACAAAAATAAGAAAAAAATGTGGTGAAATACGTTTAAAACCCTCGCATCAACCAGTGCTTCATCAGCTCGTTCCTGTGGAAGTCTGGACTGTCGGTACCGACTCATCTGTTCGCCGGGCAAGCTGGGGTGAGTTGGTCTTCATTTTCGATTTACTTTCACTGGCATTTCTCGTAGAACTTAGTAGCTTTCGTTTCGCAAAAAATACGCAATTTCCCTGCTCGAGGGCGATTGTACATTGGTCCTACGATTACCGGATCCTCCTATAAGTGAGAGCAGCCACCCTGCCTCATGGCCAGGAGTGACGTTTGAATCATTTTCACATAGAAAAACTGTCGCTAATATCGTTAGTCTCGTTAACATTTCGTATCGCTAAATATTTCGTTTCGTTAAACATTTCGCCTCGCGTCTCTTTAAAATTGTCGTTTAGTTAAGTAATTATAAGTAAACAGGAAAACATTCCTTAGCAGTGTCGAGTCTGTAGCCATCAATATTTTTATTTAATTGCACGAATATTGTAGTATTTAATAGTTACGCCTAGGAACGTAATTAATGCATAGTAATTAGAATTAATCATATTGAATATCGATTCAAATTGTACAAATTGGTGATGCAATGGATTACACGACCGAATTGAGTAGACCTTAGCGTGATTCAAATACTTCTTGAATCGAGTACATTTAAAATTAGTCGGGTAATACTGCACCGCGTGCCATTTCTTATACCAACCTACAAATACCGGCGTTGAATTGGTGACTTTAAAAACAGCGATAAAATATTAAGTTATTGTTGTTTCGTAAAGTGAATAACAAAAAGACATATATACAAATATTTTATATCAATTGCAAGTTCATTACTGAGTAGAACCAAGTAATTCCATAAAACAATAAAATATAAGTTGCATATTTGTCCCTATACAAATATCGTGCATTATTATTGAATAATGTTCACAGATAGTTGTCCACTAAAATTCACATAGTTACTCACCTAGTAGAACCTAATCATCTCATCAATTAGTGAACTAAAATTATTGAAGTAAAGTAGGTACCTATAGTATTTGACTCGAGGAAGATAGCCCGACTATAAGATTGACTTTCGAATGGTATTTAAGCACGTTAGTTTAGTAGCTAACAAGTTACCTAGGTATATATAAGCTGTATCGCTTCGTTCATAAATAGATTAGTACTTAAAATATTTTATTCGAAAATATCGAACGGGATCTAAGATTTATAGTTAGATAATTTTGATACCTAATACTTTGTCTACGTATCGCTCTAAAGGAAATAGAACCTTTCCTTGGAATTATTTACTTAACTATCTCGTACATTCTTTAGCGTCGTATGTTCTCGACCTTCTTATAAACAAAGTAAGGTCGAAATTCGCTCGATACACTAGATTGCTTGTTCAGTATTGAGTTGTTTACGTATTAGATATTCGTTGTAACTTAGTCGTGATTGATTGACATATATTTACATTCAAGATGTCGAAGGCACTCGCTCGGCGTAACTTGCAATTAAAACGCGAAATATCGATTAAACGAATTGATGAGTGTTTAGCGGCCGGATTACAAGCCAAGGCGGATTCCTCGCGATTACCTTTGTTTTTGTCTAGGTACAGCAAAATAGATAGTTATTGCACGAGTTTTGAATCCCACCATTTGAAACTCCTTGCTGAAATAACGGAAGTGAGTGAGTTAGACCATGAAGATCTGATTCGACAGGATTTCGATGATAAATATTTTCAAATAATTGAAATCCATTCTTTATTGTCCTCCGGCGCTAGTGCCGAGAGTGGGACAGCGACATCCGACTTGTCCGTAAAATTACCTCGTTTGAACTTGGTACACTTCGAAGGTGATATCAGGTTGTGGGGTACGTTTTATGACATGTTCAATACGATGGTACACCAGAACAAAAGGCTGTCAAACATTGAAAGATTTTCGATTTTGATTTCGCTTCTTTCGGGAGAACCGCTCCAGTTAATAAAAGGATTCCCCTTATCAGATAGCAATTATTTGGACGCTTACGCTGCTCTAATCGACCGGTACAACAACAAACGAAAATTAGCCTTTCGTCATTGGGAAGAAATTCAAAGTGCTACTTTAAAATCGAACTCGCCCAGCGAACTACGCCGTTTAGTAGACACTTTCAAGGAAAATATTGCTGTGTTGAAGAATTTGAGATTTCCCGTCAACGACTGGGACTTCCCATTGTTTTATACATTGATCAATAAATTGGATCAAGATACTCGTCGTCGTTTCGAGCTGCAAAACGACAGCAAGGATGTACCTTCGTTCAACTCGTTGTTAGAACACGTGAGTAAGGCCGGGCAAGCTTTGGAACTCGCCGAACTCACAGAGAGCGCCCCCGCGGCTCGCGCCGCCGCGGCAGCCGCGCGCCCCGCGCGCGCTCAGGGGGCCCCGCGCGCCGCGCCCTGGCGGCCCGCGCCTGACAGAGCGCCCGCCGGAGCAGCTTATAAGACGATGATTGCTAGTAACGCTGCTCCTCTTGAGTCGTCCTGCGTACTATGCAAGTCGAACCATGACCTTGCTAAGTGTGTTGATTACCGCAATAAAACGCCTCACGAACGCTTTGCGGTTGTCAAGGACAATAGACTGTGCGTAAATTGTCTGCGTTCCGGACACATGGTTAGATTTTGCCCTTCGAAATCTCGCTGCTTGAAGTGTAATGTTCCCCATCACACTACTATACATTTCGATAATGTCGATAATCCTGCGCCCGGCGACTACACTCCGACCTCGAGTAGTATCGCCACCGCGTCACTGTCGTCACCCTCGTCGTCCGGTAACTCGAGTCATGCGTCCGAAAAACGGGTGAACATGCTCGTTTCCGATGCAACGCCCATGAGCCACACCTCACTTCTAGCCACTGCATCCGTAGACGTATTAGACGGCTTTGGGAGCTATCAAAGAATTCGTATCGTTGTTGACAGTGGCAGTCAGTCGAACTTTATCACGAAACGTTGCGCACAACGCCTCGGACTTTCGGTGCGCAAGACAACCGCTTCTATCCGTGACCGCCTTGGCAACCTCTTGTGCAACATTAAATCTTCGTAACACAAAGGCTGATTTTGAAACGTGTATCGAAGTATTTGTTACGCCCAAAATTTGTAGTGAATTGCCTTCTGTGAAAATTGACACAGACCAGGTTCCTCATTTGAGCATACTGGAACTCGCCGACCCTAGTTTTGCTACACCCGGAGTCATTGACGCCTTGGTGGGAGTGGATGTCTTTTGCCAAATATTTTCGGGTAACCGTCACGATTATGGTCTAGACGGACCCTCCGTTTTCGAAACCAAGCTCGGATGGATTGTCATGGGAAAGGTCTCGTGCGCATCTTCCCAATTGAAATCTTCGTTGTTTTGTTCGATCGAATCGCTTGATACCCAAATTAGAAAATTCTGGGAAATCGAAAACCTCCCCGACGCCTCCCCGTTAAGTGATGACGAAGTCATGTGCGAGAAAATATTCGCTTCTACCCACGCGCGTGACTCTGACGGGAGGTACATCGTCCGTTTGCCTTTTAGAACCGCCGATCCTCGTTTCGGTGACTCACGCACCCTTGCTGAGCGCCGCCTAGTCTCCCTCGAAAAGAGACTCTCTCGCAACCCTGAGCTCCGTAAAGACTACAACAGTTTTATGCGTGACTACTTGGATGCTGGCCACATGGACCCTGTCGCGCCTGATCCAAGCGGACATGCGTATTACTTAGCACATCACTGCGTGCTCAAACCGAGCAGTACTACCACCAAGCTCAGAGCGGTCTTCGACGCAACTGCTCAGCCTGCTGGAGGCTCCTCGTTGAATGATCAGTTGCTTGTTGGACCTAAGCTGCAATCTGACCTCGTTTCGATACTACTTCGCTTTCGTTTACATGCGGTTGTTTTCACAGCCGACATTCGCCAAATGTATCGACAAATTCTAGTCTCTCTTATCGATCGAGACTTCCAACGTATCTTAGTTAGGTTCTGCCTTGATGAGCCGATTCGAGAATTTCGCTTAAATACCGTAACTTACGGAATGGCTTCGTCCAGCTTTCTAGCAATTCGCGCCATAGTTCAATTGGCCATTGATGAGGGTAGTAAATATCCTCGCGCAGCTGACACCCTCAAAAGGGACATTTATGTCGATGATATAGTGACTGGCGCCGAGTCAATCGAATCGGCCCTCGACCTTCAATCTCAGGTCATCAACATTTTGGGAAAAGGTAGAAAATGGACGAGTAATTGTCCCCGGCTGCTCGAGAATCTCAACCCAGAACACTGCCATAATAGCGCACTCTCTTTCGATTCGGAACCGACGTCTTCTATTAAGGTTCTTGGCATGGAGTGGAATCCGTCTGGAGACGTGTTCACGTTCACAGTTAGTGCACTTCATGAAAGGTGTACTAAGAGAAATGTTCTTTCAGAACTGGCTCGAATATTCGACCCTCTTGGATTTTTGACGCCCCTGACACTCTCGTTCAAGCGTATAATTCAAGAGCTTTGGAGTCTGGGCCTAGACTGGGATGAAATTGCACCTCGCAACATCTGTCAGAGTTGGCTTCGCCATCGTTTGGATCTTGACATACTCTCCTCTCTCGAAGTACCTCGATTCGTTCCTTCGAAAGAATCCTGCAGCGTCCAATTGCACGGCTTCTGCGACGCCTCTGAGGTAGGATACTCTGCCGTTGTTTTCTTTCGTATTCGACAAGTTGATGGCAGTATCACAATTCATTTGATTATGTCTCGCTCAAAGGTTGCTCCTTTAAAAAGGACTTCAATTCCCCGTATGGAGCTTTCTGCCGCCGTATTGTTGACCGATCTGGTTAGCCACATCAAAGACATTTACGCAGGAGATATTAAATTTGAGGAGACATACTGTTGGTCGGACTCCACGGTTACGCTTGCTTGGTTGCGTTCACCATCACAACGTTGGAAAACATACGTTAGTAATCGAGTTAGCCACATCCAGGAAAGGATACCTGCGGGGCATTGGCACCATGTTCGGTCCGAATGTAACCCCGCCGATTGCGCCTCTCGTGGAGTGACGGTTCGAGAACTCGTGAATCATCCCCTGTGGTGGACGGGACCTGCCTGGTTGTCCCTGGATAGTAAAATGTGGCCAGTATCGTTGTCATCTAATGAAGAACGTGAGGGCGACTGGTTGGAGGAACAGAGAGTTCCCAAACAGACCTCATTATTTGTTGCCGTCGACCATTTTGATGATTTCTTATCCAGACATTCGAGTCTCAACAAAACTAAGCGAATTGTTGCTTACATTCGTCGTTTCGCACACAACTGTCGTAAACCTGGTGATAAACAAGGCGGCCCGCTTGTTCAATCGGAACTCGATGGTGCCCAAAATATTTTGGTTGGATTAGCTCAAAAAATGGCCTTCTCGAATGAGATTAAGCTCTTACGAGATGGCAAAAAATTAGCTAAACAATTTAGAAAACTCAGTATTTTCATCGATGAATGCGGTTTGCTGAGGGTGGGCGGTAGGCTTATGCACTCTGAACTCGATTATGATTGCAAACACCCTCTACTACTGCCTAGTAAGGGTCGTTTAACCCTCCTTGTTATCGATCAAATACATCACGACAACCAACATCCTGGATTGCGAACGTTACACTTCTTGATTGCACAAAAATTTTGGATCCTCGGTTCTAAGCGCACTATTAGTTCTCGCTTGGCAAAATGCATGAAATGCTTTCGTGCCAATCCAAAACCTTTGGTGCCTCCTATGGCAGATCTTCCAAGGACACGAATTTCGCAGGTAAAACCCTTCTCGTACATCGGTATTGACTTTGCCGGACCTTTTCCCACTTACATAAAACGTTACCGCGGGGCTAGGCCTTTCAAAACCCACATTTGTATCTTCGTATGTTTTGCAACGAAGGCAGTTCACATCGAACTTGTAATCGGATTGACGAGCGAAGCTTTCCTTGCCGCCCTACGTCGATTCATCGCTCGTCGTGGTCGTTGCCAACTTATTCATTGTGATCGGGGTACTAATTTCGTAGGTGCCTACAACGCATTGTTACCTCTAATGCAAGATGCGGCCTCTAACGAAAATATCGAGTTCTGCTTTAACCCACCAGCATCGCCGCACTTCGGTGGTCTGTGGGAGGCGAACATTAAGTCCTTTAAGACACATCTTTCTCGGGTCGTTGGGAATCAAATTTTGACCTACGAAGAGTTTCTCACAGTTGCTGCTCAGATCGAGGCTGTTTTAAATTCGCGCCCGCTCTGTGAGATGAGTTCTGACCCAAATGACATGTCGGTATTGTCTCCCGGTCATTTCCTTACATTAGAACCATTGACGTCGCTTGTAGAAGCTCCTCACAACGATGCAAACATATCCATTTCGAATCGCTGGCAACTAGTACAGAAGCTACATCGCGACTTTTGGAAGCGATGGCATATGGAGTATTTACATACATTAAATCAACGCTCGAAATGGCACTCGAACGCTAATGAACCCAAGATCGGAGCTTTAGTCTTAATTAAAGACGAACAACTCAAACCACTCAATTGGTCGCTCGGTCGAATTCTTACCTTGCATCCCGGTAAGGACGGCATCTCTCGCGTCGCCACAGTCAAAACACAGTCAGGTCTTATGCAAAGACCGCTGGTGAAGCTGTGTCCTTTACCTATCGATTGATTAGCTAGTAAAATACGTAGTATTTTGGTGGGCGGAATGTTGGTTCCGGATATCATCACTTAGATTAGTTATTTTTTAATGCATGTTATTAACATATATCGTAAAAGGGAACGCGTTCATTAGCGACAGTTAGGTAGGGTAGTTTTCTAGTTTTTTTTTTTTTGACATTTTACAAAAGCCAGTTGAGGGTATATCGTTTTGATGGCTGCTCGCAGCTCCACGCGCAAGCCCATTCGTCGCTACAAAAATAAGAAAAAAATGTGGTGAAATACGTTTAAAACCCTCGCATCAACCAGTGCTTCATCAGCTCGTTCCTGTGGAAGTCTGGACTGTCGGTACCGACTCATCTGTTCGCCGGGCAAGCTGGGGTGAGTTGGTCTTCATTTTCGATTTACTTTCACTGGCATTTCTCGTAGAACTTAGTAGCTTTCGTTTCGCAAAAAATACGCAATTTCCCTGCTCGAGGGCGATTGTACAAGTTTGGTCCCTACAATTTTTCTTCTAGGATCGATATTTTGAAAATTAATCCTGAAAACGCGACAAATTCAAAATATTGTCATTATCTCCTATGTTCCACGTTTTACGGCATGAATGAAGAGAAACAAAGTTGTAGAGAATCAAATTCTGAACAATTTTGGTTCCCACCTTTAGTAGTACCCTGGGGGGGAACCCAAAATCGATCCTAGAAGAAAAATTGTGGGGACCAAACTTGTAGAGAATCAAATTTCCTACAATTTTTGTCCTCACGGTTTTACTGTAAAATCAAATATGGCCGAGTTATTAAAGAAAAATCTTTTTTCGAATATACGCAGAAGCCCGATTCGGTCTACTTTTTTTATCACGTTCACTGTCAGGCCAAAACCCATGTCTTTCGCTACATGTCGGCGTAAAAACAAACAACTATATATGACTCCCCCGTGGAGTCCAATCGCGCACTTGACAAATAAACAACGCTGCATGTCAAGAACTCCGCTCGGGAGTTCATCAGGGCTGTCACAGACCAAAATTGCAGAGACCAAGCATTTTTAATTTGCAAAGTGAACATAAATACATAAAACACAATACATTCAGGCTGCGTTCCGGAAGAAGCTCAGATAAAAAAAATCTGAATGCGCGATCTTCGCGCTAGCCGGCCTGTGGTTTATCAAAGTTTTAAAGTAGGTAACGACGTTCCTAAAAACCTTATTAATGCATTTTTATATGTTAATGATATAAACAGAATAGAAGATTAATAACTAATCATCAAAAAACGAGATACCTATAGTGACAACCCTAACTAGTAAGAACTCGCTAGAGGAGTCGGATGACATCAACATGGCATCAGCATAACAATTGGCCTTTGGCCATCTATAATTGTATAGTACGAACTCCCCTCGGGAGTCGGGTGACATGTGAGAAAAGTTACTGAGAACTCCCTAGGGGCGTTCTTGACAGTGAAAGTGCACTTTCGCTGTCGGGAGCGCCCCTGGGGAGTTCTCGGTGACTTTGCTCACGTGTCGCCCGACTCCCGAGGGGAGTCTTGTATAGTTGTTTGTTTTTGCGCCGACATGTGGCGGGGGACGTGGATTTTGGCCTGACAGTGAATGTGTTAATGTACACTCCCAGTGACCCCCCCGAGGAACCTACGAAAAAAAAATCCAAGAACGAATTATTCACCCTAATTAATCTGCCCTCAAGGTTTGCCAAAGAGCCATGGAACGCAGTATTTTGGGCGTGAAATTAACGGATCGCATTAAAAATACAATACTGCGTTCCAAAACTCAGATAGCCTACGTAGCCCATACAGCCGCAAAACTCAAATGGGACTGGACCGGGCACGTCTGCCGCATGCCAGAAGCGTTGTGGGCTACAATTACCACCAAGTGGGTCCCACAGAACCGAATACGGCGTCTCGGTAGACCACGTTGGAGATGGCGAGACGAGCTTGACGTCTTTGACCAAGACTGGTGGGAGTCTGCCCAGGACAGGGATGTGTGGAAGAAAAAGAGGGAGGCCTTTGCCCAGCAGTGGGACACTTGAGGCTCTTAATAATAATATAATAATAATTATTCACGGGTAGGTTCAGTTATTTGGATAAAATGACTGGCCTACAAGTAATACGGCTTTGACGACTATGGACTCAATGTTCGCTCTCAATACTTGTTGAAGAACGAACCAATGTAGGTATGTGTCCTTTTTCGACATGGATAAGACTTTTAACCACGTACCTCGTAAGATGATATGGTGATGTCTTCAGACTAGGAATATCACCGAGGATCCGTCACATTAATAGCTGATATCTGATATGTACTTATTAGATATCAAAACGATCCTGACCGTGTCTCAATGTTATGTAACGTGTAGACCGATGTTGTCTGAAATAATAGTATTTTATGCAATCGTTTATATAATGCATGCTTTTCAGTCGAGTACAACGTTTATTAAGGTACGAGACTTAAAAAGCTAATTATATAACTATTGTAGGCAATACTTTTTCTACGAGTCAACTGAACTAATTAAACAAACGTGGTATCTATTGAAAATCTAAGCCCTGCTGAAACGAAGGAGAAAGAACGGCTTTTTATTTTTTTGTGCGTTGATGTCTTTTAATTTTGACTTTCTCATGAAGGCATCCTATTGGTCAAATAGGTACATTTTATTTCAGTAAAGGCGCACGTGATTGGTCGAATTTATTAAATTTAGTTGTCTACACAGTTGTAAAATGTTGAGTTGGGACCTCCATAGTAAAATAAATAAAATAAAATCCGTTTAATTCAGACCAGAAGATCCATATTATGTTAGTTATAAAGGTACTTACATACTATGTTAGTAAAGATTTCTAATGAAATTACAACTAAATTACAACACAGAAAAGTAACTTCGTTCCCATAATAGGTGGCTGTATTGGAAGGATATCTGAGACATGTCCAGGATGTAATCTCCTATTTGTCCCTTCCAGTCACAGCCTGCACCCAATATTTCACCAGCGGACAATCGAGGCGCTCTGCCAACGCTCTCAGCATGCCGTTGCCGCTCCCACGCACTCGGTTCAATAAAGAGGCTATCCTTTTTCGCCTGATGGCAAAAAAGTCGTCCGTTCTTGCCTCGGCGAACATGCCGGACGCACTGCAGTGCCGTGCTAGCCGCAACAGCATCCTGAGAATATTATTATATTGCACTCTCAATGCATTATATGCCCTCTGTGTGAATCTCTCCCACAGGCTGCACGTGTAAAAAGTCTGACAATAAGACTTAAAAAGTGTCAGTTTTACTTCAGTATTACAACGTGCAAACCTGCGGGCGAGCATATTTCCTCGTACAGCCATCGCTCTTCTTTCCCTTTCTAGGTCTAGGTCATCACTCAAGTCCGCGGTACCTAAGCATGTGCCCCAGATACTTAACCCTATCTATGACTTGGAGGGGCACGCCCCCCAGCATGATCTCAGGCAGTGTAGTCGGATTATATTTCCTCGCCTTAAAGATGACTAACTGACTTTTAGCAGCATTGTATTTTAGACCATGCTGTAGTGCATACCCCTCACAGATAGTGAGAAGTCGTTTCAACGAGTCGACCGAGGGTCCCAGCAGCGCCATGTCGTCCGCGTAGCTTATATTGTTGAAACACATTCCGGAAATATGACAACCGACACGCGCCGCGCTTAGACCCTCGATCAACTCGTTCACATAGAGGTTGAACAGGACAGGGGATGATAAACCCCCTTGTCTTACCCCACACTGTAGCATATATTGGTCTGAGTCCACCCCAGCCCACCTCACGACGTTTACCTGGTTGGTATACCAGTGCTTCAAAAGAGCAACGTATTCATTCGGTAATCCCGTCTTTGCCAACTTATCCCACAGCACATCGTATAGGTACCACCAGGTCAAACGCCTTAGACAAGTCTAGAAAACACCCATAGATGGGCGTGCTTCTATCCTTGTAATACCTGACAGCTTGCTTAAGGCACAGAATTGCACTTTCTGTCGACAACCCCGGCCTAAAGCCAAACTGGGCGTCGTGTAGTCTTATATACTTGCACAACTGGACATTAAGCAAGCCGTCAAGTACCTTTGCGAGTATAGTCGCCAGTGAGATGGGCCTGTAGTTGGCCGGGTCTGACAAATCACCAGTCTTATTTTTCGCCAGCGGTACCACCACTGTCTTGGTAAGCTGTTCTGGAAGGTACGCGTGCCGCAAACATAGGGTGTAAAACATTGCTAGAATATGTGGCAAATGTACCCCTGCATTTCTAAGGTGTTCGATACTGAGACCGTCATGGCCCGGCGACTTACCCCTCTGCATGTTTTTAATTACAGAATTAACCTCTCTAGCCGTAAATTTTACCGTGGTTTCGCGCATGACAGTCTCAGCACCGCTCACCTCAGACGCAGACGGTTTCAGGAGTGGACCCAATAGATTTGCCGTCAGTCTTACCTCCGACGCTCACCGGTTGTCCCGGTCTGCCTTCTGCTTTCAAACATTTCGTCGAACACGGGACCCTGCCGCGGTCTATTTGCTGACACCCAGACCTGAAACTTGACCCTCGCAACTCCGTGAGCCTCGGCAACATACCTGTTCCATCCCGCTAAGTTGCTATTTCGTCTGATTTTAAGCAAGCTTCGACCGCATGACTTGCAAGCTGCCTCCGTCAGCGTACCTATTATGCAATTAAACATACGATCTAAAAATTTTGTATGAGTGGGGTCATTGCATAAGGTATCTGCACAGGACGTTAACTCAGCCGGAAAGTCAAGCAGTTTCAGCTTGCTATTACACATATCGTGATATAGTTCAACTTGTGATGCCTTTCTTTCACCCCACAATACACCCCCGTGACGCGGCCCCGCTGGACTAGATATACATTGCATCTTATTTAAGTCACACTCAATTATAAGAGGTAGATGGTCAGACCAATACACGTCATCTTTAACTTTGATATCACGCACTGTTCCCCGCGCTGCCTCCGTGACAATGCAGTGATCTAACCATCTGACACAACCATGGGCCTCGCTCGTAAAAGTATAGGTTTGTGAACCTATACCCAGAAGATCAATATCAATACAATGCCATTTTTGCGAGTCACAAAACTGTATCATTTCTTTATAAAACAGCTCCCCAGGATGCGCATTAAAGTCTCCTACCTAATATATAAAGTCCTTGAACATCCGTATTTTCCGCACTTATCGCGCTTATTTCGCCCATACATTCGGTAAATATTGGCAGATTTTCGACCGAGTTAACTGGCATATAAACACTGAAAACTAGGACTGACGAGTGATGAACCGGGCATTACTATTTTAATAGCCGCTAAACGTACACTTACGCACTTCACTATTGACACCTCTGTAAAACCGGAAGTTCTCCACAGAAGGGCTACCCCACCATGCGGACGTCCGGCTAGAAGCCCAGCTTCCGTATCCACCGCGGAGGTCCCAGTAAACGCAAAGTCTTTGTGTATCGTTCCCAGTATTGGCAGGTCATGAGGCAGCAACCACGTCTCCTGCAGCGCTATGACATCCGCTATCTCACACAAAGCCCTCACTCCCTCAATCGACCTTTTAAGGGACTTGCAGTTAAAACTTATAAATGTACTAGATTTAGTATCACACATTATTTTTTTCATTCGCTAAGATTCCATTCTCACTGTTTGGGTTCGTCCTCTCCCTTACTATAAATCGTCTAAAGTAAACGCCTCTAGGCCAGAAAGACTGGTCCATATAAATACCTAACTTGTTATCCGACACAAATAACTTATAAGAATTGTAGTCTTTTTGTCTCCTCATTCGTATTTTGACTAGCGACACGTTTTCACTAGTTTTCTGAAATATATAATCTCGAACATCTTTCTCCGATACATCCTTGTGCACATTATATATAAAAAAAAAGTATGTGATTTTAGTTTGGTGTACCTACGAAGTCTTAACTGAAACATTAAAGTCGACGAGTATAAAAAGGATATGATTATTAATCTCTTTATTTATATTTTGGTCTTAGCCTAGGTTTTTACAATAATTAGCTATACTTATACAAAGTAAAATATACAACTATGCATAGGGCTTGTCCATAAATTACGCCATCGTTTTTTTGTTGATTTTTGACCCCCCTCCAATCATCATCCTGTTATTCCTTGAAATGGACCCTCCCCGCCTAATAAAATGACTATCGTCATCCAATGGCCAGACCCCCCTCCCCTATTTTGAAATGATGTTATTTATGGACAAGCCCATATACAAACCACAAATTCATGATAAAACCTAACCTAGGGCGCCTCCGGCAGCGAGGCGAGCCCTAAGCTACCGGCGGACAGGGCGGCAGAGAGGTACTTCCTGTGACTATCCTTCCGCCTTCTGTATCTGACCCTTGATCCAGCCATATAGCGAGAGTCTCTTGAGGTGGGTGGGTAGTTGGTCGAGACTTCGCTATGAGGCCAATCGCAGAAACGACTATCGTGACAATTATCGTCCAATCAACATCCCACATGGCGGTTACCTCGTGAGCCAGGTCATTGTACTTGCTGGATTTGTCCTTCTCGGCCTTCACGAGTTTCTCGTTATGGGGGATGGTGATGTCGACGAGCACTGCCTGGCGTTTCGATCGACCTGTCAGCACGATATCAGGCCGATTGGCCAGAATAGTCCTGTGCGTGATGACAGATCGATCCCAATCGGGTGATTATTATTATTATTGGGTAATGAGTCCATTGTACTGAACGACATAAAGTGATGAAGGTGGTGGTGGTTGCATGTGATTAACCACTAAATCGTAAATAAAATATGCTATTCTATACATTAACTCTCATTGAAGTCAGAGTTACCTAACTCTTTTTTAGTAATTTTTAACCCCCGACGCAAAGAGAAGGGTGCTACAAGTTTAACGTGTCTGTCTGTGGTATCGTAGCTCCCAAACGAATGGACCGATTTGAATGCGGTTTTTTTGTGTCATAGATAATTTTATCCCGAGTGTTCTTAGCCATGTTTCATGAAAATCTGTTTAGCCGTATATGTGACATTGGACTTTTAAATGAAAATGTCGGGGGTTTTTCAACTTTCCTAAGTTGATGTTATTATTTCTGGTCCCATAGGAAAAGACAGTGGTTGATATGACCCCATCTTCTTAACTTCACCTTCAGTGATATCATTATATATAGTAAGTATGTCATTTTATGTCTATTTGCTGTCACGAATAAATTGATGGATTTATGATTTTATTGGTCAAAATGAATACATTTGACGTTAATACTCAATATCTTAATATCCTAAACAATTAATTTTAGATACTTAACTATTTATAAGATTACGTTTGTACTTAAAGTTGCTAGGTACTTATACTTTTTATGTAACTGTAGGTACTTTAATAAGTTCAGAAAAATAAAGTAATTCTATTCGAACAATGTTTTTAAAACGTTCAATCCATAAAGATGACACAATCAGGCCCAATGCTTGACACTTTCAATATTAATTCGTAACAATAAGTGTAAATTAGAAATTAGATGTCTTAAGTTGGCACGTTTACCCTACTTATGCAATGAAAAGTAGTAGGGCGCTTCCTTGAAGATTGAACTACATACGGTTTCACTAATAACAAAGACGTGTGAAGAGTCTGGTTAGACTGAGCACTACCCCCGGAATGAGACGCCCCTCCCGCTTCCCCGCTCACCACCCCGCGCTCGCCATATGTGCTTAAGGGCTCGGCCACATCTCCACGGCACGGCCTCGTCACCGTAAAACGGTGCGGCGTGGCCCCGCAGAAATCCACGGCTAAGGTCTAGTTTTCCATCTGGGTTGGAAAGTCAGATGGCAGTCGCTTTCGTAAAACGAATGCCTAAGCCAGATCTTGAGATTAGGTGCCAAAGCGGATCGCGGGCTCTTGTAGGACACAACCGGGAAAAACGGTAGGAGGATGACGATTTGAGCCTATCTATGAACAACTCTTTAGTCTTCAATGCCATGTAAACACGCAATGACAGATCAATAAGTACACGGACGCCGTAGCCATATGCCCGATCATGACGGGGAAGCCCACCTTGAAGAACTGCATAAAGGTGAACTTGTATCCGTGCTGTTCGGCCACTCCCGCGCATACTACGTTCGCGCTCGCACCGATGAGAGTGCCGTTGCCTGAAAAGCAAGGATGAATAAGTTTTAGTCATTTTTTGGTATAGTGAGATGTTTCCATGATGTCCGAATGGTCCTAAGTAGCTTAAATATTTAGAACAATGGTATTGTGGCGCTTAATAACTTCGACCAATACTTATCAGGATTCTTCACGTCCTCGTCTATTGTCAAATATAAAGTAAATCATGTCACCTCCCAAACAGGCTCCGTACAGCAGCGCCCACACGAGTGGCGCCAGCGGCAGATTGAGGTCAGGGTTGCTACCCATGGAGATCACCACTCGAATCATCATGGTCGTCATCGGAAGATTGTCCACAAACGCGGAGATCACACCACCGACCTGAACAAGTTAAGTTTAAACTCACAGAATACTATAGAAAACCGTATATTCAGATAAAGTACACACTACAGAACAACACAGTTTTGGCATAAAACATGGAAACAGATAGACCTTATGAATTCTGGAATGTGTAATGTATGTGTGTGTGTGTGTGTGTGTGTGTGTTGGAATAATACCAACTTAATGAATGTCAAATGACTGCCATTTCAAAAGGATACCCGAAGGTGAACAAAAGAGTAAGATATGAATGTGGATGCAAGCGACGATAGGTCAAGGAGAAGGTGGATGAAGAAGAAAGAAGGGATGAGATAACGGGTGTCAGAGAAGTATGAAAGAGAAAGACATGCTGCGCCAACCGCTAGTATAAGGGGAAGTTAATGATGAATGGGTCGAATGCCATCTAGTCCATGTACCTCGACTGCGGTATACCCTCCGCTTTGCAGAAGTGTTCCAGGTGCATGGTCAGCCAGGTCTCTAGAGCTCCCGAGGATGCGCTGTGTTGAGAGCGAGGGACCGCCAGTTGTCTCCAGCTCTTCCTCATATGAATAAAGACTTGGCCATATCTCCATTCATCTGTGGCATGTTTCGCGAAGCTACAAGTTTGCAAGCATTAGACTGCAAAAACAGAGGCGCTAGTGGAATAACGACTTTGACTTTGACTGGTAAAATTGTAACTCGTAGCCTGGTAAAACGGGACAATGGAGTCAAAATGGAGTTTCCTTCCCATGCCCGTATGCTTGATTGCCACCAACGCGCGACGTGGTATAACACTTACCCACAAAATAAGCAAGATGGCGACTGCGAGTCGGGCGCTCTCGTCTACTCTAAGCACCAGCGCCTCCATCAATCCACCGATGTACTGAATCAGGCCCAGTTTGGAGAGAGCCTGAAATAAACCTCATGTTATTTACAAAGTCTTCATGACCCCTTTTTAACAATTGTGGCATGGTTAAGTCGATGTACTTCTATATATTTTTTGCCGTCACGCGCCAACTGTATAAAAAGAGTATTAAATTGGTTTTTGACATTGGATCGTTACATTTACAACATTTAGCACTCTTCATGTCTCTTAGTACTACATCTTTCCATTTTTTTCCAAATCTGCCTCTGGATCTTCGAACAGAGACGGACAATTGTAGTGCTCAATTACAATTAACTTTAGAGCAGAAACGCGTGATCACAGCATCTCCAGGTCTTCGGCCCAGCAGTGTCCAGTCTAGAATGTGACCCACCTCCTTGAACACAAAGCACATTCTCTCCCCCAGTGTTAGTACTGGCGCCAGGTCTTCCAGATCTTCCAGTAGGAGCAGCTAGCTAGCAGCGAATCAGCCCAGACTCCAGGTAATCTTTCCAGCAACCAGCTCAATCCCATGCCTGTCGTGACCTCCTCATCACAGCATCTCCAAGTTTTCAGCCCAGTAGTATACAGATTTTATCCTTTCCAGAGTTTCCAGGTCTTTGGTAGCAGCAGTATACAGTATAGAATGTGACCCACCTCCATGAGTACAAATAATGCGGCGAAGAAGAGCAACGTGGACCACTCCACCCGCCGCAACACCGGTTCCAGGTCTTCACGGTCTGCTAGCAGTAGCAGCAACAGCGCCGCTAGTAGCGCCGTCCAGCCCAGGGACACGCGATCTGATCGGAACAAGGAATGACTTATGACGTGCTGTTTAAGTATTCATAGTCTTTGACTCATATAGAGCTGTTATACACGGCGACTTTATGCAGCGACAGTCGCGCGATCATAGCAATAGATCAGGTGTCACAGGTGTTTGACAGGTGTCGAAATCACCTACAGCGAAACTATCGCAGTTGTAGTGCTGCAAAAAGTTGCCGGGTGAAACTGCTCATAAAAAGCTCCGTAATTTGAAACTCGATTAGCTATGGTTGAAAAGATTTGGTTAGAAAAATAACGATACGCCTAGGACTAGGCAACGATTTCAAACGGCGCCTGCAACGGCAGCAGTGCGTCATATATTTAAATACTTAAATACCTAATATCTTATATCTAGTTACCTATCCACTTTATACAACATCATTTAAAACTGCTCTTAATTCCTAAGACTTTACTAATTATATATGTCGCAGTGAAATGGCCAAAACAGAGATTTGAACAAATCCCTAAGGTATATGATCAAATCACGCAGGATGATAAAATGGTGAATCCATCTTATCATTTACCTAATACAAATCAGTCATTTGATCAAATCTCTGAATCTGTTTAGTGAAATGACGAAATCGGACAAAAAAGGCAACTCGTTTTTTCATTTCACTAGATTTGTTTAGTGATTTGATAAATCCCTGAAACGCGTCAGTGAATTGAAACTAACTCGCAGATATAGGCTCCTAAATCATTAGTCATTTAAACGGTTCTGGGACTTAGAATCGGATGGCAGATAGGTTTGAAGATGGTGGCGGGAGCTCTGCTCCCGCCACCGTCTTCGTGGTTATTTTTTTTATAAAAGAGCGGAAAAATCTTTATCGCGTTAGTTTCGTCAACTCACTGACGCGTTTCAGGGATTTTATCAAATTACTAAACAAGTCTAGTGAAATGAAAAAACGAGTTGCCTTTTTTGTCCGATTTCGTCATTTCACTAAACAGATTCAGAGACCGTATTAGGTAAATGATAAAATGAATTGGCCATTTTAACATCCTGCGTGATTTGATCAAATCCCTTAGAGATTTGATCAAATCTCTGTTTTGACCATTTCCCTGCAACATATAGACTGATTAGGACTTTACCACTTTATATACCTAGACTCATTATCATTAAGACTACCTCAAATTATATAGACTCATGGATCCTACAGTCAAACTGTGCAAACAGTTTTGTGGGACGTTGTATTTAGTTTTAAGTCATTGTAAAGTGCTTTACTGAAATAATAAATATAATAAATATGTGAGAATGAGAGCCTGCGGTCCAATATCTCGCTCACACGTATGCACCGCACTGCTGTCACTGCCATCGGCGCTCAAAATTGCTCATACATACATACATACATTAAGTTACTCTGGGTAAAACGGAAGTGTAACTTTTTCTAAAAAAGAACCAAAATTGCATTCGCGCAGTATCAGTATAGCGAACGCTCATATAGCATGCGCGGCGGTCCCGTTGGATACGCCCCACCCCGCCTCACCTCAGATTACACACACACATCGACTCCTGCGCAGGTTCTACTTACGTGCCGGGTACGTATACTATCAATACCATTTATACTTACTGAGCTCAGGAATGGAATGTAGGAAGAAAACAACCACAGCGAATAATACTGCCAATGAAGCCTGCACCAGAAGGACCTTGTCTCGTATTTTGTACTGCAATAAATAATAAGGCCATGTTAAATTAAAACACTCGTATCTAAATTCTGAACGTTTCATAAACCGAAGTAATAATTCGTTTTACACTGAATTTTAATCAAATTTGGCATTGTGAAGTCATGCGCGGGCGCGGAGCGCAATTATCATATATCAAGCTAACATTAGCTAGCGAGTGAGACAACATTTCGGTGGCTACAGTGTACCTAACACGAAACTAATAAGCTTTTCCCCCATTCGGTCCTATTGCTTGCATGCTCCCCAACTCAAGCAGGATGCGTCTTAATCGTCCCACAATCTGCTTATAGGTTATAAGTGTACGCGGGCTGGGTTTCCGCAACTCGACGTCATATTAGCGCCTATTTTGCGTATGGGTTATTGGCACTACTGTTATTCGTGCCAGCCCAGTTCCACCAGGAAGCCTAGCAGACCCTTTATGTTGCCGACGACCTCCGGTAGTGACCCCTGTGTTCCGAGGTGCTTTGATCTCTACCACCCCAGGGCACGTCAGAATGACGTGGGCGGCTGTCTCTTCCACTTCCATGCAGGCTCTGCAGAGAGGACTGTCTGTAATACCTAGAGTGAAAAGGTGTTTGTTTAATAATGCACGACCAGTTATGGCTCCCGTCAGGAGACGGAGTGCCGGCCTCCTAAGCTGCTTTAGGTTCCTTGACACCACCTGCTTTTGGTCTGCCTCTGTCCCGGTGCCCGTCTTGCGCGATCCACTCTCTCGCTCTAGCGATGAGATTTATTTTAACAACGCGGGGTCAATTCCGTATTAATCTTGGTCTTGGCATAAAGGATACAAATAATGATACATGTCTCGCGTACCTTTTGTTTTAGGTCCCGCAGCGTGCTCTGGAACTCGTCCCGGGGACAAGCGCGCTTGCTCGTCTCCTCCACCATGCAGTCGAGCTGCGCGCGCAGTTTGTCGACCTTCCTGTCGAGCCGCGCGCGCACGACGTGCGAGTTGCCGCTCAGCTGCGGCAGGGAGTCGGCCGCCCGCCGCCATATTGAGATTTGGTGGCGTAGGTCTAGAAATAAATACCGTCTTGAAGGTTTTTGGTTGGTCGAGCACTAAGCGAACCAATCAAAACTAATATTATCAATGCGAAAGTATGTCTATTTGTCTGTTACCTCTTCACGCTTGGTCTAACATATCGAACCACCCATTTAAGATATTTCGATTTGTATAAGATGGCGTAGCCTTAATATTGTTATGGGTACTAGACGACGATATATATATTAATCCCTACTTCCCTACTATCCCTACTAATCCCTACTAATGTTATAAATGCGAAATTGTGTCTGTCTGTCTGTTACATCTTCACGCTTAAACCGCTGTACCGATTTAGGTGAAATTTGGTAAAGAGATAGTTTGAGTTTCGGGGAAGGACATAGGATAGTTGTTATCCTGGAAATTATCCCCTATCGGTGTATTATGGGAGTGAAAGATTAGTATATGGAGCTACGATATAAACGAGTTCCACGCAGACGGAGTCGCGGGTAGAAGCTTGTGCGCGATAAAACTAATAATGGACTTTCATTAGTATTTTTAAAGGTTAGACTTGCCTTGAATTTCTCTAGGCACTTTCAGCCTGAGTTTGTTGGTGTCTCGGAACATGAACCTGATCTGCAGGGAAGTCTGCGCAGCCACCAGAAGGATGCCCAACGCCATGTGGGCGGTGAAGTTGGTGAAGTGAATACCCTGAAATACAGATACAGTACTTGGTAATGGGCCTGGATGGGCCTATGTAGCACGAGACCGGAATATGTAGCGCACTCGAGGAAAGGCTTATGCTCAGCAGTGGGCGATTATAGGCTGATAATGATGATGATTTGGTAAGTGAGGTTTTTGCAGAATCCGACATAAGAAGAACGAGCGAGCAAAGCGAATGGAATTCGACGTTTCAGCTTGGGCTGAAATTCGTTTGTATGCCCGGATGTCTCGCCTTCCGGCTGTTCTATACAGGTCGCATTTCTCAACCGATTCTCGTGAGATTTTGTGAGCAGGTAGTTTTTTTTGTCAATTTGATTTTTGGAAATCTTTTTTAACCGTCTTTCGAGTTCTACACAGAGCCACTACTTAGTAATAGTATTTTTGTATGTTCACCTGTTTCGGTGTCTGTCTCCTTGCAAATCAACTGTGCAAATTATCTCGACATTGTTTGACTCACACGACGACGTAGTAAACTTACAGCGTCTATGACATGTTTGTTAGAAGCCACTATGACGCACGGCGGGTCTCCCACGGGGGTCGCCGTGCCGCCGATGTTGCTGTATATCGCCATGAACATCAGAATCGGCACTGGATCCAGGTCCATTACTTCACATAATCTGGAAAACAATTGGCTTATAATGCTTCTTGGAAACATCCTTTTTGGTTTACGTACCCAGAGGGTAAAACGGGTTTCCTTTTTACCCTCTGTTACTAAGACTCCGCAGTCCGTCCGCCTGTCTGTCTGACTGTCTGTGCGTCTGTCACCTTGAAATTTTCACAGATGATGCATTTCTGTTGCCGCTATACAAACACTAAAAAAAAGAATAAAATAAATTTTGAAGGCGGATCCCATACAACAACAAACGTGTTTTTTCTGCCGTTTTTATAAATAACTAGCTTCTGCCCGCGACTCCGTCCGCGTGGATCTCGTTTATATCGCAGCTCCATACAAATTTTTGCCCCCCCCCCGAGAAAAACTATCCGATGTCCTTCCCCGGGACTATACTATCTCTATACCTAAATCGGTTCAGCGGTTTAAGCGTGAAGAGGTAACAGATAGACAGACTGACACACTTTCGCATTTATAATATTATTATGGATGTTTCCCCTTCGTGCGCGAGTCCGACTCGAATTTGGCCATTTTTTTTTCAATATAACGGTAGCAAAAAAGCATACACCGGTAGTCTATGGACGCTTGCTACTCCAGAATGACGGGTGTTGGGAGCGTGTAGGTTGTATAAGCTACGGCGTTTGCTCACCATCAGGCAGGTTGTATGCTCGTTTGCCACCGTGGTGAGAAACGTAGAAGCGACTTTGGATGCAAAACGCCAATTACAGAAATAGAGCCTTAACACTTTCGCAACCAGGCAAAATTTCGAACAATACCCCAGAAACCGCCAGTACTCGCTAGTCGGGCAAGCGGCGGACGCTCAGGGCTGTGTTAACGTAACCAACTAATAAGAATTTTTATTTTAATCGCATTAGGTAAAGTAAATAAAAATACAAAGTGAAGTAATAAAATATAATAATCAACTGTGCCAACTTTTCGACCACATAAGTACATAATAATCAGAAGACTTACAAATTTTCCTGTTAGTGGCAGTGGCAGCCCTGAGGTAGCGAAGATGCAATGCTTGCCCGCCTGTCGGGCACTTTGGCGTCGCCTGTTGGTTTATAGCTCTTGCCCGACTACCGGGTATGCCGGCATCTGAGTAAAGTTTACGAGTGTCGGGTACGCGGTGTCGAATGTGTTAAACACACCTACGTGTCACACGACTGGTCAACTCTATCTCAAGTCTAATACTCACTCTCCCATGAGATAGTGTTTACGAGTAAGAGCAAGTTAGCACTATCAGCATTCACAATCAAATTCAAATTCATAATTTGCTAGAAGTCGATGAGCAGGTAAAAAAAACCGATGGTTGGATTCTAAGCAGACGTTTGATAGGCAGCTCACCTGATGGTCACCGGTGACATCAGCAGCACGGTGGTGACGTTGTCGAGGAATGTGGAGACAACTGCGGTGATGCCACATAACAGGTATATCAACGGCCAGAGGTGACCCTTCGTGACCTGCAACCAAGAACAATTTGTCATAGCTGCCTATCAAGCAAATAAGTATTTGCAGAGGAAAGCGCCTGGTGGAGCTATACCTTGCACAACTCTAGTGGCTACACACCTTTAAACTTTAAACACCCCGTTAGCATCGGGAGTTGAAAAATTACTGTTACACAGGAGATATGATATTAATAGGCGAAAATCATTTTCGACCTGAGACGAGCCATATGTACTAATTACACCACTTTTTTCTTCGTAATTAGTTCGATTGTGAACTATGGTATCGATATGATGGATGGTCTGCGCGGGCGCACCACAGTTGCACGCTGGTGAGTCGCGCCACCCACAGTTCAGTATGAGATCCTCGTATCCAAAACATAAGAGCGCGGATTTTGGCTGCTGTCGAGTTTTTAGTGGATAGAAATACCACATAACCAATTCATCCCCTGACGGCCGGGTATCCGGTTCGCCAAAAAGGACTACTTACTTCAAAGGTAAACACGGCAAGGAAGTCGAAAATCCCGGTCTCTGCCATGACGGCGACCAGGATCATCATGCTGAAGAGTAGCAGCAGGGTCTCCGTGTCAAGCCAGGAGAGCACCTCGGGGACAGTGGGCCGCTCGCCCGCCAGGGCCAGGGTTCCCAGGGACATTGTGGAGACTAGAACGGCGGCCATAGTCCGGTTTATTATCTGAAACGTTCCAGGTCAGATTGGATAAGGGTGAGTGAGGAGCAGCGCTGTGCAAGGTAGCGGAGCGGTGTGCGAGGATAATATCTATTAAGAGAAAGAGCTGCGTGAGCAAGACTGGCATCGCTATTGGTGAATCATTTCATCGCACACCGCTCTAATGGACTCGCCCTTACGCTGGACATTGACCTAAATCCCACGCCTTATAATCTTGATGACCTAATGGTCATACTTAGTATTTGGATTACATTCATGGGCGTGCCACGTACCTGTCTTTGCTACAATCCAAATGGATGAACATAATAATGTTCCTACGCAGAATTTTGGCATGTACGGTCGCTCCATTCAGATGGCGCGTTGGCGCGTCGCATGACTTACCATCCATTGGGCTATCCAAGAGACCGCATCATTTATTTTTAAGCACTACGTTTCATGGCCCGATTTGGCGCTTCATTTGGCGGTGGTGAACGGCTAGATTAAAATACTGATAATTAAATTCTGCCTGACATTATGAATTTATGATTTATAAACGCACCTCAAAAATAATCAATATATACAGTCCAAGCAGGAGCACTAACGCATAAATCACGCCAGTTGTAGCATCCACCGGGTCCACCGTATAGCTGAACGTGAACGCTACAGCCGCAGGCGAGTCGCTGCGTAAGCGCAGCGAGCACAGCCCGGAGCAGTTCAGGCGGAGAGTGTGGTGGCGTTCGTGTGATTTGTTGCCGTGTAGGATGGGGATCGCCCAGGTTTCTGACGCCTGGAAATTAATTAAAGTAATTTTGAAGGACACGTTAAGGCCACGTTATTCGATATCGAGCTATTTTATATCTAATAATAACCAATGATATACTGAGTTTTTTGATGCGATATTGTTATAGTTTAATAATCGCCCTTGTTACTTTTACGGACCATAACACGATATTTTAAACTTCGCTCGATCATATCATACCAAGAAAAAAGGGAATATTCTGATCTTATTTCGAGTCATTCATAAAGTAGGCGCAAAATTGACTCAAGTGAATAATGACAAAAAATAGGCAATCATGTAAAGAAGATCTTTTTACGGACACTTTCACACACGCTCACGCACAAATACAGAATGAACCACGTAAGGTCAACCGGTGCAAATGCGTCAATGTGGTAAATGCGCCTCTTGATGACATCTCCGAAACTGAACATTTTAGAACGATTACAATCGTCTAAATTGAATCGTTTGTAACTCAATTTCACGATTTACACCTGACACCATGTAGTGTTTAGCTATAGGGCTATAAAGTAAACCACCAGTTTGAGAGCAAGATCTAGACTGATTTATTTAATACAACACCTACCCTACGTTACACAGCTACCCTCATATGTAATTATAATATACAACAAGTTTGATATGATAAACTGTTGAGTTTCGAAGATATAAAAACCGGCCAAGAGCGTGTCGGGCCACGCTCATTGTAGGGTTCCGTAGTTTTCCGTCCGTCACAGTAAGTATCCCCACTGCGTTAAAAAATGGACTATTTGTTACATTGAGTTGACGTATTAAGTACAGAACCCTAAAACCCTACAAGCAATACTTAGCGAACAATTGTATTATTAGACAACGAACGACCAAAGACAACTAACACAATTCGAGCACAATAAATTTTCTACCTAATGTATGGGCGCACCTCCGACCCCATTAAATCAGGAAAAATCTTAACAGCGTCATGTACAAGCGTGCGAGCTTAAAATATGGAAGATGATTTTTATGGGATAATTCTTTATTGCGAGAACCGATTTTCACCGTTTTTACTTTATTTGAAAGCACGTCATTTCATTGTGATTTTGTAAAAATTACAGGTACAACAAACACCTGCTTATACGGTTAAATTAAAAACTTAGTTCAGAAATGATTTAGTAATTTTTTTCAAAAACTATTTAACCTATCAAGTTCTAAATAATTTTCCTAGAAAGTTTTTATAAAGTTCTACTTTTAAGATTTTCTTCATATTTTTCAAACTTATGATTCAAAAGTTAGAGGGGGGGGGGACACATTTTTTTTACTTCTGGGATCGATTATCTCCGAAAATATTAACATTATCAAAAAAGATTTTAGCATAACCCTATTAGTTTTTTAATACCTATCCAACAATATATCACACGTTAGGGTTGAAATGAAAAAAAAATTATACTCTCCACGTTACGTATAGGGGAGGTACCCTAATAAAAAAAAACACTTTATTTTACCACTTTGTCGGCGTGATTGATATACATATATTATTAGTACCAAATTTCAGCTTTCTAGTGCTAACGGTTACTGAGATTATCCGCGGACGGACGGACAGACAAAGCGAAACTATAAGGGTTCTTAGTCGACTACGGAACCCTAAAAACGAATTATTTACCCCATTGACCTTACAGAACTCTAAACATGTGATCTTGACAATGAGTACAGTACGTAAGTACTATTTGTTGTGGGCTATCACTATAGGTAGATACCTAATATTATTCATACCTCTGTGACATTATTCTCCTCCATTTCCAACCACACTTCAAGTTTCTGGTGATCCAGTAGTGCGCTTGCGTTCAACCGTCTTTCAGCGTTTTTCGACATGAAGGGGCCAGTTAGTTTCAAAAGTATTGCCTGTGTTTTGTTTGATGATATTGGAAATTCTGGAAAATAGGTAATTTTTATACTTAACACACACACAAAAGAAAAACACTCATGTCATCTGAGTCTGAGAACACGGCCTATGAAACTCGTGTCGGAAAGTCAGAAAATCAATATCGCTTTTGACCTGAGACAATAGGTAACCTATCGCAATCACTAAAATTTATTGACCGAATATCGTTTGTCCGAAAGTTTTCGTATTATTATGAGTTCTCCGAATATACAATTCATTACTTTTTTCATTTACCATTTGATGTTATCCAAATGTTTCAGTTGCCCGAAAATCTTTTACCGCTACAGTCATTTGGGCTTTGGCTTGTTACAACTTTTGTTTCACAGCCATTTTTTTACTTATCCATCATTACTTTCCGCATTTCATACGTTTAGCCAAATGTTCATTTTGAGGGAAATTCAAAAGTAGTTTTACTGAGTCTCTAAGGCAGGTCGGTGTAGGTACGACGACGAGCGAAGTGAGGAGGAGTGTTAGGTGAACTGCGACCCTACAGCGCGCGAGCCGAGCGAGCGTAACGAGCGTGTCGTGGCAGCGGCCACCGAAGCGCCAGAACCGAACACTTTTTTACTACCTAATGCTTACATATGTACTGTATAAGTATGTGTCAGGTCGGAAGAAATAACTTGATAAACAAATGTTGTAATTATTTGATATCGATTTATTTAAAGAACACACATATAAGTAATAATAGAACACACATATATGTCGGCGGCCGATCTTAAAATCCGCCTGATCACGAAATTCCTAGGCATATCGTGAAACGCCGCCATTTCATGATATTCCTAAAAGTTGGCCAGGCTTATCACGATGTGCCTGATAAAAAATACGGCAGATCGAATAGAACAACGCATTCGTCGATATTCCTAGCTCTATACCGGCCACTGGTGGCGCTGCGTATGCGATGACGGCCGCGTTTGTTGAGAGCCAATAATCAGGGCGGACAAAAATGGCTTGTCATAAGCGAACTCTGTCTTAGGTCGGTTAGGTTAGGGTTCACTTGTGCCCCTCAGACCAGAAATAGACACCCCGCGCAGCGGGGTGGCGTCGACTCGCTGGATATTCTCAGTCCGCACTCCTTATTTTTTTTCATTTACTTATGCGACATGTCTAGGAATTTCGTGATCTGGCGGATTTTACAATCGCCTGCCGACATATACATTATTTACCATAAATACAGCTTTGGGAGGATACCCTTAGTTTAATTCTCAACTTTTTGCTAATGTTTTTAATATTGAAAATGCATAAGGTAACAACCATTTTCATAAACAAATATATGAATTAGTAACATATATGTGTCCTCCATATAAACAATAATATTATGTCAAATATAATAAAGCCGATTTGATAAAATACTAACAGATTATCAACCGAATAGTTACGTCGGTATAACGATATTGCGGGTAAACCAATAATTGGGAATCATGGATTTGTCAAACAATTACAAAAGCTAAACCATAAAATGACCAGCCGTATACGTCACGAACTAAAGTGTCGGACAAACGAAAAAAAGGCAAACGAAGTTTGTCGAATAGTAAATGCCGAAATGAAAATAGGACAAAATTTTTTAGTGATTCAGATAGGTAACCGAGACAATAATATAGTAAAACAGTCTGTGAAGGACAGCGATCGCGTAAGTGACCAATTTTGGTACGACACACTAAACAAAAACCGGGTTGCAATCCGGGAGTGCACTAGTTATAGAAGTCTTACATGCAATGCAATCCATTCTGTATGTATTTTAACGACAAAATTAATGTTTATGTTTGCACACGAAATAGTTCAAAGGATGTTTTGACCTAGCGCACTACAATATCGAGCAACGAATGTCTTGACGTGCACAGCGCCGCTCCCTTCGCCCCCAAGCCTCGTCCCGAATATCTCACCTATATATGGTCACGTGACCTCCTACGCTCCTACACCTGTGGCGGGTTTAACAATTTTTCCCCATCCCAAAAAGTGCACAGCGCCGCTAAAGAAGTTTTCACTACAAAAACAAAATTTAACCTTTAGTTTCTCCAGGCACTACAGCGGCAATGCTGACCATCTCCTTCTTCTCGTCGTACATCATGAAGCAGGCTGTGAAGAACAGCCAGCAGCCGATGAGTATGGTCATCTTGATGTAATGTCGGCCCCTTGCCATCTGACAAGTGAGAACTTATATTATACTAGCTTTTGCCATTTCTGGTGTAGCCTTAAATATCGCTTCCCTTGCAATGGTTCGGGATTAAGTAAGGGATGCTTTCCGGGATGTAACTAACCAATCCCAACTATATCCATGCCAAATGTCATTGAAATCGGTTCAGCGGTTTAAGCGTGAAACGGCAGGTAACAGAGAGACAATAGCTACTTTCACGCACGCTTAGCACGGTAGGTACTTACTGTAAAGTAAAGGTTGTATAATAGTCATTGTGATAAATGCTAGGTTGGTCATTACACTCGTGAAAAGAGAGCCGGGAGTGAAATTAATTGATCAAAGCTCCGCGTTTCATACGGAATCCTCCCAATGATTAATAGTTACAATGAGTACCTAGCTGACGATGTGCAAAAAAAGTCAGTCGGTGATAAGACAGTACAAAAATGACATTTTTGTATGCCAAATTTTTAGCTCATCTAATAAAAGAAATATCTAGAACATTTAAAGATTCGTAATATAAAGTTTTATTCTATGAAAGCTAATCATACCTGCGAGCGGCGGGGATCTGTCGGTAACTGTTCATGCCTGCAAAAAGACATGTTTAATTAATTATACAGAATGAATATAATATATATTATGTAATAATTTACTTTAAAAACAAAGTTTTAACCGACTTCAATTTAGTACTCCGCCAAGCCACGAGAACATTTCCTATTTTTTTTACAATTTACCACACGAACTGATTTCCGATAGCAAATGCGTTGATTACCTACTATAGAAAAAAACCGAATCGCTGTATGTGGGCCGATAATATTATAGATATCGGTAAAATACTTATCTATTTGAATTCCCTGACCCCAAATATGTATATTTAGACACCAAGTTTGTGATTCTAAGTGACTTAGAACTCGAGGTATTAATAAATTAACAATTATTCAAAATGGCCGCCTTAAAATTAAAAATCACCGACGGAGGAGTTGGTTCCTATTAAAAACTTAAAGATATGGACCTAATAAGTGCCTGAAACAAAAATGGTGCAATAGCACACCACACAACCGGACAATAGTCCAGCGTGTCCACATTTTACGACAACTTGTTCGAGCACTCTGCCCCACTAACATATTAACATTATTATATTTTTATTACTCGTTATTATAGAGGTTACAGTAACACATAATCTCCGGAAATTTCAATTGTCTAGAGATATACCGATTGTTATGGGCGGGCAAAAAAACGCCATAAAATTACGTTTCAAGTTTGAGAGCACTTTAATTTTTATTTTTTTTTATTTTTGTGAATATATGTTAAAGCAGCATTAGAAACACTACTTCTGTATTTATTCTGTACTTCTAAATTTGAACAGTCTAGCTATTGCTGATACGCAGACAGCCGGATGGACAGCGGAAGCTCAAGAACAGGGTTTTTTTTTTATATTCTTTGGCAACTCGACCCTATAAACTATCTAGTTGAATTCCTTGACCCCAAATATGTATATTTAAAATAAATAAAATAATAAATAAATATTTGGGGACAATCTTACACAAATCGATCTAGTCCCAAACTAAGCAAAGCTTGTACTATGGGTACTAGACGACGATATATATACTTAAATAGATAAATAAATACTTAAATACATAGAAAACATCCATGACTCAGGAACAAATATTCATGCTCATCACACAAATAAATGCCTTTACCGGGATTCGAACCCGGGACCTCCGGCTTCGTAGGCAGGGTCACTACTTTAGACACTAAGTTTGTCATTCTACGTTAAATAGAACTCAGGATATTGATAAATTAACAAAAATTCAAAATGGCCACCATAAAATTAAAGATGGCCGACGGAGGAGTTGGTTCCTATCAAAAACTAAAAGCTATGGACCTAACAAGTAGCTGAAAAAAATTTGGTGCTAATGTCCAGCGTGTCCACATTTTCGACAATTTGTTCGAGCACTCTGCCCCACTACATAGTTAACAGCCTAGGTAGGTAAGTACAGTAGGCCAAGAAAGTGGTTCACTCTATTATTTGTGTGTTAAGGTTCAAAGTAGGGTAAGACTAGTTCACACGCCACTCTGCCAGCTAGGGCGTTGTGCTAGTCAACCTTATGGTTAGTGGATCATGAGATCGAGGGTGCTACATGCACAGATAGTGTCCCATCTATATACTCACGACTGTCTTCCAGCAGGTTTTCCCAGTTTCTCTACAGCTTCGTTCTTGTTGGACCCGTCCATGAACTGGATATCGTCAGACTGCACCGGCAGCATCGGCGCGGACTGAACATTCGCGAGCCGCTTGTGTGACTCTTGGTTCTTGGATGTTTCTGGAATCTTCCCTGAAATGGAAAATGCATGCTCTAACACATTCATTGCCCAGAATCGCTACGCGCTACGCTCGTAGCCGATCCCGTGGTTTTCCTCATATGTAGCGGAAAGCGACTACGGCGGTCTGACGCATATGTGTCGTCATGGGCCCTGAATGGGTTAACTCACGCCTGATGTATTCCCAAAAGGGGCAGTTAGAGACAAGGGGATTTACTTGAAATGATTGAAAACTGTTTTTCCTGCAAGATATATTCAATGCAAATATCGTCGTGTCATGTCGGCCTCCCGCAAATAGTGCCACAATGCCCGGTCCTGCGCCACCCGCATCCAGCGGACGCCCGCAGCTCGTCACAAGTACATTAGGCAGCTATTCGTACTGGTCTGAACTACTATGCCTAGTTTGTACTTGGACATGTTGCGGGGACTTGCGAGGATAAGTTGCTCATCCCATCACGGTCATATAAGCAGACTTAGCAGTTCTGGGAGCTATTGTTTTTATGGTGCCGTGCGTAGAGTGGACCTATTAACATTGTGTTTTTAACAATTAAAGTGCATGTGTTTAGTTTGACACGCTACTGCTGGCCTGGATGATGTAAGTAAATTGTTTTCTTAGTAAATAATTAGACATTCAACTGATACCTATTTTACGTGCAAATAATGATCTATATGATTTTACATTACTACTGTTACATATTCAATTTGTATTCTAGCTAGCTAGGGCAGTAACATGCGATATGAGGTATCACGTCTGAAAACTTTACTTATACTTTTATTGCATCAGTTAAACAACAACCGTATTACATATATTATATTACACGTCTTTATTCATGAATGATCATGATCAAAACAATCCTATTGATCCACAAATTCAACGATACGAAAACTATTACGAAAAATTCAAACTTATTCAGTTAAAAATATTCTTACTTATTTCGTTTTTTTCTTTGGCAGATCGAGTTCGTTTACTTATGTTGAGCAAGAAAGGCTTAAAATGGAGGACAATAGTGATTTCACCGAATACAAAATTTCTAATAAAGAAAAAACTTCGTGACTATTAAAATTTGATCCCTAATAGTAAAATTTCAAGAATGTTCATTTGTATAATGGTCTTAAATGGACTACTTTTTTGTTATCTAATTTTATAATGAATATTACATGACTACAAATCCAAATTTTGTTTCATTTTCTCAAATATTCATATTATTCGAAATAATATTCGAATATTCGAATAAAGAAAATTTTACTATTCATATTATTCGAATACTAAAAACGGACGAATAATGCAAACCCTGTCGTAAGAGTCGACTAACGGAACAGGGTTGAAGTGTGTTGTGGGCGATGGGCTGGCAACCTGTCACTGCGATATGACATTTTGTCGATCTTTTTATACCCACTTTTTTATAGCAAAAATATGCTGAAAGTGGTACTGGAACACGGGTTTCAAGTGCTCTGCCTACCCCTTTTAGGGCTAAAGGCGTGAATGTATGTATGTATGTGTACGAGCCGGGATTCGAACCCACGACCGGCGCTTGACAGCCGCATGCCTGAACCACTAGGCTACCGTAGCTTCCTATTATTAGTATTTTGAACTGTTACATATTTAAGATAAATGTTGGTCTCACACTCTCCACACAGCACATCCTCAGGAGTCCTGGCGAACTGACTCACCACCAGAAACAGAACACCTGCCACCAACTAAGTAGTGGTGGTTATGGATTTTGTATGTTGGAGGTACTTCCCCAGTCAGGCTGCTTCAAATGTGAGTGAGATGGCATTCTGCATTCGGCTCTTGTAAAATCTTGCAGGGTCAGATATACGAGTAGAAGGCTAGAACTATTCCTTAGCGAGCCTGCTAATTATACCTAATCCATCTGAGCAATTAATTTGTTCTTAGTCATCAATTAGCCAACAGACATCTTAAATGTAACTAAAAATAATACTGACTAAAACATTATTGGGATGTAAGTCAACCAATTAATGTATCTAATATTAGAGCAGACTATAAAAGGACATACTAGAAAATTAAATATAGCTTTAATCTTCTGAGAGTGAACACAACAGCTAAATGCAGATACCTACATGAGTGAGAGCAGATAATATAAGATAATTTGCTGGTAGTGGTTACCTAGGCGCCTTCTTTGAGGGAACACTTGCATGTGCTCCCTCTATAAACGCGCAAACAGACATAAATGTCATTGTTTAGGGGGTTTAGAGAAAAGTAAAGGAATAATTCCGAAAATTGCGAAGTTGTAACTTTTGATCAAAATTATGCGGTATGAACGGCGAATTTTATTAGACCGTTTTAGTGGTACGAGCCGGGATCCCGGGTTCGAACCCGGGACTTCCAGATTGATGGTCGCGGTAGTAACAGTCGAGTGCAAAAACAAGTAAGTATCGATTACATCCTCTCATGAATAAGTACCGAAACCTTAATCCACTGACATAGTTGAGTACATATTTGTGGGTAAGTTGTTCTATTTAGGGTCCCTTTTTTCGTTTTGATGCACGGAACTTTACAAACTTATTTTATAGTCATCACTATTCTGGCCAATTTCGACCACACGGCGACTGGAAAAGTTGGTTAACTATACTACGTCATTTATTATCATTAAATATACATATTATACAAAGAGTATGAATATAAAACTATTTACAATAACAATAATATAAGTAATAAGAATCTAAAGATAACTTAAAAATTTGTAATATACTAACATGATATCTAATTAAGTATATAATTTTACAATGATAATTATAATTGCTAACAGTCATCTTATGATATATTTGTGTTCTTTTGTTTTTGGTTTGTTTGGTCATATTTCCGTGTTATTGTGTTGTTGACATTGTCTTAATATTACCTATATCTTAATTGTTCTCTGTTTTTGCGATTGTGATAAAAAATATTATATGTTTGCCATGTATGCTTCATGTATGCAAATCTGTAGTGTAGTTTTTTATCATGAAATAAATAATCTAACCTAATCTATGAATATAAGATAACTGTGTACGGAACTAAAATTAATTTTGACCTATCACGAGGCTCGATTTCCAAAAGACATCAACGCGCAAAAATAAAAAAAGCGGTGGACCGCACTTCGTTTCAGCAGGGCGATTTTAAATAGATACTTACCAAGTTTGTTTGTAAATTATTATTTCCGTTAACTCGTACAAAAAGTATTGTATGCAATAGTTATATAATTAGTTTTTTAACTCTCATACCTTAATTAGGCCACTCAGCAAGCTTCGTGGCCTAAACGTGGTACTCGACTGAAAAAGCTTACATTATGTAACGATTGCATAAACTTACTATTGAATAACAGTTGCGTGGAGTCTCGCGATAAAACAGAAGACGCGGTAGCGTACCTGAAAACTGTACATCTTTGAAGTAAGTAGATACTCAGCCATACGATAAATAAATAAATAATAATAATACTCTGAGCCACTATTGAAATGACTGTTTTTTTTTCGACCAGAATCTGTGATTTCGTCTACATCCCGTTTTGTAACTTAATAAGTTACTAGTACTGAGTTTTTTTTGTCTACGTAACCGAGTTTTTGCCAATGAAGAAAACAATTTTATTAAAAGGCCTCCACACACCGGTCGCGTTTGCGCCGCAACCGCGGGTCGGGCGCGGACTCACGCAAGTTGTAAAACATTGAAACTACACTTCAAACATACATCGAACGCGGTAGTAACTTCCCCGCGTGGTCGTGCCGGAGGCTTCCCCTGGATTTTCCCCAGGCCACCCTCCAACCACGCAGTTCGACCGCTATATTGGGTCCGTCCTATTATAGCAACAGTCAGGTAAAAAAAAAGCGGTAGTAACGCGGGCCCACGTTGCCATCGCGGCGGGCCCGCATTACTACACGCCGCTCGCCTGCGGTGTGACTTCAACCGCGCCCGACCCGCGCCGCGCCGCGTACGACCATACGCCGCGCCCGCCCCGCGCCGCGCCCGCCCCGCGCCGCGCCCGCCCCGCGCCACGCCCAACCCGCGTTCGATAAGTGGAGGCCTTAAAGCAATTTACATTCGCCGCGACTGACTTGAAATCAAGTTAGTCACTGTTGCCACCCCCTTCATACGAATTTCAAATTGAGACTTGCATGGCGCGGGGGTGCCGAAACTGTGGCGGCGAAAGGGTTAAACTCGCAGGTTTTGTTCCTACACATATTTGAAGATTACTTTGGACGGGTCTAAACCGATATTCATGTTCCTTTTTATTTCTGACGCTTCGACACGGGTTGCACCGGCCGTTGTCTCAAATGAATCAATCATCATCATTATCATCAGTTATCTGAGACTGAAGTAATCAAGTTTGATTGTTATGTTTACAAACAAAGATTTTTTAATTCCTGCCGGGCTACGAGCAATTTTAACACTTTGAACGCCGAGAGCCACTTAAGTGGTCGAGTGCTGTCGTGCCCACTACGCCAACAACCTTTAAAGTGGTTATGGTGGAACGTGTCAAAACAATTTTCTGACTGTCACATAAGTTTCATATTCGCTCTTTAGCTGTCAAGATGCTGGCGTGTACGTCACATTCTGTCACGAAAGTAAAAGCGGTCAAAGGGTTAATTATGTATCTTGCGTGAACATATTTATTATATGTTTATCCTATATGTATGGCACTCATGAGTCATGAGCAAAACTCGTATATTTTTGTAGTATCAAGTTACCCATCATTGCATTACTCAGATTACATTTTACGCAGTATTAGTAGGAGGTATGTAACGAAATCACCACTCTTTAGGTAGGTACCTACTTAGATATTTTGTTTTCTTTATAGTTAGGGAGGCGAGGTAGCTAAATGGCGTAATTCAACGGCGCCGTTGAGACCTATCAAAATCGAAAGATAAAATAATTTCGAAAAGAAAAGCTCTTATGGTAAAAGCCATTTTAGCGGTGGGTTTGGCGTGTACGGTTTTTCAAAAATGTTAAAAAAAAACAGTTACTTGGGCATTCCCGAGCGCGACAGATATTCATACTACGTATGCCCCAAGTGCCTCTGATAACAACGGTATACTAATCTGCCGGTTTGCGTGGTGGGGGTATGCATATAAAGTAGTCAAAAATGCAAAAAAAAAAATTTACTCGAGCGCGTCAGATTTTCGGAAGGGGTGTTAAGTAGGCCCCAAGGAAGCTCCCTTTAAAAAAACTGACGATTTCGGCGTGACGATAAGTTACGATGAATTTTTGAAAATGCAAAAAAATAAAGTTTTTTTGAAATACTCGAGCGCGTCAGATTTTCATAGGGGAGGTTTATCTCGGTATCCTGAAAGGATATTTTCTTAATCTGACAAAAATGTTGGTGGGTTCTCTTAATCTGACCGAAAAAGGTTTTTGGTTTCTTGAATTCTATTGAATAATATACATACATGAATTTATTTAATCGTATGGCGTATACGTTGCAGGCTTATATGTAATATTATAAATCGACATCCAGGTCGCACAGCCAGTCGATCGCGTCAGATGTCAAGTTAGTGTAGAGGTCCTCCGGGTCGCCTTTATAGCGTCGCTTAGGGCAGCACTCCACAATGTGTTGAGTGGTTTGGTCTTCAAGGCCACAGTCACACATCGGACTTTTGCTCCACCCCTATTTGTGCAACATGTAATTGCACCTGCCGTGACCCGTACGGATTCTGTTGAGGCGGCACCAGTGTTTTCTCCGAAGCGAGAAGCCCTTCGGCTTCTGAGTAGGGTTTCCAGTACGTAGGCAACACTTGTTCGTTAAATAAAACACGCTAGAAACTTTAAGATGTATATTGACACCAATAATTAATTTTATGCAAATCGAACAGCACGCTATGGCCGTGGCTGGACAAGAAGGAAGAAAAAGAAAAAAGGTGTTGCCAGAATAGATTTTGGCATAGACAAAAATAAAACTTTCTGTTCATGAACATAGTTGGGGCGGCCAAGATAATATGCCCAAATTAAAAAAAAAACTAATACAATTTAAACAACTTAAAAATTTAAAACTTCTTTGAAGGTCTAAGGTTAGCTACAACTTAATTATCATTGATAGGTAATGGGCACAATTTCCTGTAGGAGCGGAGAAATATTTTACCAGAGCCAGCCATCTTTATCTCTGCCACTCTTACTTTTCCATCAGGTCCCGGTATGACCTTTACAATTCTAGCCATAGGCCATTCTAAAGGAGCAGTATTGTCTGTCCTTACTACAACTAAATCACCCTCTTTTAAATTTGGCTGAACATTTTGCCATTTGGGGCGGTTTTGAAGCTGTGTCAGGTAGTCCCTTGACCACAGTTTCCAAAAATCTTGTCTACATTTTTCAACTATTTTCCAAAATTTTAATCTATTTATATTTACATCAGTATAGTCCACTTCGGGAAAACTGGTCAATGAAGCACCTATTAAAAAGTGCCCAGGCGTTAGATATCTGTAACAAGAGGTTTCAGCAGATGTAGGCAATAAAGGCCTGGAGTTTAACACGGCCTCAATCTGGGTGATAATAGTGTACATTTCTTCAAATGTTAGTACCAGGCTCCCAACTACCCTCTTCAGGTGGGACTTGAGGCTCTTTACGCCAGCCTCCCAGAGGCCTCCAAACTCAGGAGAGTAGCTAGGAATAAATTTAAACATTATATAATTATTACAGCAATAATTGCCTACAATCTGTTGATGAGCCTTGGATGAATTTAACTGATACAATTCTTTTAATTTATTCGAAGCGCCCTTAAATGTCTGAGCATTGTCACAAAATATTTGTTTAGGTGCTCCTCGTCTAGCTATGAACCTTTTAAGGCATGCCAAGAATGCCTCAGTGGTCAAGTCGCTTACCAATTCTGCATGCGCTGCTTTGGTAACAAAACAAACAAAAATGGCTATGTAAGATTTAGTAATTAATGGTTTACGTATTCGGCTAACTTTGGTACTAAAAGGTCCACAGAAATCTACTCCTGTGACCTCAAATGGGCGTGCAGCTGTGACCCTCTGCGCTGGCAAGGAACCCATCAATTGCTTTGCAGCTGCAGCCTTCAGTTGGAAGCACTTCACACATTTTATTAAAACATTTTTAACCTCTCTAATACCGTTTACTATAGAATATCTTTGGCTGAGTGAGCTTAGAACTAATTTTGCACCCGCATGTAATAGTCTTAAGTGTTCTCTATGTATGAGTAAGCGAGTAACATGACAAGCTTTTGGCATGATAATGGGATGCATCTTGTCATATGAGATGTTGCTGGCATTTTGTAACCTACCACCAGTCCTGAGAATGAGATTCTGATCTAAAAATGGGTATAGACCACTCAAGCCAGTCTTAATAGGGAAATCCTTTAATAGACAATCAATTTCTTTTGAAAAGAAATGCCTTTGAGTTTGTCTCACAATAATTATCATAGAGTCTTTTAACTCTTGTGGTGCCAGTGAGCCAGTAATCTTGTCATTAGTGTTTTTACAATTTTTACAAAAGCGGAGCATATAGGCCACCACCCGTTGAAGTTTATTAATGTTAGAGTATTTATTCAATAAATTAATGCAGTCATCATCATTATTTGTGTCTGGAGTGAGTACTAGAACAGACTCAGCAGGTAAGTGTTGCTTTATAGAGCTTGTTTTAGCATCAAAATCTGGACTTAACAAGCTTGCTGGCCCATGAAACCACAAGTCATGAGATCTCAACTTCTCCGGAGACATTCCCCGAGACAGACAATCTGCCGGGTTCTCTGAAGTTTTGACATAGCCCCATATGGAGGAGCCTACTAAGGTATGTATTTGCTTTACTCTATTGTTTATGTATGTATTGGATTTGGGTGGATTAGTGATCCACGCGAGCACTATTTGGGAATCGCTAAATAATATCGTGTCATGCTCAAATCGACATTTTAATGTTTTGCTGACCTTGTTAACTAATTGAGCTAACAGTAAGGCTGCGTTCAGCTCAAGCTGTGGTGTTGTGAGCACCTTTCCTAAGGGCGCAACTCGAGACTTGGAGCATAGAAGATCTACATGTACTTTTTTATTTTTATCAGTTATTCTCAGATACAAGCAGCATCCATAGGCTTTGATTGAAGCATCTGAGTATCCCACCAATTCAACTTCAGCAATATCATTCACATTTAAACATCTTTTTATTTCAATTTTATCCATCTCATTTAATTTTTTCAGGTATTTTCTCCAAGTGTCGAGCTGTTCCTCAGGCAATCTGCTGTCCCAATCGCATCGTAATGCCCAAATTTGCTGCATATACATTTTAGCTAATACTACAACTGGACTTATTAATCCCAGTGGGTCAAAGATTCTACCGATAAAACTTAAAATTGCCCTTTTTGTATTTAATTTATTTTCATCTCCTTTTGGGCTTTCAAATGTAAATGAATCATAATTTATGTCATATTTGACCCCTAACGTTTTTATCACATTATCCTTATTCAAGTCTAACTGATCAAAATATTTGTGCTCCGCAGGGATATCAGAGAGGACCTCATCAACATTGGAGCACCATTTGTGCAACTTAAATCCCCCCAATTCTAATAGACCTATAAGCTCTCTTTTCAGTTTTTTCAGCAACTGTATATCATCAGCCCCGCCGATGACATCATCAACGTAAGTATTTTGCTTTATAGCTGCTGCAGCCAAAGGATATTGCTCTTTGTACCTAGATGCCAGTTCTAACAAGCAACGCGTAGCCAGGTAAGTGGACGCCTTTAATCCGTAAGTTACGGTTTGCAGCTGCAAGCACTGGATGGGCTGCAATGGGTCATCACGCCAGAGTATATTTTGTAAGCTTTTTTGCTCATTATTGATGAGCACATTTCTAAACATTTTAGTAATGTCGCATATTAACGTATATAGATACGTGCGAGATAAAATCAATATGTCAAATAGTTCACTTTGAACTACTGGCCCATTTAGCATTACGTCATTCAAAGATTTGTTGTTTTTTGTATTCATACTGCCATTGTAGACAACTCTTAATTTTGTTGTTTTACTACCCTCATTTACCACAGCGAAATGTGATAAAAAATATACAGCACCATTGTATAGGTCATAGTCACTGATGTCCACAATCTTGGCATGCCCTAATTCTAGGTATTCTTTAATAAAAAATTTATATTGCTCGAAGTAATGTGGATTGCTTCTAAACTTCTTTTCCAGACAGAGGAACCTTTGCAGGGCAGCTGAGAAGGAATCTCCCAGCTGGAGTTCATTCATCGGAGTCTTTAATGGTAAGTCGACTTGAAATATATTATTTTCTAATTTTACCGATGTTTGAAATATTTCCTCTGCCTTTTTAAACTCAATAGCTTGCTTATTATTGTCATTATTCATTGCAGGTTCTCCAGGAATTTTCTCTGTGTGTCAAAATTGTTCCATTATGTTGACTAACTTGTCATTTCTGGTTTCACAGGTAACAAAATTTGACACCATAGCAACATTTGATGCCTGGCATGATTTTATACAATCCACTTTACCTCCAACAACATAGCCAAATACAGTATTTTGCAAAACTGGACCATTATCCAGTTTGATGTGTCCATCTAACAGTGCATTAGTCACTGTAGATCCATAGGTCGCTGGTTCAGATCCGGCTCGAAGGACCACTTAGCATGTTCGTTAAATAAAACACGCTAGAAACTTTAAGATGTATATTGACACCAATAATTAATTTTATGCAAATCGAACAGCACGCTATGGCCGTGGCTGGATAAAGATCGCCAGTCGCTTCTACCTACTCTTTCTTCCACGCTTGTTCAACTTGAAACCCGTCAGCTCTCAGCTTCCTTGCAGCTTCGCTTGTAGGGCGGCGCGATTTGAGTCGATGCCGTGGTGGATCCGTGAATTCGCGGTGGCACTGCAGGTCCGGACGGGCTGATATTTTTCCGGCTTCCCTCAAGAGCGCATGTTTCCTGCGTAAGTGAGGCGGCGCAATGTGGCTAAGCACTGGCAACCAGTGGGTCGGCGTGGATTTTAATGTGCCGGAAACACACCTCATCGCGTCGTTCAGTCTCGTGTCGACTTTTTGCATGTGCGCGCTTTCGCACCAAACAGGCGCGCAGTATTCTGCTGCAGAGTACACGAGACTAAGCGCCGTGGTACGAAGCACGTCGGCAGGAGCATCCCATGACGTGCCTTTGAGTTTGTGCAAGATATTGTTGCGTGAGTTGTTGTATGACGTCGTCCAAAAACCACTTAGTTTACCTAACATAGTAATTTATCACAGCAATCTCTGTAGGTATGTGGTGCTGGTGGTAAGGGAACCCCAGGGGGTGTTGTGTTGAGAGTGAAGGACCTGCTGTTTCCAGCTGTCAACACATACACAACGAGGGTGCGTAATGCCTATATATTTTTTTGAAATAAAATTAGTCACAATAACACTCTTTTCATACGTCATATAACACCACTTAATATATTTATATACGATATTTATCATATTATATAATGGTCATTTGATATAATAACATTTAATATAACATACTTTCAATATAATGCATATTTCCTATAGTGAACCAATGATTTAATGCTAATTTCTTCTAATGCGCAATTAGCATAATATTTTTGGTAGACTCTAAGGCAGGTCAGTGTAGGTACGACGACGAGCGAAGCGAGGAGGAGTGTTAGGTTGAACTGCGACCCTACAGCGCGCGAGCCGAGCGAGCGAAGCGAGCGTGCCGCGGTAACGGCCGGCGAAGCGCCAGGACCGAACACTTTTTACTACCTAATATATACTTACATGGTACAATTTGCAAACCGTTATGTTTGTTACATTTTCTTTTGATAATAAAATATTATTCTATTTGATAGTTATGACATATAACTTGTATGTAACATGAGCATTATACCATATAATGATTATACAAAATAAGTGTTACATGCGATGATAGTTACACAAAATAAACATATATATTTTGAGATTATAACAAACGTTTATTATATGTTTAAAATGAGTGATTATATATATTGAAAATATATCAAATGTTGTTATAGCGAATGAAATTATATTATTTATTTTTTACCCATCATTACACACCCACACAACGGTTCCTCAAAACCATAAGGGGTCGGCAACGCACTTGTGATTATTTTGGAACAGCAAGCTTCTACAGGCTACGGTGTCTGCTCAACATCAGGGAGGCCGTAAGCTCGTTTGCCGCAGTCGTATTACAAAACACTAGTAAAACATTACGATTACCTACAAAAGTTCATTCGTACACTATATTTGAATTAACACGATGTGGTCAAATGATGTCATGCTGCCAATCTCTAAATAGTTAGGTATACATAAAGCAGAATACTGAACGTAATTTATGAATGTGTAGTAATAATTACGTAGACCCTTTTGTGGAACGTCCTGTTGCTTTATTTGGAAGGTGAAAAAAATAGGTATGTACATGTCTATTTGCATAACTATACAAGTACCAACAAAGAGTTTTGGCATTGACGGAGTTGTAAGAAGAGGTACGAGTGCTTGAACCTGGTAGCTCCATTGTTACGGCGATTCTACTTTACAGAAGAAAATTACAATCTTTTGAACTAATTTTGTCAACAATTTCGTTCCGTTTTAGCGTATTTGATTGACAAATGTTATAAATGTTCACATTCCTAATATTAGGTACCTAATTCAATTCAAATAATTTATTTCAGGCTTGTACCCTTAAAGAAAAGAGAATATCCCTAAAGTGTTAGTAATAGGTATAAGTATACGCACACAAAAATAAATGTTGACCTACTTAACTACTTAAGTGTTGCAAGGAGATGGAGCTGTGTCCATCGACCCAACGACGCATGAGCGCGGTGTCCCAGCGGTCCGCGAATGTAATTTGATATATATTAGTAGCTTTTTGGTGAAAGAAAATCATATGAGGGAATCGGTGAAAACCTGTGATTTGTAAGGTCAGATGGCATTAGCTTTCGAAAAACACGTGCCTACTCCAAAACTTGGGATTAAGTGCCATAACGGACCCCGAGCTGCTTCCTTAGGATACAACCAGACCCCGTGTCATGGTCGGCCTTATCACACGATAAGTGACAGGATAGAGCGTCCGTCACTGGCTGACACCGTTCGATAGAACGAGACGACGCTCCTATCTTGTCACTTATCGCGTGATAGGTACGGCCGACCATGATACGGGGTCAGGAAAAATGCTAAGAGGATTGATGAGTAGGTTCACTTTACCGTGCTCTTTCTCATAGAGTTTCCTGAACGGCGCGAGCGCTGGATCGTTTTTCACCTCATCCGGCAATCCTAGCCACAGTTGCAGAGTATCCTCGGTCAGCTCCCCGCAGGACACCAGCGAATACTGACTCCTATTGCCTTCAGCTTTAGGTAGCTTTTTGGATATCCCCACCCACTCCTTGGTGCTTTCCCACCAATCCATTTTGGTCAGTTGGAGAGTCTATCGTACCAGGGTTGTTAGCTTCTGAAAATGGAAAACGAATTCTTGGAGGCAGCGATCAAAATAGGCCACTAGCTTTTTTTTCATGATGCCTTGAATTGAACCAGCTTTTAGAGATGATCAAAATCAGCACAGCAACGGGGTAAAAATCTGACATAGCTATCTACCAAAAAACAGCTAATAATACTAGAGGTAATTGACCCAGAATTACGACATCATAACTGTGTATATCACATATCATTTTGATTATGCATGTTTTGATTATGTTATGTCTTATATGCTAAATGAAAATATTTTCCTTCTTTCTTTCTTTATTTTTATAACATATCCTACTAGTTGCCCGCGCCGTTTCACCCGCGTACCACAGGCGCCTATGACCATCCCAAAGAACAGTCTATGAGAGTATGTGATTTTTAAGCGGACGAAGAAGCTCCCGCAGTTAGTTTATATTAGTAAGATAAAATATATATCAACTTCGCGGCAGAGCCTCCCTAGGGAGGGAGGTTTGTACTATCACCTATTCTGTGCTAAGGTATAATTAGTAGCATTAGTATGAGTCACGGTCGAAAACACACATTACTATTCTCCAGAGCGAGGAAACGCGCTCCTAAATAGATTTCGATTGTCATCAATTCGAGCCGTCAGATTTGTATCTATTTAACTAGACTAATCTGTCTTTGACTGTAGTTTTTAACCCACGACGCAAAAAGAGGGATGTTATAAGTTTAACGTGTCTGTCTGTGTATCTGTCTGTGGTACCGTTCCCTAACGGATGGACCGAATTGAATGCGGTTTTTTTTTGTTTTCTGTCATAGAAGTGGGACCCAGGTAGATTCATTTTTCTGATCTTTGTCATACCTATTGCACCCTCCAGCGACCATCGCAATTTACAGTAAATTCTAAATAAATAAGAGACTTCGTTAAAGGCAATGGACGGATTGCAGAGGTCGCGGGTTGAAATCCCGCTCGCTTGTGACGAAAAAGAAACGGCTCAACATTAAAAATTTTGTTTGCAGATGTTTCTACTTAGTAAAAAAATATTGTAAATAGTTATCAGTTTTCCAATACACGTGCTTGTAATCAACCGCCTGTGTATGTACCTTACCACATTGATCACCCCAAGAACAGACAACGTTGTATACGCTACACTGGTTAGTAATCATTCGCTCTACACGGCAATGATTCCAGATGATTTGTGGTATCACGGCTGATAATCATTGAGATTGTCATGCGACAGACATTAAGATTATCTAACTACCGTGAGAAGGTTAGGCATGTAATGTAATATATATTATATGATACAGGAAGCTGCGTCAAGGTGAGACTATGTTTCAGATTACATGCGAAAATCACACACAATTGAAATAGCAGCAGAGAGAGATTATTTTCTGTGTAGGGGGTAATGTCCGGCTCTACTTATCCGAGTTTTCACTTGTGTATAGTTTTCACTTTTTGGATAGGAATAGGCTATATTATTCCACGGGTTTGTGTGCTTTATTTGAAATATGCAGGCGAAGCCGCGCGGGCAACTAGTATATTATACCTAATGACTGCCACAAAGATAATGAGCCTACGAAATATGATAAATAATAATAATGGCAGTTTTTCGGTGAAAAACCGGTCTCGTCCCAAAGGCCTAGTTTTTCCTCTGGTTTGGAAGGTCAGAGGGCGAGTCGTTTCCGTAAAACTAGTGCCTATGCCACGCCTTGTGAGGAAGTGCCAAAGCGGGCTCTATGAGACTAGTTAATTACAAAGACGTTTCTGAACCATTAATTTGGCAATATTGTAATGGGCCAATTTCTTTAACACAGGTCTGACTGCTTAACTTTTGACTTTACAAATTGGCTCCATCTATAATGAGCTTTTTAGGGGAACCCTAGAAGTAGTCAAAAAGTAGTTTCGCCATGTCCGTCTGGCCGTCCATCTGTCTGACTTCGGCTTAGCTCATTAATCATGACTACTAGAAAATTGTAATTCGGCATGGGTATATAAAATCAATCACGCCGACAAAACAAAAGAATAAAATGTTTGCAAAATTTATTGCCAGGCAGCTGTTTAGTTCGAACATGCGCGTACCGGGTCTTAGGCATGTGTTTGGGCAAACACTTGCAGGGGGCTCGCATTGTATGGTTTTTTCGTTCGCTGGTTTTAGAGTTTTAACCTCGCGTCACCGTTCACCCGCAAATATACATCTTGACGCCGCGATCGTAGTAACTAAGCGTTAGTAGAGGTTTAGATTTGTGACGGGTGACGGGTGAGGTTAGGTGCATTAGCGCGTTCCGATTGACAGTGGCATACGAAATAAATCGTACAGAGACTTCTCTATAGTGAAACCAGCTATAGCAAACTCATTATTTAAAAAAAAAAACCGGCCAAGTGCGATTCGGACGCAATTATCCCTTGAATGAAAGGTAAATTGCGGCTTACGATTTATGACGTATTAAAAAAACTACTTACTAGATCTAGTTGAAACCAATTTTTGTTGGAAGTTTGCATGGTAATTGTACATCATACATAATATATTATATTTTTAGTTTTATCATTCTCTTATTTTAGAAGTTACAGGGGACACACACACACATTTTACCACTTTGGAAGAGTCTCACGCGCAAACTATTCAGTTTAGTTTTTTTTTTATCAGAAACCTCAATATCATTTTTGAAGACCTATCAATAGACATCAACAAAAAAAACTAGTTCCAGTTCTAAGTAAGGGAACCCCCAAACTGCATTGTTTTTTTCTATTTTTTGTGTAAAAATCTTAATGCGGTTCACAGAATACATCTACTTACCAAGTTTCAACAGTATAGTTCTTATAGTTTCGGAAAAAAGTGGCTGTGACATACGGACGGACAGACAGACAGACATGACGAATTCATAAGGGTTCCGTTTTTTGCCATTTGGCTCCTTTAATAATTAAAGGAACGCGACAACCCTCTAACCCTTTGAACGCCATGAACACCTACAGGAGTCGTGTTCTCGTGCCCGCAGCGCCAACAACGCGGTAGGCAGGTGTTATGGTGGACGCTGTCATAGTAACCATGAGTCTTTCAGACAATGTTTGTATTTGCTCTCTTGGGACAACGATGTTGGCTTGACAGACAGTGTCTCGTTTCAGTGTGACAGTTCTCTTTCGGATGTCTTGATTGGCGGCGAAAGGACACCTCGCATGTTTGACAGCTAGGTTTCAATAGTACATTACGTAACTAGGGCGGTGAATTCGTGAATGCCCCAGGTCGCAGGTGTTTGTGGGCCGAACCGAAGGTGAGGGCCATAAATATGCGCTCTGGGGCTTTACGAATTACCGCCCGTGTTGCGTACAAAATTTTACGTCTTCACCTGGCCACAATGCGAGTTTTCCCGTACGCGCAGCGTGCAGCAAAACTCGCATTATGACCAGGTGTGACGTAAATATATTTATGGAAACGCCTTATTTCAATACCATCTTGGTACAGGTGTGTAGTAAGTATCTTCAAGCATTTTGGAATGTTATTGAACCAACTGTTTACTTGACAAGTTTAGAAGTTAGTTACAATTTCTTCGCTACCGCGCTCTTCGGTTGTTTGGAAGATATGGAGCTCTATCGATAAGACCTCCTGCACGGCTATTATGCGACGGCGCGCGAGCTCTCTGTGTCTGCTTTTTCTCGCACTATCCGTCTTTTTCTTATTAGAATACTTAGAACAAGAGATATAGTGCGATAAAAATCGAGAGTATGTCGCGCTCGTCGCATGATAGACGTGCTGTTGTTTTTTATCTCTGCTTTTAAGTTTTATTTTCTGTTTTAGTTTTACATTGAGGTGTGTAATAAAGAGTATTTTGTTCTATTGCTATTGTATTCTGAAAATCTCAACGCTCACAAAACAAACAGTAATTTGAAACCAATGTAACTAATATTTAAAAAAAAATATGAGTTATAATTTGTCACGTAAGTATAAAATTAAAGTATACAATACCTACTTATTTTATTTTAATACTATATAATAATCTACTTATTTTTAATGTAAATTGCGGATTTATTGATTTTATCGTTTATTTAATAATATTAATTGTGTTATTTGTAATTATTTATAATCGGATATTATGCTTGGTAATATTTGCATGCCGTTTAAGGCTAACTACTGTGACTCATCATGTATCTCATGTAAATATTATTGCAAATAAACTATACTTTACTTTATATTTATCTCTATATATAATTTAATTACAACAATCCCACCACAAATTATACCAGCAATAAATATAAATAATTATCATCACAAACATTACTCACATGTTATCACAAAAATGATTGATGCGTTATGTGTTCGCATTCCAATATTGAACAAGCGTTTCTATTTTGTTTATAATTTCGTATAATCACTTCTATTTGACTTATAATCAGGTGGCATTCGGATGATATTGTATTTAAATTTAGAACGTGCGTTGGGGCCGGCGCGCGCGCCTGAGGCCGCGTGTTTGGATACTGACTGTGTAGTCAACGGCAACTGACATTGAATGTGGATTTTTATCAATAAATGATGTTCGGATACTGGCGTGCGCGTGTGTTGCAAAGAAATGGCGCTGCAAATCCTTGTCGTCGAGGAGAATCATAGGTATTGATCTTCTTTGATAAGAGATAACAAATAATAAAGGGGTTGTTGACATTTTAAATTGTCATATCTTATATGTGACATAACTTATGTATATTGTTCTTAGACAGTAATTTATTTATTGCAATAACGGTTTGTAAAGCTTTGTAAACTTGTATGTCAATGGAATCCCCGGAACTAACGACACGATTTAAAACCATATTTCACTTGTCTATAAAATGGACCACAGTTGTATTAATTACCCTTCCCGTGTAATACTTATAATTAACATTAAACCATATTTCACTTGACAACAAACCATATTACTTACATTAAAACCATATTTCACTGTCTATAAAATGGACCACAGTTGTATTAGATTACCCTTTCTGTGTAATAATTAACAACATACTTAAGCTATACTTTTACAACGGTTAAATACCGGACTACTAACTATAACTAGGAAGAATAAAGTAGGTATATTTATTTTATAAATATAATAAAAAACATAATCCCAAAACCTTCCTCAACATACATAGGTAGTATATTCAAGGCTCTTAACTGTGGTGTCATCACAGTTTTTTAAATGTTGTAAGGTTTCTATAAACTACAAGAAGGTTTACCAAGAGGGTTCGTTCGATATTAGGCAAAAACTGCGTCGGAAGTACATTTTCTTTACTTAATTTGTCTTCTTGGACCTTCTGGTCTTGAACCCTTGCACAATAAGACAATAACTGTTAATGTTACATTAAATTATTTTTTACAAAAAAAGAAAAAAATATTTTTTTTTACGAAATTATTATTCTAATTCGTTTCTGTGAATGTATTCTGCAATATGCCGAAGTTAACGGAAATTCCCGGGAACACCGTGTATACTTACAAACATTTTCATCTTTTTATAATATTAGTACCTATAGATTATACATTAATATACATATAAATTGCGCTTATACATATAAACTGTCTATCGATAGATATTATGATTTAAAAAAAGCTCAAGTAATAATAAACCAAGTACTTAAATAATATATGATTGAGCCGATTCGCACATAGTATCCGAACAATTTGCAATAGTGAGCCAAATCCGTTCCACTTGAGGTCACACGGTGCGAACTATTGTTGTCCTTGTCTACCACATTAGCATAATATTGTACTTGTCCTACTCATACAAACAAGTTCGCGTTTAGCGTATTTGTAGCAGAACGAATCTATAATTATGTACTCGTACAGTTGGATATAAAAATATACTTAAGTGCGCTAAATATTTCAAAGACACGTTGTAAACAGAGTCGTATTTTTGAAATATTCAATATATTTTAAAAAATGTAAGTACTTACCTACTATTTCATATTTATAGCCACCGAGAATGTTATCTGATCGGGGGACAATAGATAAAAAACTATGTGTCTGTCGGCTCTACACATAAGTCTTATCTCCCCTGGATCACAGGCATCCATAGGCTGCGGTGTCTGCTTACCACCAGATAGGTCACATGCTTGTTTCCTACCGACATAATCATCATATCAGCCGAAAGACGTCCACTGCTGGACATAGGCCTCCCCCAAAGAGTGCCACAATGACCGGTCCTGCACCCGCATCCAGCGGACTCCCGCGGCCTTTACCAGGTCATCAGTCCACCTTGTGGTGCCAGTCTGACAAGTCCAAAAACCATTCCAATAAGACGGAATTTTAAGTGACTTAATAATTATGTGGACAGCCCCTTAGAACTCATCTGAACTTATTGGTAGATCTTAAAGTGGGGAAACTAGAGCGTCTCTACCTCTGCGGACTTCGAACTAAATTATACAATGTTGGATTATTTTAGTTTCATTATTAAAACGTCGTTGAAAAATGTTCGTATGCTCGTTATCTTTAGATAGTACTTTTGATATAAGTTTGGCGGTTTTCGACTAAATAACATATAATCTATTTCAGATTAGTAGAGTCCGGTGAGAGCTGTCATCTCAGTACAGTTTATGTCATCAAACGTCAAAGATGACCTAAACTGTAGGTACTGAGATGACAGCTGTCACCGGACTCTTCCAATCTGAAATAGATTATAGTTTTAAATACCTAGTAGCTCATGTATAACATTTTATCTGTGTTCGTCATGAAGAATTGATTTAAATAAAAGAGCACACACCTACCTACACCGAATTATAAAAAAAATCTTAAGGGCATCAAACGAAAGCAAGCTAAACACGACTTAATGTTTAAAGCATAAGGTAGTTTTAGAGATAAAAGAGATTTAGAGTAATATTGACAGAGCGGAGAGTTTACTCTTATATTTTTATAGGAATCATAATAAAAAACAAAATAGTACAATAATTTATTTAATAGCTTAATTATAATTACGTCATTTGTGATTTACGTCAATCTTAACAGCTAGGTACATAATCATCTCATAAAAACAAGTACAATACTTTGTATCACAATTTCATTAAATATAAAATAATAGTAATTAAATTATTGCTTAAATATTTCGTGTAACATTATTGTTTTATGTTAATTTAGATCATGGATATTATTATATGTGATTAGATTATTATTCAAATAAATGATTATTCATGAATTATTTTAAAAGGTGATACTTAATCCGAAATGGAATTTTCAACCAAAAAAGTGAACTGTCGATAGTTATTTCCAAAGAATAGAATAGAATTATATTTCTAATACTATAAATACTACAACAAGTTAGGTACAGACGAGTGATAGGTATTTGGTGATGTGCACAGTATATTTTTTGACCTGATTTCGTGACAGCTTATTTTTATTAGCTTATCGTATGAAGAAACACGTTACAAATGCCAGACAAAAACTCCCGAAAGGCTAGCTATTATAGTTTTTGCAAAAATTCAAATTAAAGTTTTTTTTCGGAATTTGGGTATCAGCAATAAAAAAAAAATATTTCTTAAACTACGTTTATTATTTTAGATATTGTATTACAATTTAAAAGCTTTAACCTCAGGCTAAATTAAGAACCGATCGTGAACAGGCGTGGGCTTCAGAATTTCACGTTAATCGCGAAATTGATAAATTTTTATAAATTTTTTTGTGACTTATGTTTTCACTATTTGCAATTTTTTCTAGTCCCAAACTGTAGCCACATATATGGACCATTAACACAAAAAAAGTCAATTGCAAATCTTGCGGACTTTCGGAGATATAAATTTATTAATGTTTCCGGAAAATTCCGGAAAATCCGGAATTGTACCAACTTTTACGTGTGTATAGTATATTTGCAACAGATTTTTCCAATGATAGGTAATTTGTAATGCGGGAAGAAGTCCACCCTCGTGAGGCTTGCCAAAACTCCGCATTAATACAAACCACCTGGAGGAAGCGGGGGTGAGGCACCATGGAGCCGTTCAAGACTCATAGTGCCACTTTGCCTCAGCAGGGGTTGACCTATCCTGCTGAGGGATGTCTCTCCGAACCCCCTGTCGCTGACCAGCATGAGGGTTGGCGCCCTCACACCCCCCTTGCTCTAAGTCTTCTGATCGGGGTTCGGAGAGACATCCCTCAGCAGGATAGGTCAACCCCTGCTGAGGCAAAGTGGCACTATGAGTCGTGAACGGCTCCATGGTGCCTCACCCCCGCTTCCTCCAGGTGGTTTGTATTAATGCGGGGTTTTGGCAAGCCTTACGAGGGTGGACTCCTTCCGCATTACAAATTACCTATCATTGGAAAAATCTGTTGCAAATATACTATACACACGTAAAGGCTGGTACAATTCCGGATTTTCCGGAATTTTCCGGACACTTTAATAAATTTATATCTCCGAAAGTCCGCAAGATTTGCAATTGACTTTTTTTGTGTTAGTAGTCCATATATGTGGCTATAGTTTGGGACTAGAAAAAATTGCAAATAGTGAAAACTTAAGTCACAAAAAAATTAATAAAATTTTGACAATTTCGCGATTAACGTGAAATTCTGAAGCCCACGCCTGTTCACGATCGGTTCTTAATTTAGCCTGAGGTTAAAGCTTTTAAATTGTAATACAATATCTAAAGTAATAAACGTAGTTTTAAGAAATATTTTTTTTAATTGCTGATACCAAATTCCGGAAAAAAACTTTAAATTGCATTTTTGCAAAAACTATAATAGCTAGCTTTTCGGGAGTTTTGTCTGGCATTTGTAACGTATTTCTTCATACGATAAGCTAATAAAAATAAGCTGTCACGAAATCAGGTCAAAAAATATACTGTGATGTGTTATCACCAATTATCACTCCAGTATTACATTACCGCAAAATACTCTCATAAGGTAAATGTACTTACTTACTTGTCTCAATGATATCGGGACAATAACAGGGATAAGTACGTAATTTATGCAAATGTGTGCCATTGCCTGTTATGCCAATAAACGAGTATTTTACCTTATTTGTCCATCACCTTATATATATATGTAAATATCGATTTTAAAAGGTTTAACACCCAGAATGCTCCAATTCTGGATTTAGATGATATAAAACAGCCACACGATAATAATATAGCCAATTCTCTCGTTTCAGTGGCGGCCCCGAGTAGCTATTAATGAGCTTATGGTGCATGACAGCTCCTGGTGACAACATCGGTGCCAAGTCAGCACACAATGGCACAGTGATCTAAATGTCTTATGTCTTAATTGGACATACATTCTATTAGTAATTAATACTATGCTTGCGATATAATACCTAAAGGACGGAACAAATTAAAGACTATCTAATGATGGATTAAAAACGTTTAACCGTTGCAACCTAAAATAATAGATTTAGCACTTACGTACATTAGACCCGCTGCCAAATAAACTACATGTTTGACAAGAGAAATATCCCAAAAAGGGCCTTTTAGAAATTTAACTGAAAGTTGACAAGTAAGCAACGTTTCTGTCACTAGAATTACAAATGTTTCTACAGCTAAAATGTTGCAGTTTTAGGACAAATTGCCCTTCACTAGCAACGAGTAATTTATTTATCTGATTCAGGCAACAAATGCCCATATAACACATATATACCTTACAGACTTACAACCCCCCTCCCCTCGGCGTAGTGTCAAGCATTGGGTCGTTCATCTTAATTTCATATAAATACTAGCTTCTTCCCGCGACTCCGTTCGCATGGAACTCGTTTATATCGTAGCTCTATACAATTTTACACCCCCCAAGCGAATGATTTCCAGGATAACAACTATCCTAGGTGCTTCCCCGGGACTCAAAATATCTCTTTACTAATCATAAATAAATTTCATCTAAGGTTCAGCAGTTTAAGCGTGAAGAGGTTACAGACAGGCAGACACACCTTCGCTTTATAATATTAGTATGGATTTAACTTTGCTGCCAAAACGGATAATAATTGAAGATAGTCCCTAATGAATAAACATCTCAATATTTATATAGTAAATAATTATATGTATCACAAGATTTTTTTAATCTATGTCTGGCCAACCTATCGTAGGTAGTTTTTTACGCTTCGGAGCAAAATGCACAAAACGCAAAATGTACACTACAAGCGATGGTGTCTCATTGTAAATACACATGTATTTGACCTATGTGTTGTACCTATATATTTGATTCATAATTTAAAAGCTTGGCTGTTGTTGGTGGAATAGTAAGCCAGCACTTCTTCACTAGCCGACATCATAAGTAATAAATATTAATAATAAATTAGTATTAAGGGACAATCTTACACAAATCGACCTAGTCCCATAGTAAGCTCAGTAAGGCTTGTGTTATGGGTACTAGACGACGATATATATAATAGATATAAATACTTAAATACATAGAAAACATCCATGACTCAGAAACAAATATTCATGCTCATCACACAAATATTAGTACTTACCGGTATTCGAACCCAGGACCTTCAGCTTCGTAAGCAGCGTCACTACCCACTAGGCTAAGCGGTCGTGAAAAGTACCCCTAGTCAAAAGTACTATTATTAATTTTCAACCGACGAAAAAAAAGAGAGTTTTTAGAGAGTAGTCCGATTTTGATAATTCTTTTTCTAATAGAAAAAATTTCGACCCTAAGGGTAGGAAAACAGGGGATTATTGTTTTTTTACTTACCGATTGAAATGTATGACCACATATTATGCAGAGATTAATCAAAAATATTGCATGTAACTAGTAACTAAATAATAATGTTTATTATTTTTTGCTTTTCAGTTTTTTTCGGCGGTTTAATTTTTTTGTTAAAAAGTTTTTTACCATCGGCGATTGGCTGACCAGAGTATTTAAATGTAACATATTTTAGTACGTATTTTAAAACTTATAAAGTACGAAAAAACAACAATCCAAAGGTGGGTAATATTGATCACATTATTCACACTTCAAAGTAGGGCTAGAATACAATACAAAATTGCATTGAAACTTCAATCCTTCAGTGTAAAAAATATCTTTTGTTTCAACAATCGCCCGAAACAATCGACGGTGAGTCAGGGGCCGTAGACAAGGTTACAATCGACAAGCGCTAACGCCAATAGAAAACAAATGTGGGAATGACAGATGTCAACGAAAAGTGTTTCGTCGGCATCTGTCATCCCCATACATTTTATTAGTTTCTATTGGCGTTAGCGTTTGTCGTTCGTAACCTTGTCTACGGCCCCAGGTCGTAGCATCTGGAGAGCTCCCGAGGTGTTGAGCTGTGTTGAGAGTGTGGGACATGCTGTCTCTAGCTATCAACATAACGAATACTCAGATCAATAAAGTCGGCAGCGCGCTTGTGATACTTCTGGTATTTCGAGCGTCTATAGGCGACGGTGTTAAATCACCAGAAAAGGGTGTACGGGTAGGGGGCGGTGTAGGGGGTACGGTTACCGTAGCTCAGGGGTCGCCAAACTACCGCCCGCGGGCCAAGTCCGGCCCGCGAGCCCTTCTAATTGGCCCGCGGAGAGAAAGCGGAGAGGGATGTGGTATGGCTGGTCATGACCAGCCATAAAACTAAAGTCTTGGCCCGCACGAATTTATATTAAGTGTGGCCCTTGAGTCAGAAAATTTTAAGAACCCGGCCGTAGCCTTTGGAAGCTTGCAACTCCAAGGGACTCGCACGAGCGTTGCTGACACTTGAGACATTGAGCCACTGCTCACAAGGTGCGGACGAGTTCATTCATACATTTTGTATAGCATCGGCGCACAGTGGGCGTTTAGTGGCCGCGACCGAGGCACAAGCTGCGGGACTAGTGGGCGTGGCTTAATGTGTGGCATAGTGGCCGTGATTTAGTTGCGGCTACTGGTGGCTGTAATGTGCTTATGGTGAATGGTGGTCACGGCCTTGAGGAGTCAACGTAGGCACCGTCAGTGCCAAGTCAGCACACAGTGGCACAGCATCAGATACCCGCTGGCGACCACGAGATGCCCTATCATGATGGGGAAGCCTGTCTTGAAGAACTCCATGAAGGTGAACTTGTATCCGTGCTGTTCGGCCACTCCCGCGCAGACCACGTTCGCGCTCGCGCCGATCAGGGTGCCGTTGCCTGGATTAGGATAGATTATTAGATAAGGATATAGATAAAATCTATGGATTATTATTTTATTATACGATAGATTTGAATCATCATATCCTACCGACTACGCCATATACTATTCTATATTAAATACTACTTGAATGAAAACAACATTGTGCATTCCGATATCTTTATTCCGAGTAGGTATATAATCAATCATATTCATATTCATATTCATTTTATTGATAATATAAATTACAAGTCAGGTTCACTTAAATTAATACACCATATCAGGATATTTTTAAATAGCATGTCAACCGGTATGTTTTACAATAGTAATGTATATGTAATTAACTTAGATATTCAATGCGTCTAATTCAATTGTTTACCTACTAATAATTCAGATAACATGGTTATATGTTGTTAATATTATACATCTCTAGACATTTCTAACTCAAAGAAGTCCTTGTGGTTATAGAAGGACTGCTCGACTAACCAACTTTTCAGTCTTTTTTTAAATATGGAGTTATTTTCGGCTGCAACAATTGCACTCGGGAGATGGTTGTATACTTTTGGACCCAAGATATGTAAGTGCTTGCTTGACTTTGTCAGCTTGTGACGCACGGTCGGAAGCCTGTTACAGGCACGGGTCGACCGCATCGCGTACCGGCGGGGGGGGGGGATCAATTAATCATATAGCCATGTGCAAAGATCATTAAACAGACATTAAAATCATCATCACCACCGTCACCGTCATCATCGTCATCATCATCAACAACATTAGCAGCAGCAGCCTGCATTCGTCTCACTGCTGGGCACATGCATCCTCTGATGATGAGAAGGAATGGGCTATAGTGCCCACGCTGGACCAGTGAGTGTTGAAGATTTTGTATCTGGCGTCACATATAAGATATTTGTCCCCTAGTGAAGTAGTGACTCTGGCTTAACTTACCTCCCAGGCATGCCCCAAAGGAGAGCGCCCAGATGAGTGGTTGCAGCGGCAACCCTATCGCAGGGTTGGTGCCCAGTGACGTCACCACTCGCACCATCATTGTAGTCAGCGGGATGTTGTCCACGAACGCTGACGTCACACCAGATATCTGAATAAAAAAGTTTATACAGACGAGTACACAGACGAGTACTTACTTTGTGACACATAGGTAAGTGATACATACTTTTACTTTATTACGAATCTTGTCAGTCGATTGCAGACCTTTGACGAAACATTTTTAGTTCTTCAAAAGTTGTGAAGAATTATAGATAGATTCACTTGTATATTTTGCATCACGAGTTTTGTGTGTACCACACCAGTGTACCATACTGACGCTCGTATTTAGCTCTTGGCTGTACATTGCTCATGGGATACGACCTTATGTGCTAGTATCCCATACTCGAACCCTGGTAGTAGGCTAAAGTTCAGCCCTTGGCAACCATGCTCACCCACAATACCAGCAGCAGGGCGACGGCCAGTCGGTGACCTTCGTGCACCCGCATGATGAGGCCCTCCGTAAGACCTCCGATGTAGCTGATAAGTCCCAGCTTGGTCAGTGCCTGTGAATCAGACGTTACTCTGAGACCTTATACGAATAATATAATTATAATCTTATCTTATATGTACCAAGCGCTTTATAATTATTAAATTGACCTGTTTGTTAGTATGAGACAAATCTTGGAACTGAATTTTGAACCGGTTAACCTCAAACGATTGAGCTGCTTTTCTTTGGTATAAGTATAGTTTGAATGACAATTCAATATTATGATACTATCGAAGTGATCTGATGATTGAACCGACATAACCCCGTTGAGTTTGGGCTCGTTAGAATCGTCTCAATGAGTAGTTGATAGCGATATACAGAAAAGTGCTAACTGCAAGCTTGTACCGAAAATGTATTTTTTGACAGAAATTTATTTGTTTATTTGATTTAGGCATCAAAGGCCCACATTTACAAATACATTACTGATTAACACACATATCAAAATGAATATACAACAACAACAAAAACACACTATAGCCACTTAATAATAGTCTCGCGAACAATAAATGTCACACAGTTTACAGCTTACACCTCTGAGATGGGGTAGAGTTTAACCGAACGAAGGGGGCCTCTTGGACATGGGCTAGAATACCTCCATGAGCACGAATAAAGCCGCGAAGAAAAGTAGCGTGGACCACTCCACTCGGTGTAGTATGGAGTCTATGTCTTCCCTGTCGGCCAGGATCAGGAGTAGGATGGCGCCGAGCAACGCCGTCCAGCCGAGTGACACGCGACCTGGCGAACAAAGTAAGATTAGAGGACAGTCTTACACAAATTGAACTAGAGCTCTTGACGAAGAGATGGGGCTCTTACAAGGTTAACAGTAGACTCTATCCAACAGATCTGCGCGAGAAAAACCACCTATTGCATTGTTATAGCCTCCTTGCGTTCTCACTCTTAAGAGCCAACTGTGTACGATACAACAATATCAATCCAAGACTCGGAAACAAACATTCATGCTCATCATGTAAATGTTTGTTCTTATGTGGATTTAAACCCAAGAACGACAGCTTCTCAGTGAGCCTTCGTTAGTGACCCCGAGTGGAAATTGTATAGTTTTCCAAACAGGGTAGACTCGGCTGTCATTTTTCCATACATAAAAATACATTGTATAAGCTCATTGACCGTCTTTTTACATTTATTTCCTAACCACAAACGTTAGGACTATTCAGCGTCACTGAGACTATGGACATTTACATTTTTTTGCGAATGAAAGAGTTAAATGTAGTTCGTCACTACCCCCTAGTGTTTAGTAACCTATTAAACTCCCTACTATACTAGTTTGTTGTGGCTGAATAAAGTTATTATCCATCTATCTATCTATCTATCTATCTACTGTCTCATTATTACACATCGGTAAGTCGTGGCACTTAGGTAGCACTTGACAGTTTCTAACAGACTAGTGATGTGACAATGTTCTTCCTATACCAGTCGAGAAAAAGAAACTACTAAAAAAAGGAATTTTAACCATTTAATAATTTTAATACATGACATTCGTGATAAACAATTAATATTTTTTCAAAATTTTCACAAGTCAGCCTACGTCTTTTACTCGAGAAAATCCACTTTGTGTTAGAAAACGATCTTTCAACCTCCACTGACGTAATGGGTAAAAAAAGCATTTTATAGTAAAGTTGTAGCGTATTTTTACTGATATTCTCTTTGATTTCAACTTCTTCATTTTGTGATAAGTTATTGATATTTTTTGTTGTAAGATATCCTGGATTTTTAGATAACACTATTTTCAGCTTTTGATAAACAAGTTTTACCTTTGTGGTGGTTCCTTGATTGACGTGGCCAATATACCAAAATTTTGATCAATGAAACTTATGTCACTTTTTAAATCACTCAGCGAAAATAATCGCTTATCTGAAAAGATAATATACTTAGAAAACGTGTCTCATCACTAATCTTTTAAGTGCTACCTAAATGCCACGAGTTACCGATGTGTACTCATTATACTCACTAAACTCGGGGAAAGCGTGGAGGAAGAACATGATCACCACGAATCCGATGGCAACGCAGGACTTTATCAGCAGCTTCTTGTCGCGAATCTTGTACTGGAAAATAACATTCATATTAAATAATGCTTTGAATTAGGCAATGACATAATTATACATATTAGAGTACCTACGTCCGGAACTATAGGAGTAATTCCTGGTAAAAAAACTCAAGCAAGCAACTGCTTCGGTAATAGTTAAGTAGTGTTTGTTTATTTAACAGAATATACCTAACACTGATAATTTAACATTTTGATTCAAAATAACCATGGGTAAGGTACACTATACTGTCCGCGAGCATGCACTTTGAACAGTCTTCGGGTCTGTATTTCTCTCTGGTTTGCTTTTAGACGTTCTTATTCCAACATAAGTAGTAAATATATGTATTGTACACTACACGTTATTAAGTTTTATTTAAAATTTTATTAATTTTGTATAATGCAATATCCCTTGCTGTGTGCACAGTGAATAATCTACTTTTGAAATCGCCAGCGTGCATAGGCTCTGGTGCATGCCTACTTACCATAGAAATGCTTGTTTATTTTCAAGCCTGTCTCAAAAGCATCCGTCTGAAAATCGTGTCAAAATCAAAAATCAACATCCCCGATCCACCACTGAGAACTAACCTTATCCTTGAGCTCAGCCAGGGTCCGCTGGAAGGTGTCTCTGGGGCAGGCTCGTTTATTACTCTCCTTCAGAGCTGTGGCTAGCTGTGCGCTGATCTTCTGTACCTTGCGCTCCAAGCGCTCCTGAGGATTGCAGATAGATATAGATAAATAAATTAGTAACATTTATGAGCTTAACAGATCGTATATGGAATGCAGTATGCGTTTCAAAACAAAACGCTAGTAGCTGACCTAGCCCACGCAGCCGCAAACTTAACTGGGACTGGGCCGGATACGTCTGCCGCATGCCAGAAAACTTTTGGGCTAAAATAAGCATCAAGTGGGCCCCACAATACCGAATATGGCGTCGCGGTAGCTTGCCGTCTTTGACCAAGATTGATGTGCCGAGGACAGGGATACATGGAAGATAAAGAGTGAGGCCTTTGCCCAGCAGTGGGACATTTAGGGCTATTAATAATATTAATATAATATATACGTGGATAAAAAAAAAATAACGGGCAAATCTGGCAGGTGGGAAGGGCCAGAACCGACTTTGTACGAATAAGTGACAGTCATGAGACATTAGTCAATATGAAAAATCGGGATAATGACATTAGGGCTAAAATAGTTAGGCAAAACGAAGATTCGGGTTTGTGATTTTAAAGACATAGATAATTGGAATATTAGGCCTAGGAAAAAATCGGTTAAATTAAGTAGTATTAGTTTAATAAGAATTAGGTCATGAGACAGTAGATATTATGAAAATTCGGTATACTGACATTAGGGTTAGTTAGTTATTAAGTACTAGGTTAAGAAAGGTTCAGAAGTCGTTTATGGGATTATGTACACTTTGTTATAATAAGTTACCAAGTGCCATTACAAGTATATGCCGGATAATAAATTTAAGGCCATTTTAAAACAAACATTAAGTAGTAGAGCGTACTATAAATTAGACGAATATTTGCAAGACAAACACATATGGACAGATGTCATACCTCCGGTCAGTGATCCGTAACACTTAAATATAAAAACTACTTAAGTATAGTAGTAGTACTTAAATAAATAAGTATTTATGAATTATAATTAATGGATTAAGTATATCTAAATAAATGAGAGTTTGTTAATTATAGTTAATGGACTAATGTAACGACTCCACCTCTGGATGAATGTTATTTATAAGATTATTGTAATGTTAGACCTTCGAAAAGTATTCTGTAAGAATCTACTTTGAATAAAAATATTTTGACTTTTTTTGACTTTGAGGGCTAATGAATAATTAGAAAAAATGAAAATTCGGGTTTGCGATTTTAGGGTTCACAACATTGGGGCTAGTGCCATTAAGAAATAGAATAGAATGAAGATACCAAGATATAACCTATCATTTGTGATATAGCTACTGTACAAAAAAAAATGTTGGGTAGGTACATATAGTATCTGAAGGATATACCTATATATTTTGTATATATACCTATATACTATATACCTGTATACCTTGATATTTTGTGTCAAAAACTAAACAAACTATACCAACTGATGAAAAGGCGCAGTTAAAGGGTTAAATCCCTCATATCGTCTCAATCGCCTCCCCCCCTGAGGGATTTTTTTTAGGAAGTGCGGGTCATAAATTTTGTTCGATTTGCGGCTTTTCTTTGAAATTAGGCTTGTACGGCTACCACTAGGACACAGTATAGAAGACAGTAAATAAACATCGAACAAAGGTACATCGCACGGCTGCACACATGCGCGCGTGTTCGGTACGCACGCACACATAGCCTTCGGAAATGATGGAGAATGCTTCAGTCGGGGCCGCCGCGCCGTTGCCGTGTTCGCTCGCTCTCACTCGCTACCATGTCGTCGTCGTCGTCCTTTCGGAAACGTGTGTACTGTTGTGTATATGGGTGCCTATTAATAACACTGGGACAAATCCGGAGCTATCTTTTTTCCAAACACCAAGAGAAGTAAGTAACTTTTCTTAGTGTATTCATTTAAATCACAATGAAACGTAAAAACAATTGTTAAGTTTGATTTTACCGAATGCCGCCGCGCGGCACGTGCCGTAAGTCAAAGTAGCCGAATAGGTTTGTAACTAAGCACCTACCAACCTAGTGCAGTTAGCAACTATTATAAGTACTTACAAGGAAATATTTTAGGTATAGTATTAGTGGTATTAAAATATTCGATGAAGTGGGAAACTAAAAACACTTACCTAACTATCTATAATATTATTACTGTGTGTATACAATATTGTCTAACAGAACAGAACAGTGTTACAGAAATACTTTGCATACTTAAAAGCAAAATTAGTATTATATTATAGGTATGCCAATCCACAAACGTGACACAGCCCTGCGCAGTAGGTAACGAACGCTCCTAAACGGCCTCAGATTACCTACTGTATTATTCTTCTATACTGTGACTAGGACGCCGCTAGTGCATCCAGGGAATCAATAATTATCTAATATATATAAACGTAAAAGTCCTGATTGACTGACTGACTCCCTAACTTAAACAAACGCCCAGCCCAAATCGTTGAACCTAGAAACCTGTTTTTTTCACAGTAGGTATTTAATTTATGTACCGTAAGTACCCACTTAGAAGAGATTTTTGAAAATTCCACCCTAATGGAGGTAAAAATGGGGTTGAAAGTTTGTATGGGGATGGAGTAAATTTTATTAATTTTAATAATATAATAGATTGACGAATCCAGCAACATAAAAACTAGTTTGATGTATTCACAAGGTACTTGAATACAAAATACAGTGCATAGCAGCCTCCTTTTCATAATATCTATCGTTAAATTTAAATAATCACAATTATTTACCAGTGGCGCTAGTGTGCACGTGAAAGCAGCCTTAAGTGAGAGATTTAAAACTATGTGTATGGACTCCTTATTACAATACAAGAAAAGGGAATGAAAGTCGGTATGGAGCTACGATATAAACGAGTTCCACGCGGACGGAGTCGCGGGCAGAATGTCTAGAATTAACAATGACATTTCGATGTACATTGTACATTGCTGAGTCGACAAGGGAAGATGGTTGTATCACAGCTATCATAGGGCGGCTGCGAACTGTGTCGCGGCGCGATAGACTATCCGTCTCCTTCTAATTAGAAAGCTTAGAAAGAGACGGATACTGTATGTCGAGTCTACGCGACGCAGCTCGCGGGCCGTGCTGTGATAGCGGGCCTGGACTGCACCGTTACTTATCGACCCAGCAATGTAAGTCAAACTGTTGCATAATTAGTGAAATCGGGGCCTGAATCTAACCTTTACAACGAGTTCATCTTTGCTCATGTGCGGGAGGGAGTCGGCGGCGCGGCGCCACACGTTCAGCTGTCTTCTGAGATCTGAAATATTTAAACAAATATTAATGTCAATTACTAACTACATCATAAATAAAAAATCACACCCGACATAGTGGGACCTGTAAAATGTTCAAAAACCTGTGTGTACCTATGTTTTACAAATTGAAACGATTTGATTGATTGACACATTAAATTCAGGGGTTCGGTTAAAAACCGCACGCAAATAATCTTCGGTAGGCACGAGCCAGAGACTAAACACACACCTACACATGATAAACTTAAAACACCCCTGCTTGCGTCGATGGTTAAAAATGTCACTCAAAGCCTAATAAAGCCAGAATAAAGCCGGTCTGAAGATGGATACGTAAGGCCATAAGAACTTCGTGAACGTTATGTGTCTGTCCCCCACTGACCCTGTATCTCTCGCGGCTCGCTGGGGCGCAGCTTGCTGACGTCACGGTACATGAAGCGCAGCTGCACGTACGTCTGCACGCACACGAGCAAGATGCCCAGCGTCATGTGGAGAGTGAAGTTGGCGAAGTTTATGCCCTGGAAGAGGAAAAACATTATACCTACCTACCTTGATGCATTTATGACCTTTTGTTGGGTCTGAGTCAGTTTTGTAATTTAGAAGTCGATCTAGCCTTAGAGATTCGAGCCGTCAAAGCCAACGCGTGTCTTCATGGCTTGAATTTTCATACCACTAGGTTGAAGCCGCGTACAGTATATGCGCGGCAATCACTCGAGCATTAGATCGCGTGGCGGCCGCGCGCAATGGAGACGGGGTTTCCGCGCGCGGCCGCTCGAACATTGCCGCGCTCGAACGTGCCGCGCGGCGATCCGAGCGCTGTCGGTTTTGGAGCCCATGAGCCCGCATCAAAGAAGGTTCAGTCGCTGGCGCGCGCGCAGTTTGGACGGCGCGCGCGCCAGCGACTGAAGAAATAATTGGCGCCCTAATCGAGCTGGATCGCTTGTCTCGCGTAGCCGCCGCGGTCTACGTAAATTCCATCGAACATTTGCCGCGCAAGCCAATGCTCACGCGAACACTGGCTCGCGCGGCTGCCACGCATAATCTGTACACGGCTTGAGCCACGAACGGAGTCACAGGTTAACGGCCATCAGCCCAGCAATGCTACATTTAATGGTCACGTTTTACGGCCCAAAATCTCAAATAAAACATGGACATAAAACTTATCATGTTAGCTGCCCAGATATGGTTAAAATTGCGAGTAATTGCTACCATCAAATAGACATTCCCCTGATATAGAACAGCATGAACAGCACTTGTATTAGTATTGGAAGGAGGCCGAAGAAGCAGGATCCGGTAGGAATTTTTATCAAACAATAGTGTGCGGATAAACCCAGGCTAATATACTGCATTGTGCAAAAAAATACTATGATTTTCTCGTCAGTAACTACATTTCCTAATTACCTTTCAACTTCCTAGCAGTGACAAGCACTTAAACTATAGACTGTGGCAATCTGGTGGGACGCGACGATTACTTTGAGTCGTCGACAAGCTTGGTGCCGATGTTGCTGATGAAAGATGATGACGCACCCGTCAGCACGGGTCGCACCTCCATCACTAGCCGGGTGCTGGGTGCACACCGAGTCACATAATATCTTACCGACTGCACGACGACCTGGTTGGACGCGATGATCACGTTGGGCGGGTCGCCGACGGGCGTGGCCGTGCCGCCGATGTTGCTGTACAGCACCATGGCTGTCAGCACGGGGATGGGGTGCATCTCCATCACCTCGCATAGCCTGCGATATTTATTTATTTAAACTTGAATGCATGATAATTGTATCAAGTACAGAAGGGACACTCCTTTGATCTTTACAAAAGGCGCTTTTTTCTCAGCCAAAACATTAAGATTTATGGCCCTCTGACGTCGTCGACGACGACGTCAACGTTCATCGCTACTAGTACATGCTGGTTCCCCAAGGTTGGGGCACCGGCATGTACTTGTAGCGATGAACGTAAATCGCGGAGTGTCCCGCGCCTGGTTTAGGTCAAACCGAAAATAATCAGTGCTCGTGCGGGATATGAACTGAGTACAGACAGCAGTAAAAGTAGTCCTCAAGATGACTAACACACGACTCTAATATCAAGGGGATAAGGACTGTCTAGACCATTTTGAGCGTGTTATTTGCGTAGCTGCTTCTGCCGCTGAATGTACAGAGAGATAAAGAAAAGGGCGAAGTTACAGTCTTTGTAAAAATACGTGACAATATTATGTGATAAATTATCCTGTAGGTAGTCGCCCCACCACCAAAAAATATGGCAAAGTCATTTGAATCAAGCGGCTGGGGCGGAGCTGCAGGCTGCAAGGGGCGTCCACCACCAGGCGGCTTGTGATCCATATTACTTTATATCCACCGATGGTGGAATGGCCAATGGCTAGCTCTGAATATGTTGAATAAGAAGTCCCCAATCAAGCAGCCATGGGTTTACAACAAAACATTTGCAAGGGAAAATTCTCTAGAAATAACTGCTTAGATTATAAGAAATAGGCTCTTAGGCTTGATGGTAAAATAAATATTTGATAAATTTTCTTTAATTTGAACAGTAATAAATTATAAATTTCTATTCAAACGGAACAATATATTGGGCAGTCACTTTAACCAGCTCAGCAACAGGAACTGTGCTTGATTCAAAATATTTTTCAATCAGTTTTCTTGTAGATATCATGTAATCTACTTTCATAATTGGATTTTATAATCTCTTTATGCCGCATTACGTAGATAAAATTATTAAGAACATAATATTTATTTCCACACTTATTATAATTCCATCAGACGCCTTACGGCGGTTAGGGATTTTACACTTTAATTTTAAAACCTACTAGTATAACAAATGCGAAAGTTTACATGTTTGTTACTCAATCACGCTTAAATGGCTTAACCGATTTGGATGATATTTAGCACGAAGATAGTATACTGCTTTTATCAAAATAAACGCTAGTACTTATCCCGAGTCCACGCAGATGAAGCTAGTTATGGATGAATGTTACACTCACTTGATGGTGACGGGAGTGGTCAGGAGCACGGTGGTCACGTTGTCCAGGAACGTCGACAGCACCGCCGTTATCGCGCACAGCACGTTAATTAGAGGCCACATCTTCCCTTTCGTCACCTGCAATGCAACACATTCAGTTTTAAACTATTCAATTCATTTATTGCTGCATGTGTTTCACATTGATCTTACTTTTCCCGCCACTGTGTGGTTTGCAGATCGCCCAGGCCTGATTCGATTGATTTAATAAAATTTGGAAAAAACTTACTGTTTTTTAAGTTACATTTTCCCAAATGATCTTTCCCTAAAGCGAACACATACATTAGTTACTAGGTATAAGTTACTCAAATCCTTATATGTGCATTTTTTATTTTGTCCAAATCCTTATTACAACACTTAAGATACATAGATGTGTCTGAACTCCCAACAGTATAATAGATTACCTTTTAACAAAACAGTATAGTAGAGATCGGACAAAGGTGAACGATTTATTGCTGAACATGTGGTCAAAGATATAAAAAGATTGATAAAAAATTGTTACTCTTAAGAAACAGAAATAAGTTTCGGTCAATAATATCTTATTCCCTGAGCGTCACCATGCGTGACCGATCTTTTCACATCGAGATCTTTTATCCACGCTAGAATAATTCAAAGGCATTTAAACCTTATATGTAGAACCTAATGTTCTCATTATCTAAGACAACTTCCTTCAAGTGACAGACGGAGTGACAACGTAATTCATTGCACAAGCTTTGTTCACATACTGTGTAACACGGCAAATCCTGCGCCGCGCGGCCGCTAGCGCACTGGCTGGTGATAAAGAAAAATATAGAATTTTCACGGCCGTGTTTTGTTTTCTAGTATAGTAATTAAAATTAAGTATGATTTTTGTTTCAAATAGATCTGCACGCAGGCCTGTCAGACTTTCAGGTCCAGCTTGCCTTGGCTCTCCCACAGTCTCTTCGCGCACCCTCGAGGTGTGTCGATCGTGCTAAAACTATAAGACAGGGTGAGAAAATGTTGAGATTCAACGTGGCACTAAGGTGAAGTGGGAAATCCACTACCTAAACTCAAGCGGAGCTAGGCAGAAAATATTTTCATTTTATTTATTTATTTATTGGCCAACTTACACTTACAGCTAAACCAAACATGCAAGTTATACAGGACACTTAATGATGAACATCAATGGTGGGGGGTGTGGAGGTCGCCTCAAGATAGCGTGCTGATGAAGCTAAGAGTCCCGGTTCCCTCTGCGAGAACAGGTCTAAGGTGGGATCTTTTAATAAAATCTGATGAATATTATTCAGTGCCATATACAAGAGACTATTGACTAGAATCACTGTGCTGGTGTTGGGATTACAAATAGCAGTTCCGAGCGGGGACGATAAGTACTTCTGACAAATACATTGTATACTGATGGAAGAGTGACAGTAGGTGGACCAAAATGTTAACAGCTTGGGGGCCTCTTATAGGCAAAAGAAGCTTTTGTCTACCAGCTCGATGGGTCGACGAGTGGTCGACGACTACAAAAATACGAGTCATTCCTGGATAAGACTAGCACAGGACCGGGAGAAGAGGAAGATAGAGATATACGTATTCAAAGACAGCCATATGCTCAACAGTGGCTAAAACCGACTGAAAATGATGATGATGATGGTGTTTGTCTCTACCTGGAAGGTGAACACAGCAAGGAAGTCGAACATGCCAGTCTCCGCCATGATGGCGACGAGCAGCATCATGCTGAGCAGCAGCAGCAGCGTCTCCACGTCCAGCCAGGAGACCAGCTCGGACACCGAGGGCCGCTCGCCCACCAGCGCCAGTACGGCCAAAGATAGCGTCGACACTATTATGGCTGCTAGAGTCCGGTTAATTATCTGAAACAAGGAACCATCTTGAAAATCGGTCTAGATACGGGCGAGTTAGCGCCAGAGTGGCTACCGCGAAATGAAAACGAACTTCGTTTGAGTATCTCCGTCTCTGCCGCTCGAACTAGCAAGTGCAACAGAGAGGGAGATACACGAACTAAATTCGTTTTCGTTTCGCGGTAGGGCCTCTGAACCACCAGCCACCTCACATTGCTCATTCAGGAGTTTCAGGAACAAATAATCTACCGTAGATCTATTGCTACCACTACCTAACGTCAACATTGACAAAATTTTGTTTATTTTACTAGTAATGCAGGTTCTTGGATCCAATTGTTTATTTAAAATCACTGGTATGGTATATTTATGTGTACATTTTTTTAGTTGTTAGTACATAGCTAGGTTTCATAGCTGAACAAATATAATGTACCAAGATGGTAAATATTAACCTATGAAAGCAATAAAGATATCTACTGATTACATACAGTACTAGAAAAAAAACACGGTTCAGCATGTAGCTAGCTTTACAGGCAGCACTGGTCTTTCACAGGGTCCATTTGGTTAGTAGTAACCTAGTAGTAGATTTTTGGTCTGAATTTGCAATCGGATTATTGATTGCGGCAGCATCTGTAGTAAAGAAATAAAAATCGATCCAGAAACACACACACTTTGTAATGTAACCTCTAATTTGTAGAAACGTCTTAGCTGACGCGTAATCGGAGGATTTTAGGTATCATTATTGAAACAAAGATCGACACAAATAAAGAAAAACCGCGTCCTAGTGGAACCTGAACGTCGTATATACCTTAATGGCTGACCGAGGCAGATTTAGATATAGGTCTGGTTACCCAGCCGATGAAAATGTGTTAATTTTATGTGTTATTTAATTTAATTTAATTTTGAATCAAGCTAGTTTTCATTTATTTAAACTTTATTGCACAAAAGAAAACTTATTGTACAAAAGGCGGACTGCCATATGGCATTCTCTACCAGTCAAACCTTAAGGCAAAGCGGAAAAATATTGTGGGCAGTGCAAGTAAGAACAAAAAAAATACATTACGGTATTACTATATACATCACACAATATCAACCTCATTTATCTTCCGTATGTAGCATTATATTGTCATCTCTTTAAGGCTGCAGGTTCAAATTATTTCCTCCGATCCTGTCTCCTCACAATCTCTTACCTCAAAGATAATCAGCGCGTACAGCGTCACCAGGAGTAGACAGGCGTAAGCGACGCCCACAGTGGTGTCTACTGGACTGTCCTGGTAGCTCAGTGATATGGGGACGGCCAGTGACGCATCGGAGGACATCCTGTGATAGTCATTTAGGTATTAATGTCTGCTAAAATTTCACATCGATACATATTAATGAAACTTGAACCTGTTTCAACGTGCTTGGCAACTTCAAACGGGGTGAGTTTCATTTTATATAGACACCTGCAGCTCTACACCGTAGAGAGCGATAGTAACAACCGTAGATACTTATTTTGTTATATTAAACTATTTTAAAACATATATTTTTTGTTTAGGGCTGAACCTGTAGGCTACTAACGGGGTCCACCGGTGGCGAATAGTAGAAAAGCCTTCAGATATAGTGGATAGCAGCTGCGAATATTAAATAAGCAGGCCCCGACCAAACAGTAGCAAAGTTAGAGGGCGCAGTGGTAAGTTCTTTGGGAGGAACTTGTCTAAAAAATCTACAATTGGCCCAATGATAACGTTGTGACATGGCGAGTAAGTGCCGCCATCCAAAAAGCACTCCCCGGGTATTGAGCAGCAGCGATGCCATTACTGGCAGAGAGCCGTAGATCACTGAAATCTTGCAGGGTTTCTGACTAGACAACACAAGAAAGTAACGGGAACCTACTGCACTAATTTCCCATTAATGTAGCTCATCGTAGGAGGGCCCTAGTATATTAAAATAAACCATAGAAAAATAATGAAGAAATTTAAATTCTAATGTGCCAACCGTAAAACCAGAATTACTTGAAAAAACTTTAGAAGCTTGTTATTTCTATAATATCCTGAGGGTTAGGGGTTCCATTTTTTACTGGTCATTGGTATTGTTGTAATTCATATTTAGACGGATTATCGAATCTCAATATGACGGAATGGAACTGTAAAAAAATAAAACCCATAAACATGAAATCTTTTTTTTGTTTATTTACATACAACTTTGACCATTTTCGTTTTGAGTATTTATTACTTAATATATAGTTCCAATAATTTCGCTCGATAAAAGAGAAAAAACGGATCACTTCGTAGTAATCGAGATTTTTCGTAAATCTCTGAAAATTAATAAAATATTAATATCTCAATTTCTATGAGAAATTGACACACGGGACTTTAGTTTTCATTTCAAAATGATTTGCTCTATCGAATAAGCGAATCAAACGAGGATGTCAGTTTTTCTGCTAAAAAAAATACTGTGGAGGGCCTAGCTACTTTGATGAATTACACTTACTTACCTGATGACATAAACGGCAGTTGCGTTAAAATCTGACCGGTGTTCGAATTTGGCCGAGCGCGGTTGGGCCTCACTGAAGTCTAGCTTGATCGTGTCGAGCAGTACGAACGACTGGAGATCGGTGGATTTCTGAGGGAAATAGATACACAGTATACATGGGATCAAACAAGTAAACTTAAAGAGTTATTAGGAAACAACTGTTCTTTACAGATTTGTCACTCCAGGGTCCAACTTTTACTTTAGCATCGCAGTGGAGGACTAAGCCCGGCAGATACTCGAACAAACGATACAAAAAATTATTTCTCTGGAAGCATTGAAAGGCCCCATTTTGAAGCCCCCATGCCCATGACCGGCACGGGCCTCTCCTTACCCTGTTAGTCCGCCACTTGTATGTACCAATGTTGCAATAAATGATGATTATTTTGATAGATAATCTGAACTCACCTCTCTCGCCACGACATCAGACTCTTTGATATTGTCCGTGTCTCCGCTCACGACCCATCGCTCCACCCACACATCGACTTTGGACCTTGTGCCCTTTTCCGTACGGTTCAGATTCTGATCCTGCTGCTCAGACAGGAATGGACCAGATAAATCTACCAACAGGGTCAAGTGACTGTTCGGGATGTCGAGTACATAATCTGAAATAATTGAAAAAGTTTGTAAAGGATCTATGATTACTAAAATAACCTAACATAAAATCACGCCTGGATTCTCAAAAGGGTTAGGCAGGATTACGATTCTCAGTGACCTTTTATGGCAGACAAGTGTCGACACCTGATGGTACACGGTCACCGTAGCCTATGTTCACTTGCTAATCCAAGGATCCCAAATGCTCGTCACCACCCTTTAAAAATCTATACACTTATTTCTTGAAGAACTGCAGTCCTTTGGGGAAACCTCGGCAGAGAACCACTTCTACCAATTGTAGTTTTAACACTTTCAGTGCAAAGGACCCTAGATGGGTGCTCCGATTCCAGGCGCATTCCTTTACAAACGGTACTTCCCATGTTATCGGCTACTTACGAGCGTAGCGCTACGGAATTCTTCTATCTTTCTTCTTGCAAAAACGAAATCTGACTTTCTTTAGGATTCCTCACCTCTAATTTGTCCTGGCATTAGCACACAGTTCCTGACCTTGACCTCCTTCTCGCTGAACATACAGAAGACGACCGTGAAGAACACCCAGCAGCCTACTAGAAGCGTCAGCTTGGTGTAGCTCTTCGCCTTGTCCCACTGAAACATCATCATTGTCGTCAATGTCATCAGAGTCATCAATGTCATCATTGTCATTAATTGCATTAGTGTTTTTCTCCTAGGTTCTTGAGAGGGGCTCGCAGACGCAGCCACTTGTATTTTGAAAGTAATTTTTAAGAATTCGGTATGTGTGTAGTAAAAAAAAATAGGTAAGTTACGAACAGCGAAGGGTGGAGTAAATATTTTTCCATGCTGAGGGGGTTGCACTACCTAATCGTCATCCTCATCAGACGCAAATGTTTACAATTTAGATTGTATAGAATGTAATTATACATTTTTCAAACGCTGGCTGCGAATGTGGAACAAAATGTGGGAAAGGGACACCTCTGTTGCGCTCTCCGATGCACATACCTCATCATCAATAGTGCGACAAAGAGCGTTACAGAGGTTTCTCGTTCCCACATTTTATTTCCCCGCACCCATCGAGAGCTAATAGTAAAGTGTCAATTAATCCAAAGTATTATATATACATTCCGACTATGAGCTGCTGTGCCGAAACTCAGTTTTCTGAAATACAGAATTGTAATGAATGTGATGATGCTTATCTACTAAATGCCAAAGTAAGTGCAAACATAGTTTAATAAAAACGAATTACCTTCGTAGGTTTCTTCTTTCCGTGTAGCAAGTGATCGCTACAAAAAAAAAAACGAAAGTTAAATAATCAAAAAATCACAAAACATCTGATTAGTCGTTGGGCTAGCTGGCAGTCTGGCGCAAGAATATTAGTTTGTTATTTCACAGATATAGATACTAACTGATTCTCTGTCTCCACAGGAGGCTTGTATTCCTGTGTGGTGTACACTGCGCCATTCTGAGGGTCGCTGGAGATTCGCTCGTTGTTGTTGAGGTGAGGCGCGGAGTTGACCGCCGGAAGGCGTTTGACCTTCGGCACGGAGGTGCGGCGCGTGCGCAGAGGGAGCGACTCTTGCGCTGGAACATAATAATACAAGTCATAAAAAAAATTGGACGCCACAAAAATACCCTGAAATCAGCCTGAAATACATTTACTTAGCTTGAATGTACGTATTATGTAATATATAAATAAAATTTTTAGAAGTTGTTGTTGGGGATTTATTTTTAATTGAAATTTATATTTTTAATAAAAACATCCAAACAATTAGCGGTGTTTTGATTTGCACGTTAGTGGGTAGCGAATAGAGTAAGCCGATGGCCACCTTTATTCGGCACATGAGTCTATTCGATAAACGCAGAGTTAATAATTTACTTTAAAAACAAAGTTTTAACCGACTTCAATTTAGTACTCCGCCAAGCCACGAGAACATTTCCTATTTTTTTTTCAATTTACCACATGAACTGATTTCTGATAGCAAATGCGTTGATTACTATAGAAAAAAACCGAATCGCTGTATGTGGGCCGATAATAATATATTTGAGGACTTCTGTCGATTCCCCAAGATCATCACCAGTGGCACTTCATTAGTTCCTATTTCAACGGAATCTTATCAGAACCTGTGACGTACTTTTGCACTTTTAAGTACATAATTGAGGAATTCCATAAGTCATCTGTGGTCTTCATCATCAATTTCTCGCCACCAAATTTATGATTCCGGATGTAAATACACGAGTTATAATAGAAAATACCAAAATCACTGCACACGTGCCTAATAAAATTGAGGAGTTCCCTCAATTCCTCATGGATCCCATCACCACACTGAATTTTGAAAAAAATGGAACCCACCTGGAAGTATATACATAAGAAAAAAAATTTTTCGAATCGGCTCATCAATGACAGAGTTCTGAGGTAAGAGACATTGAAAAAAAAAATACAGCCGAATTGAGAACCTCCTCCTTTTTTTTGAAGTCGGTTAAAAAGCGCCTTCTCAGAATTAATATCTCTATACAACAAGCATGATCGTTGAAGTGACTGGGACAAAAAGTGTCTCTGCAAGTTGAACCAAAGTTTGCTGTGAATGAGGATAAAATATTTATTTTTATATTAAAACAAGTCTCTAGTCGCTACGCCCCAGGGCCATGAAGAAATACAGGGGGTCTATTCGATAAGCGCAAAATTACTGACGAAGGGTAATAATTAGTAAGTATCTGTCAAACTCTGGGTACAAGTCTTTATTGCCGACTGTACCTTCTTCCACACCGTACTCAACACGTGTCGAGAGTTCTCTCGTGACGTTCAGGACTTGATATTGACAGATCAGTTCGGTGGTGACATAATAACATTGAGTTGTTACCGAACTTAGTCAATCTGATACCGGCGAGTCTCTCACAAATTGTTTACATGTTTTGAACGACAACTTGCTTTATCATACGTTATGATCGTTATACGTTATGTATGTTATACGAAAATATATAATATGGTTACGTAGGTACATCTACATATTCGTTTTGAAAGACAACAAAAAATACTTATTGAATTTACAGTAACGCGGTTTATTTTACTCAATTCAGTATACAATGCCATTTATTACATCAGGTTTTGAAAATTACATCAGCAAGATGGTGGCCATCAGCAGCAATGCACTGATGATGGTTTCTCTTAGAGGTGATGTTTGGTGGCCTCCACGCTCACCACAGATTTGAGCATTTGTGACTTTTTCCTTTGGAGGAAAAAGTTCTCAAATATCGTCCACATACCTTGGATAAACTAAAGATGAGAATTAGGGAGGAAATAACCGCCATACCCACTCAAACGTGTCGTGTCGGGAAATTTTAGAAATCAGAAATCGCTTCATTAGTGTTTCGCTGCTGATGGCCACCATCTTGCTGATGTACCTAATTTTCAAAACTTGACGAATAAATGGCATTGTATACAGAATTTAGTACAATAAACCGCGGTAGGTACTATAATATAAGTTCAATATTTTTTTTTTGTTTCTTTCAAGACCATATCTTTTGCCCCACCCTGTATTATAAGAGTGTAAGTTAAATAAAGGCTTTTAAAAATATTTAGCTGTCATGGTTGGGTGATAGAATTATAATATAAGAAACTCCGGATTTGAATCCTACTTATTATACATCATTCCATATAACGTTCGTTTATCTAGGATATCAAAGGGAAATAATGCACTAGTTTTACTTATTGTGCTTTTCACATTGTAACAGTAATAAAGTATTTACGTTTAAAAATTGTATTCTTTGAAATCGCGTGACGACGCACTAAGTATTTTCTAATCTTATACAGAATCGGTGTAAGTAGATTTGATTATGGCTTTCCTTGATGGGACAGATTACTGTATTTTTTATAGGGTAATTCCGGGGTAGATGGCCATAAGGAAGAAATGGCCCATCAAAATATTTCATGGAACCAGTGACTTGATTTCGCGACTTTTTGTTTATTTCGCTTCGTTTTGTGCCTAAGAGCACGGGTGCAATTAACAATTAGGCGAAAAAAAACCCAAAGTAAGTAAAATCGTCTTTGATTATTTAGACTAGTGTCAATATTTTTTGAGAGGTCATGTTTTACCAGGTGACGATGTTAGTTTCTCAAAATAATGCTGTTTTCGTGTATTTGTTGCAAAGTATATGAGTGTCTCATTGTTCTAAGGTCAGACTTTGGCAAGTCATGTCATGACTTGTTCTTAAATTAGGTGTGGTCATCTCTCCCGCAAGAAAAGGAGAGATGGCCACTGGCTAGTTTTAGTCGGTATGCCATATGATATGATGCTGAATGTGTGTCAAAGAATAGTATATAAAACAATCCAGGAAACCTAAGTAGGAAAAAATATCGAAAACTGCCAGCTCGGTTTGTAAACGAAAGCTAAACTGCCACGGCTGTGGGGATAATTACCTATTAGAAGTTATTTTCTTCGAAAACTGGTTTCAGTGTAGTTTTGGCTACGTAAGAATTGCACCGAGTTCGAGGACACGTGCTTAAGTATAAAAAAAAATACGAAAAACATACTAACTGAGAGAGTTAAGTTACAGCCATCTTTCCTGTAAAGGTATGGTCATCACACCCGTATACCTTGGGAGAGATGGCCAATCGTGTCTTTTTTTCAAAGGGTTTTTTTCGATGTAATTTATATAGATATTATACTTTTTTGTTTAATAATCCAAAGTTAATTAACCAAAGTTTAATAAAAAATAAAATATGTATTCGTGATAATTATGTAAGCATTTATTTTAACAGTGTTCCAAAAAAACTATGGCCAACTACCCCGGACTTACCCTAATGCATTTAATTATGTATTTATATTGACTTTCAATAAATGTCAATTGACCATAGTGAGAGGTGAGAGTAATGGTAATACTAACGATCAATTATTTGAATTTTGAATCATAAATTCAGGTTTCATGTCGACCAAAATATTACATACTTACGCAAAATTGGAATGATTGCCGTAATGACAATGATTGTTAACAAAATTGGCAACATTTCGTAAATAGCACCGAATATCCATATTATCTCAATTACACTGTCGTTAGGATCAATGTCAGCACTTGTTCAGATAAAAAACAACAAAATTACGTGTAGGTATATGTTTTTATACCCCGATGGTGGGCATAGAATAAACAATAGCACTACGTACAGAAGGTTCCCTGTTAACAAATCCCCTGTGTAGGTATGTCGAACGAGCCTAAACGCATCCCTTTCTATCGCATGTAACGTTCTGCGATAGAACGCGCGCGTGCCGTAGCAGCGCTAACGTACCGGCCGTTGCCGGTAAGCCGGCATGTACGTGTAGCGGCGTGACGTCATCATGGAGTGAGCCGCCCGTGGGTGGGGCTGAGATGTAGGCTACTATACTTGCCCTCAACCGAAAAGACGACTGAGGTCATAAAACTCGAGGCAGGGGTAATAAAGCTCGGCGGTCGTAGTGATGGAAAATCCTGCATACATCTGCATATAAATTCAATGGCGTAATCCCCACGCTGCGCGGACCCAGTGCGGGTTGGAGACTTTATAACGTACCTATCTAACGTTAAACACATTTATGTAGGGAACTTTATAAGCCACACGATTATAAATCAATAACTTTTGCACACGTATGCAGCTTGTAATCATCTGCGAACAAATTCAAAGGTGGTGAAATCTCGAATCCGATCACACAGTTAATGCAATACAAAGAAAAGTACAGTCGGCAATCAAACATCTCAAATAAAATCTCTGAGAGAAACTAGTGTACATACTTTGAATAAATGAAATATTTTATTTCAGGTCTACACCGACCCATATAAAAGGTGTTAGTTACAATTACGATATAATTATTGGTTAGGTTACACAACAACAATCTGACACACAACAGAGACTGACAATCAGAGGACATAGGTACACTTATTTAATATTGTATAATAAAGTAGATTTGACCTGCCCGATCCAATATTCCAGTATTGGATCGCTAAACCTACCAGCCAACATTTTCAGGATGCTGGTACTACTTTTTAGGGTTCCGTAGCCAAATGGCAAAAAACGGAACCCTTATAGATTCTTCATGTCTGTCTGTCCGTCCGTATGTCACAGGCATTTTACTCGAAAACTATAGGGTGTATTTGAATAACATTTTGAGGATAGGTGTATTTTGTTAACCGCTACATAGTTCTGTAATGAAATTACAAAAAAAAATTTAGGGGTGCACTCCCTACATAAAACTGAAAGTCAAAAAAAAAATCATTGCATGCCCACGTTTAGCACATCAATCGATAGGCCTTTCAAAATAAATATAAGGTTTCTAAGCAAATTTTTTGATTAAGTGAATAGAGTCTGAGATAATCGCCCCGAAAATCACTAAAATTGTGTCCCCCCCTCTAATTTTTAAACCGTGTATTTTAAAAATATGACAAAAATCATGCAAATAGGGCTTATTAAATTCTATTGGTGAAAATTGTTTTGAACAAGATCGGTTTAAAGGTTTCCGAGTTATTTCTAAAAAACCGCCATCCTTAAAGAAAACGATGTAATTGCCATAGATTTCAGAAACGATACGACCTTTTTAATAGGCACGGAACCCTTGTTGTGCGTGGTCCGACACGCACTTGGCCGCTTTTTTGTCACTCGAGCCATCAGGGATGAAATTTTATTTCGCATATTCGCATTAAAGTCATTAGTGCGTGCCTCCGCGAACATCCCTGAGGCACTAGACCATTTGGGCCTTCCTAACAGCATCCTGAGAACATTATTATACTCAACGCGTAGGGCGCTATAAGCCCGCTTTGTGTACTTAACCCACAGGGCGCCAGCGTAGAAAAATTGGCAGAAGGCTTTAAAAAAGTGCAATCTTTACCTCTGCGGAACACCTAGCGAACCTGCGGGCAAGCATGTTACCTCTGACTGATAGCGCCCTACGCTCCCTTTCTATATCCTGGTCATCACTCAGGTCTTCGGAAATAATGTGACCAAGATACTTAAAGCTGCACATCCCTTTAAGTACAACTCCAACACGAGTAACGGGGGGCACGAAATAAGGCTTGATTTTGCCCGCCTTGAAGACCATTACTTCACTCTTAGCGGAGTTGTACACCAGTCCATGCTGCTCAGCATATGCCTCGCATTTCTCAACCAGTTGTCTAAGAGCCCCGATGGAAGCGCTCAGCAGCACCATGTCATCGGCATAGCTTATATTGTTGCGACAGGTATCTTCAAATAAATAAACTTCTGCAAGTATACTTTTGCAGTTAATACCGTCAACACCGGTTACCAAGCGAGACCGATATAATTCTAATCGTCGCATTTTTGCAAAATATTCGATTTCCAGCTTTATCGGGAACACAATAAGCTTCAAATCGGTACTGCAATGTACAGTATACTGGCTATTTCGATACGAATTGTTACATCTCCAACGATACAGTGTGAAATCGCATATGGTCGCATAAATCGATTCAATCGTCATTTCAGTCACAATAACAATTATACGAGGATTGCGTTGATATGATTACCCAAATATCTAAAGATTGTTTTTTAACAACCGGTTTAGCCTAGATCATAGTGACCTTGCCTACGGCCTACGAATGCTACGAAGCCGGGAATCCCGGTAACGACATTTACTTGATAGAAGAATAAGAATATGAGTTCATAAATCGGACGTGTTCCCGATTTGTTTATTTCCACTAGCAGTCTTCGCGGCTCCACCGAGGTATTACGGAGAACCCTTTTTACGTTCGGGGAATGCTTTGACAAACCGTCCGCCCAGTCAGGGGGGGACCAGACGGGTGTGTGGGACTCCCGGACAGAAGGCCCAGACTACTCACTAAACACCCAACGATTGTCCAACCATGTCGCTGCCAAGGAGGGCCAAAGGTTCGCTTGACGCATTCTATTCTGACCCTCGCGACTGGCCCGTTTGCGTGGGCACGACTATGTCGAGCGCCCCGGGACAATTTCGGGGCGCTACAATCCCGTGGGCTTACGGAGAACCCAGATTGACCCGCGAATTTTTTGTTTTTAAGCAGTAACGCTGCTAACGGAAATTATACATTTTAAATGAAAGGAAAAATTGAGAAATTTAATGCTCCGAGCCGGATATATTAAAAATTTATAATTTCCGTTAGCAGCGTTATTGCTTAAAAACAAAAGAATAATTTAGTATGGGGTGGCGCATCGTTACTGACGATTTCTCGACATAATTTGAGACGTTGGTGCCGTTAAGAAGCCTAAGTCTTCTGGTAGATGTTGCTACATACGCCTCCCTAAGGCGTTGTATGAAGGAACTGATTGAAGGATTTGGTGCCCGAACCAGATTGTTCCGATAGCTCAGTTGGTTAGTAGCGACGGGCCATGAATGCCTGTGGTCGCCGGTTCGAATCCGGGTCGGAGCATTAAATTTTTCAATTTTTCCTTTTCTTTTAATATTTATAATTTCCTTTAGCAGCGTTACTGCTTAAAAACAAAAAATTAATACAAAGCTATCTCACAGATTTTAACTCTTTATCATATTAATATAGAAGTAAGGTGTCGGGTTAGAACTTCACCACCCCCTCTCTTCCCGTGGGTGTCGTAAATGTGGACTAAGGGAGCAGGGTTGAACTGTGTTGTGGGCGATGAGCTGGCAACCTATCACTGCGATATCACATGTTGACGATTGCCCATATTTATGCTAAAAGTGGCACTGGAACGTAAGTTGCATGTAGGTACCCTGTCTACCCCTTTTGGGAATAAATGCGTGAATCTATGTATAGATTAGTATAGATTTCTCTGTAAGAGCGTGGTACGCTTATAAACAGCCTAGGTGAATGACCTGAGAGCGGCATTACGTGACACAACTATGTCTAGGCTGCCTAGCCGGTAAACACTAGTATTCCTAACATAATTATACATCATTTTCCTTCCACCGGGGACTAGAAGCCTTAGCAATTGACAACCTTCCCTTTTCGATGTGGCTGTGGTACAGTCGAGTGCAAACTCATGTAGACAAACTATCTAAAACAGTTTTGCAGGTTTTTTGTTTGAAGTGTACTTAACTCTGTTGGATTAATAAACAAACACCTAATACTTAATAAGTGTACCGAACTAATCCTCTCTAATGTATCGAATATGTACAAATCGAAACAAAGAAAATAATAATATTAATAGCGTACAGACCGTCTACATCTCTAAGAACATTAGAATAATTATTAATTGTATTTGGACGCTCAGAGAACCTATACGGTTACCTATCATAAACTCGAAAATCGTAATTCTGAATATTAAAATCCCGAAAACGTTTCACTTTTTATTAGTTCGCCGAAGTTTTGTTTCGCCGAAATTACATTTCCCATATTATTATTTTCCCAATTCTCAGTTCGATGCTATTTTATTTCGCTTATGATTCGAATAGACACTTATTAAAATTCCGAAGGATCATTTGCCAACTAGTATTTGGTCCCGAAAAGTATTAAGTCCGAAATATTAATATCCCGCTATAACAAAAAATCTAAATTGTAGCATGTAACCTAACCTAACCGCCAGCGTGTCGACGTCACCCCGCTTCGCGGGGTGCCTATTTCCGCTCTAAAGGACACAAGCTAACCCTAACCTAACCTACAAATAATACCATTGTTACGATCATTTGTTGTTTTTTCTGTGCGGGGGGCTTTTTAAGAAGTCGTGCAGCACTTTTGTTGCTTAAACCTAATCTAATCCCCTTTTCTATCAATTGTTTATTTTGTAAGGTCACAGTTTTAAATCTAACCTTACCCACTTATTAACGAATAGCGAAAGTGCACTTCTGTAGGGTTAGCATAGGTATCTTAATGTTTTTTTAATCGTGGCGGTAAAATGATATATGAGGGAAAATGAGATTTATATTTTACGTAGCATCGGAATTATGAAAAGGTGGTTAACAAATCGGTTGTCAAATAATAAAGTTGGCAATCGTTCTTCTGGTTATTGAGTTTCGGAAAAACGATAATGTGGGAACACAAACCAGCGACATTTCAAAAGTATGGTAAACAAAGTATATGGATTATGAGAATTCGGTTTACCGTTTTCGGACAAGTGAAAATCGGGCAGGTGTTTTTCGAAACTTCGATAGGTTACCAACCTGTACATGTATGGAATCATCATCATCGTCTTAGCGTTATTCCCAGTAATGCCCCTATAGGAGCCCGGGGTCCGCTTTGACACCTAATCCCAAAATTTGGCATAGGCACTAGTTTTACGAAAGCGACTGCCATCTGACCTTCCAACCCAGAGGGAAAACTAGACCTTATTGGGATTAGACCGGTTTCCTCACGATGTTTTCCTTCACCGGAAAGCTAACGGTACCTAAATATTCCGTACATAAGTTCCGAAAAACTCATTGGTACGAGCCGGGATTAGAACCCATCACGACCGACACGACCTAGATTTGACATGACATGACGGATCCCACAGTGTATACAATGTTTTATATTATTCTAGCGTGCTGTTTTGGAATGAAAATCAAACGTGACTAATCTACGTTTGTGCGAGAGTCGAGTGTTATGGGTATCCTTAAATTGCATAACTCATGCCAGCACTCACAGCGCATACAGAACAAGTCCTCGACGAAGCCTTGACCAGTTAAGAGGTTCCTTTGGTGATTATGTTTCGTGGCCACAATAACACTACTACTTGCTCTGTAGTAGTGTTGTGTTCCTGGAGGTGAAACAAGGTCGCCAGAGCTCCCGAGGATGCGGTGTGTTGAGAGCGAGGGAACTTGTTCCATCAGCTGTCAACACACCGCATCCTCAAACATACCAAGGGTGGGCAACGCCCATGTTACTCTTTTGGAATTGCATGAGTCTATAGGCTGCGGTGTCCGCTTACCATCAGGCGGGCCGTATACGCTAGTTTGCCAACGTCGTTGTATAAAAAAAATGTTTCGTGGAATCTTTGTCGCTACAATTTGTCAGTTTTCCTTATAATGCTGAGACCAAACTTATCTCAATGTCCGCTCGTTGGCGGTGCATGATGTCTTTTTTAATGTAATTAAATCTTGCAAGTCAGTTTTCACCACATGCATATTCGACATCTTAGACAGGCAGAAGGCGTAGCACGGTTGCCATTTTTATCACTTGTCGCTGTGGATGTACATCCGTAAGTACAACGATAAGTGATAAAATGGCAACCGTGCTAGGCCTGCAGGGCCACGCGGAATGTCGTCTCGCTTATCGAGCGTCGCTCGAGCAGCCCGCTGGGGGAGCACAGTCAATTGCAAAAATATGAATCGATTTCATTATCTCATTGAACGAGAGAGCGAAGCTTCCAAGTTCTATGCTCCAGCTTGGGCCAAAATTCGTTCGTACTTCGGGATGTCCCGCTGTCACACTTTCCGGCTGTTCTCCTATACAGGTCGCATTTCTCAACCGATTCTCGTGAAATATTGTAATCAGGTTCTTTAATTATGTAATTTTTATTCAGTTTTTGGAAGTTTTTTAAAACCCATTTTTTTCTAGATACAATTCGTTGAGCCAATAGTAACATACCGAAACCTTAATCCGCTGACAACGATAGGGTATAAATATACTCATAAATATGAGTAAGTTTTTTGTTACCCATATTTTACGCTCGACGAGAGATAGGGGAGACCGGGGTCAATAGGAACGAGGGTAATTTGAAACAAACTTAATAACTCCTAGAGTTTTGGTGGTATCGGCAGGAAGGAAATTTTTGGCTTTAGTGTCGGGACTTGAATAACCGTAAGGTTCGCGGCATTGATTTTTTTACGATTTTGTCTATAAATCAAAAAGGTATGATTGCTTTTTAAATATTGGGTAAAACACGATAAATATAGTGGTTTACCAACTAATTTACACAATCATTCTACTCGATTTAATACTATATAACTCATACCCAGACGCATCCGATATGTTTCTACATACTTAATTTTATATGTATTTCCGAATGAAGATGACAGGGCAGTCGAAATAAAAAAATGGAGGTAATAGAAACAGAACAGTGGTAGGCAATTTATTGCCTATGTATTTTTTTGCACGAAAAATAACACGTCGATAATCTGTACAAAAATATCACAAAAGATCATAATAGCGAAATGGAAATACCAAAACGGACAAAACAAATTAAAAAGATTGATCATTAAAGTGACTAGGTATTATTACCAAAATAAGTCCTAAATTACAATTGGGACTAATGTAATTGAGAGGAAATTAATTATTTAAGTGATTAAAATAATTTAATAAATATCTTTATCTTAGTTGTTTCAATCGACCCAAACCTTAGATTCATCCAACCCAGGGTCAAGGTCATTTGAAACGTCCAATGTTTTGTAAAATGCTTATTGTTACAAAAATCTACCACAATGAGGTCAATTAACCATTGTTTGGTACAAAGCCAAATATCCTGGCTAGGGTAAAACATTTACCGAACAGATTATATTAAAAGTGAGGTCATAATAGTCTTTTATGTCAAAATCGTTCCAATTGACCCCAGTCTCCCCTACTTCTAACAGAGAGGTCACCCGCAGCCATAGATACACTAATGCTCCGTGGGTACGTGGTGCTACTCCTGGTGGCGAGTAAGGTAAGGTCGCCAGAGACTCGGGGATGCGCTGTTGAGAGTGTCGGGACCTGGATTTGCATGGAGCTGTCGAAATAACAAATCGCCAACTGAATAAAGAGGCGTTTGAGAATCTTCTAGAGATAGATTTTGGATGGAAAACTTATAAAGTAGTGTCCGTTGACCTCTCTAATTAACTACTTCACGTACCTACTTTTATAAAAAAAATATGAGTATCCAATCTGTAAAGTATCATCTAAATGCGCCTGTTGAAACTTTTTACGTTCTTGTTATTTGTGTTGTGAACTTGGAGTATAATGTTACAAAACTATTACCTATTCAAGGTATCATCAGTCATCACAATTGTTGATTTTTTGCTGACGTGTTTTTGTTGAACGTTAAAGGGCATGACAATTAGAGCCACCTCGTTAAGGAACGGAACCGCACTTAACCTTCGTATGATACTGTACTGTCATCAACATAACATCACCTCTTTTTGTTAAAATGTTGGTACAGTAAGCCAAGAGAATGGTCTGCAAATTTTGAACATTTTTCTTGGATGACTGTACAGGTTGTGTGAGATGCACAAATAATCCTACTTATATTGTAACTGTGGAAGTTTGTATGTTTAGTTAAGATATTTGTGTTTGCAGTACCACGACGGTGGCAAACAACTGTACGACCTCTCCTTCACATCCACTTCGTCTTTGAAAATGAAAAAATAAAATAAAAAATATTTTTTATATTATAAGCTTTCGTCTGTTAGAAATGTCCGTTCGGGCTACCTAGTAAGTAAAGATATTCTTGTGTCAGCTAGTCCCGCTCTTCCATCGAAGTGATTCGGGTGTGTGCATGCTTGCGTGTGTGCGTGCGTGCGTGTGTGCGTGCGTGCGTGCGTGCGTGAGTGCGTGCGTGCGTGCGTGCGTGCGTGCGTGCGTGCGTGCGTGCGTGCGTGGGTATACTCTTGCCTGCCAGAATTTCATTTGCCCGAATTTTATCTGCCATAATATTCAACTGCCATAAAGTTGTTTTCTATAATTTTGTATGCCAAACTCATTGTTTACCATATTAATTATATGCCAGAATCTTTGTTTTCCATAACATCAATATCAGTAATCTCATTTTCCATAATCATTGTAATCCATAACTATCACATGCCATAATGTCATTTGCCATCCATCTCAACATCCATAATATTCATATGTAATAATGCGGGTACGTATTGCAGTGTCTAAAATGAAAAAAAAAACTCGATCCTATCTGCGATCCGGGTCGGTTTTGCCACTAAGTAAAAATAAACTTTTCTCTGAGATTACCCAATGCCAAGATAGTGGTGTATCATAGGCAGTAGGGAACAGGGGGTTAGTGGCAAAACCGAATCGGATCGCGCATAGGTTAGAAGACGGAAGCGGGAGCTTTACTCCCGCTTTCCAGGTTATTTTAAAGGGTTTTTATAAAATAGCGGAAAAACTAACAAATTAACAATGATGAATCCGAATGCATGTTTAGTATGGCGTTTAAATATTCTATTAAATAATATTATTGCAAACAATAATCTGGAAAACAATACGTATGGCATTCGTATCATTATGACATCCAATATTCGGGTAAACAAGAGTATGTCAATTAACTATTATGGTAAACGAAACATTCGGGCAAATGAAATTCGGGCAAGCGAAGTTCGGGCAAATGATTATTATAATATGTGAATGTCGGGCAAACAATAGACAACCGCGTGCATGTGTGTGTGTGTGTATGTGTGTGTATGTGTGTGTAGTTATCGGTTTCAGCAAGGGCAAAAACTGGAGCTACGGCGCCGGACACATGACTCTGTAAATAAATATAAATTAGGGCTTTAGACCAATCTTATTTCCGCTCATTGCACGTAGAACCGATGGCCGTTGGGGCGAGAAAGGTCCTCGAGTGGCGACCACGTACCGGAAGGCGCCGCGTGGGTAGGCCCCCCACCAGGTGGACTGATGACCTGGTAAAGATCGCGGGAGTACGCTGGATGCGGGTGGTGCAGGTCCGGTCATTGTGCCACTCTTTGGGAGAGGCCTATGTCCAGCAGTGGACGTCTTTCGGCTGATATGATGATAATGAGGATGATGATGATGATGATGATGAACCTTATTTATTACAGGCTATCCAACGACACCCCACACTAAAGGATCACCGGAAAAAAACTGCGTAATTAATTTTTACAATCGTGCTAAAATACCGCTTTCTATTTAAACATAATCAGTATGCCCCCATATATAAAGATATAAATATCATGACAGAATGAATATCATAACATTATAAAATACGGTCGAATAACGCTATAATATCGTTTCAAAAAATACAAGCCGCGCTGTCGAATGGGACTTTTTTCCCCGGTATTTTTAGTTCCATTCGCGTTTTTTCCCATTTTCTTTATTCTCTATACATTATTTCCATCAACAGATAATTTCGTCACACGCCTTTTTTTCTACTCGTTATTTTGGCTACACGCATCTTTAACAATGCAATTTTTCACCAATCTGTTTTTTTCACATGCATTTGGTTACCCGTAGAATATATTTCCACTAATCTATTTTTGGCATACGATTTAATATCTAATCTTGTTTTCGCAAGATGCAACTTTACCATGTTTTAGCATACACACTAAGCGGGCGGGGCTCGAGCAAAATAATATTACTTGCATATATTGTAATTGATCCGATCAAACCATTTTCTTGTAAAATATTTCAAAACGAGACTATTAGGCTAATGTGAAAAAGTTATCAAATGTTTTGTAAAGATACGCTTCTAATACACTAAAAGCTTCGAATGTCCATGTCTGTGAATCCCTGGAGGTAATTATTCACCATTCTCTCTATTTTTCTGTCCATTGAAATATACATTTTATTTCTTTTTCGGGTAGCATCAGTTCGCATTTCATTTTGAACGCTTACAAAATCAACTCCGTCGGCTTCTTCTTTTAAGTGGGATATAAAAAAACAATAGGTTGGAGTTCTTATGAATACGATTGTTCATCTTTTTGTGCCAGCTTTCAACTACATTATTTGTCCTGTGGCGGTGGCCATAACAAGACACCATGTGTATCATATCAATTTTGATCCATTGTTTTAACATATAGTCGTTAAAACTTAGGATATCGTCTGTTTGGGGTGATATATTCAGAATTGAAAGCCACGCTTCGTGAATTTTCATTGCAGGTAAGTGTGCTATCGCGGCAGATTTTGCAACATGGCTGCATCCTTCACGCGAATTGGTTGCTCCAAGTATATCTGCATTATTATACACGGCTTGCTTAAAATGGAAGAAACAGCCACTTATTTTCGCTGTCGGGTATAAACATTTACTTGCATTAGCCACTGCTATTTCAAAATCAATTTTTATATGATCTGGTTCAAAACTAGGTATATTTTCTTTTATGAGTTGAAACATTCTTTCGTACGTGGTTTGCCGCTTGTTAGGTTGTAAGGCATATATGCAGGGAACCACTCTCTTGCAATTTTCGTCAGAACCTAGGCCGCCATGAATTATGTATAACTGAACAAACGGCTCAGGCACGATTTTAAAGGTAACATCAATAAAAAAGGTTTTTAACCCAGCAATCCATTGCGTACACTCATTTGTTACAAAAATTATAATGTCATAGTCATGAACGCAAACAAAGTTTTCAGAGAGATGTACAGGTATGGCCACATCTTCGAATGTCTCGAATTTCGACGTTCCTGCCAATTTCTGGCGTGCTTTATACAAAGCATCTCTTACACAATGAAATGGTGGTAATTTGTCAGAATATTCCTCACGCATAAATTGTCTCATATGCTCTTTGTTCATCGTTGGGATAGGCTTGTAATCAGTAGAAACTTTTGTTTCAACTCTAAAATTTCTTTTTCAATGTCGATAGACTCGTAATCCGGCACACAAGAATGGTCGACATCTCGCAATATGCTTTTTTCTTTAGCATCTATTACTAAAAATCCCTTGCATGAATTCTTTTTATGGCAATTCCACACGGAGGAACTTTTTATTGGTTCGTTTAAAATAATGGCGATATCCATCTCGTATTAATATACGCCCTCCATGAGTATGCTCTCTAAGAAAGTAAATGCACATGGTCCTGGTTGGGGTTCATCACTCGGTTCCATCATATTTCTCCTAGCTATTTAATACCAATATTCACAAAACAATTTATTACAAATATTTATTAAAACTTCAAACACAATGACATTGACGTTGTTCAGAATGTCCAGATAATCACGGTGAAGTAGAATAAAACTCGTTACTTATCTAAAAAGGTTTATGTCTAGTGCTTATTATCTTATTATCGTCACCTATCTATGCCTATAATAATTCTAAGAAGTTTTCACGACCCCGCCCGCTTACAGTGTTCGAGATTTGTGACTGGTCTTTTGACACATCGCGACACCCATATAACGTAAATTGGCACTGCTCATCGAAATAATAAAAAAGTTTCAATCGCTTCCGAGTTACAAAACAAAATTCAATCTCCATGCACGCTCTTTTTAGCACTTATAAAATTATTGTCATATTTTTTTACGGCTTATTTGTATAGAAATTAGCATTGAAAACTCGGTATGCAAACCATTACGTCCTACGTTTTTTTATTTTTAAATTTAGTGATATACTGCTTTAATCGTTAGGAGTCTGTCAATTTAGAAATAAATCGATATGAATCAAATAATTGTGAATAGGAAAATAACAATGTATTATTTAACTACTGTTACGATAATACGAAATAAAATCAAATCGATCGAAACCGACATATTTGATTGTGCAAAATGTTGCCTTTGAAAATATGGCATTGATTTCTGCACGGCGCGCGAGCTCTCTCAATTTTTCTCGCACTATCAGTCTCTCCCTTTACTTACAGGACACTAACTTGTGTTAGCAGACAACAGTGTATAGGCTCTCTATTTGATTTCCTAAAAATAATTATTACACAGTAATCAATCGATTCCTTTTATTAGCTATCATCAATCGTAATTGGATATTATGACAATCGATTTACTCTAGCCACATCACTCTTTACATCATATTGGAACTGTCCAAAGACCAGTCCCAAATCTCGTACACTGTAGTGTGTACCTATGCTAAAACATTGTAAAGTTGCGTCTTGCGAAGAAAAGATTAGATATTAAATCGTATGATAAAAATAAATTAGTGGAAATATATTCTACGGGTAACCAAACGTATGTGAAAAAAACAGATTGGTGAAAAATTGCATTGGTAAAGATGCGTGTAGCCAAAATAACGACTAGAAAAAAAGGCGTGTGACGAAATTATCTGTTGGTAGAAATATGTATAGAGAATAAAGAAAATGGGGAAAAACGCGAATGGAACTAAAATACCGGGAAAAAAAATTTTTGGGGCATTTATCTATAGGTACAGTCGTAAAATATCAATTTGAGTATAACGTTTTTTTGGAATAATAACGTTATAATCGATAGCGCTATGCGTAAACAGCGGTATTTAAAGGCCTGGGCTAAACTCGGCTCTCAAACACTTTCGAGATATCGATACGCCCGATTAAAAAGCACTTGCTATGGCGGCGTCGCGCACGCAGGTTACCGTTTTGATTTATCTAATTGTCAAACATCGATTCTGTTAGACAGTGGACCTTCTGTACATAGTACACTATTATTTTTTCTGTGATAATGCTACAATTGCTACGCTTCCACCCACATACTGGTTTACACAATCAGCATTAGAGACTTCCGTAAAAGGCGAAGGGACTCGGTACAAATATTTATTTGCCTTGATACCTACTGTTTTTTTACTAGAAGACTCTAAGCAAAGAGTCCGTGGGTTTCCAAGGTCTTCAAGCAGTTGATACCGTATGTTTACAATGACGTCATTACCATTATTATGTTGAGATGTAGGTGAGTCTTTAACACTCTGTGGGTCCGACCATTCCTGACCATATTTTGGAGACTATAATGTCATCTACGTGAAATGTCCCCACACTCTGTATTTAGGTAAGAACTTTGATTTTGTGTGACAAGTATAAACTTTGACCTTTTATTGTGTACAATAAATAGTACATTACTACAGACACCGGGCAGTAAGGGTTTGCCGGCCGAGTACCTACTTACATATAGAGGCTAATTATGAGGCTGCCAACCCCTTTTCGATTTCACGCCGAGGTAAGTATAGTGTTTTTTTCAAACATGCAATGACATAAACAAAAAATACTCCGAGAAATCTCATACTCATGACAATTCGAAGCCCATTATGAAGAACAGTGTGGTTGTTCGTCACCGTCTATAGTTTATTAATTAGGTACATCATGTCTTAAAACTCTAATGTAATAATTACGCGCAATAATATCCGCATTCTTTTTGACACCGCTCCAAGTCTGCCTCGCAGCGCCGATGCTATTTCGATCCAGTTAAATCCGGTTTGAGGCATATACAAACATACATACATACAGACAGACTGACTGTGAACCGGCCGGGATTTAGTACCTATTCAAAGCTGGGAGCCATAAACAGGGCATCGGCCTTGTATTTCTACTATTTCTAGACAGCTAACATTCCATCAAAGTAAGTTGTAATTGGTACAGTAGACTTTATAAATATAAGTATGTTCCCAAAGGTTCAAAATATCTATACAACCTTATGCCTTTAACAATAAAGTCTTGTTCACATATTTTTGATCACTTTGTCCGTGCACAAAATCAAAATCAATTAATTATTCTACAAATAGGCCACAAGGGCACTTTTACATGTCAAACGGTACAATAAAAATAATAATCTTACAATAAAATAATTACAATCTTACACAATAATAATTTGAAATTTGCAGATTAAGGACCGATACAAACGGTTAACAAACAACATGTTACGAAGAATAAGAATAGTTAATGAATAAAAAAACAAAATTGCAAAATATGACCATTAGTCCATTACATTCGATATAAGGTCTGTGCATTAACAAGAAGATAATGATATTACATATTTTCGAACTCGACTGTAACTTTTGAACCGATTTCCTCAGAAGCATGTTTATGTTTATCGAGCGTATATAATGTCTTTACGGTAATCTAAGGAAACCTCATATGTCAAACTCGTCAAGGGATTTGACTGAGGTATCTTTGGATTCCTCCTAATAGTGGGAGAGACATAAACATATTTGTAAGAAGTAGTTGGGTTACTTGAAAAATCATTTTACTTTCCTTGTTGGTATAAGTTCTTATTTCTGACTGTACTTTTTGCACAGTTGGTCAAAAGCTAATTATAATCTAGGCCAGCCTTGGCGTATTATCTTAAATGAAGAAAAAAAAATAGCAAAGAGTCTCGACTATAGAGTCGAATACTAAGAAAGAACGACCTAGTTGGCTTAAGAGTCACATGCAGAAGGCGGTATACTCTTGGTCACTGCGCGGATAGAGCGGAGGTTCTTTTCTCTTTGTCGCCCTAATGCCTTGATCACACGCACAGTAAAATGGCCACTCGGTCTAGAAGATAGAACGGGAGCCGAGCTACTGTCTCGCCGCGTCTTCGCACCGAGTAAGCACTGTCTCGCCGCGTCTTCGCACCGAGTAAGCACTGTCTTGCCTCGTCTTCGCACCAAGTAAGCACTGTCTCGCCGCGTCTTCGCACCGAGTAAGCACTGTCTCGTCGCGTCTTCGCACCGACTAAGCACTGTCTCGTCGCGTCTTCGCACCGACTAAGCACTGTCTCGTCGCGTCTTCGCACCGAGTAAGCACTGTCTCGCCCGTTTGCTCGGTACACTCAGCATCAAAAGTAACTGCGCAATTGACGTATTCAAAAACTCTTTTTCCCTTTTAATAAAGACTTTTGACGTCTTCGTTTGCCCAGTTACTTTAATGGTGACTGTACGTGTCATCAAGGCATAACCACCGGTAATTTTATGTTTTGAACGGAAACTTAGATGTATATTTTACTTTTTAGGATGAGTCAACTTTTTCCTGTCTCTAGTTGCCGTCTCCTGGGTCACTTTTTGATACTAAAATTATATGGGTCTACAATCTATTGTTGTTAAATCTCTTTTTTACGGGTCACCTTCTCACTATGTTACAAGTCCATACTGTGTATTCTTGAAGTGAATACTTCTTTAGCGGCGCTGTGCTCTTTTTGGGATGGGGAAAAGGGGGGTGTTTTATGGCAATATTAAAATTATTCAAGTTTTTTTTATGCAATTCGCAAGTTTTCACTGCTGCCGGCACTCCCGGAGTGGAACCCGGTCTTTTTTGTAAGAATCTCTGTCATATCGTCTCCTGGCTCATTTGACAGAATTACCTACAACAGTTGATTATGTTTTAAATAATAATTGTGATATCCTAGCCAAAGTTTATAAAAGAAATAAGAATAAAATAATAAGAAACACTGACCTTTCTCCTTCTCGTAGAACTGCCTGAACGCAGCCAGCGCCGGGTCATACTTGATCTCCTCGGGCAGCCCCAGCCACAGCTGCAGCGCGCCCGCCGTCAGGTCCCCGCTGGACACCAGCGAGTACTGGCTGCGGGTCAGCTCCGGCTGCCTCTCCCTGGACACACTCCACACTTTTACTTTCTTGAAGAACGACATCTCACTGGCATTTTACCGTTGCAACTCTAAATTTGATTTATGTCACACGAAATTTTAGGGGTTTTAATAGCACTCTACCGCTCGCGACACTAATGTTTATTCATTCCTGGCACTCGATTTGATACAGTTTTATTCAACTTTGATACTTGTAATAGAATTATTATTTTATTTTATTTCTGCCACTCCATATTTTTATGAACAGTTCTAAAGCCGCGTTCACATTTGTCTGTCGTGTTGTGTTGTGATGCATCAGAATGGTATCGGTTTCATACTTTTAATGTGGTTGCGTTCAAATTTATCTGATGCCATGTATGTTGTGACGGCTTCTGTTGTGTCGCATCACAAGCGATCCCGGTCCGCGTCAGAACGGGTGAGGTTTGGGGGGCGGTGCAGCGACACGACACAGCGCATCAGACTATATAGTTATAGTGTGCACGCGCCAGTGTTGTGTTGGGACGCGTCATAGCCACACGTGAAGTATGGAATTGCGTCATAATCATAATGCGTCATAACACGTCAGATAAATGTGAACAGCAGCCATCACGACAGAGAGCATCACGATATAACACGACAGACGAACACAGATGTGAACGCGGCTTAATTGAATACTCGTTGGAATAGGTACCTACTGACTGTCCAACTTCACATTTCTATTCGTGATTTTATAGCACATTGGCACTGTTGGGGGTTGAAGTTGCACCACGTCCGTAGGAATTACCCATCGCTACCCTACACGTGACCCCTGGGTGGGGCTAAAAGTGCAACAACCTGGCAACCGTACTGTCTTTTCCAAGATCTAACGTTTCTAAATACTGATTTGCCATACGATAAATAAATAAACTGTTTACACGGTCTGTTGATAGTGACGCTGACGATATCTACCCTAATATTAGAAAGAGGAAATTTTTGATTGTTTGTTTGTATTGAATAAGGCTCCGAGACTACTGGACCGATTTGAAAAATTCTTGTACCATTAGAAGCCGACATTATGCCTCATAAACATAGGCTACTTTTTACCGCGGGAAAATGCTTCATTCCTACGGGAAAACGGATAATAGGACTACGGGTAGTAAGAATTATCCGTGCGTCACTAACCGTGCGAGGCCGGGCCGGGCAGCTAGTAATTAAAATACAAAGACGTGCCGCGCGCGTAGTGAACTATATTATTGTAGTCAGCTAATGATAGTCTACAAACATTTGGGGTGCTTTTAAAGACATACTTTAAACTTGTTCAATTCTAACTCATGGTACATTTTTCTATTTAGAAATTCTTTCTTGAACTGATATAAATTGCACGTGACAAATACAGCTTATACTGTACCGAACGATTGTCAAAAACATGTATTACATCTTTGATATTAAATTTAAATGTTATTTTAAATCTCCGAAATTCAAAAATATTATAGTTAATGTAGATTTTATTTTATAACCACAAAAATTTCGATGTATTAGTTTTGTATGTAAAAGTATACTATAGTCTGTCAAAAATGTGACAGTAAATATTATGAAAATGTCAACGGTTTGCTAGATAATCCTCTGTTGATGTGTAACCTTCTTGTAGGAATCATATATGTTTTATAGATGTCATCTTGTCTTTATTGCAAAATTGCAATGTCGCAAGGCACCTAAAGTAAAAAATCTAACAATTAAACAATAGTACCTATACTAAGTACCTACATGATAAATAATATGATTTTTCTAGATATCAAACATCAGTAATATTAGAAAGAGAACCATCTGTATAATTATAAGCGTTAGGTACGACTCTTATTTATTCGCGATACGAAACATTCCCCCTTAAAATTGTGTCAGAGTAATTCTAACATAACTTTGCTATAATTGAGTATTATTACCAGTGATCGTAACTTTAGTAGAATTTTTGGTGCAGCGTATTGTTAACGGTTAACGGAATTGGTATAAAGAATGTCTATCCTAATGCTTAATTAGCGTTAATAACGTTAATATTAAGCTTGATTAACAATTTTGATTGATATTGTCTATACCGATTCCACGCTACGCTGCACAAAAAATGCTACAAAAGTTACGATCACGCATAATTACTTATTTACTTTATACGTACTCAGATATAGTGCAAATGCTGTCTAACTCTATGTCATCCGGCATATTGTTTTGTTAATAAATTCTAATTTTATTCCTTTCTGAAAGATTAACCTGTGGTTTCACTATCGCGATAAGATGCGGTGATTAGGGTTATATGAAACTGTTAATAATCATACTATAACATACAAGTGTGCGGGATTTAGGTGTCCTTTTCGATCCGGGGCTCACGTTCAATGATCACATTCAAGCTGTGGCCAAAACCGCATCGGGGAGACTCGGTTTCGTCTTGCGCAATTCTGCACCTCTGACCGTCCACGCTGCCCGCGTGTTGTATGCGGCGCTCGTGCGCAGCGTGCTGGAGTCGAATGCTGTGGTCTGGAGTCCACATGAGAGCAAATACACTCTTATATTAGAACAGGTCCAGAAAATGTTCTTAAGGGCGCTGTACAAGAGGATTCACTTTTATTACCCATACGTGTACCCTACCTTATTTTTGCAAGGGATTTAGGCTATGACTCACTACAATTGCGTCGCTTACTCTCCTTAGCTAAATTTAGCATCGATCTAGTGCGAGGAAAGGTCGATTGTGTGGGTCTCATCGATGCATTCGTGCGTCTCTTTGTCCCTGATCGGTACGGTCGCGCGCGAGTCACCCCTTGCTGTTTGTGCCAGGCGCGCGCACGCGGGCGCACGCGCACGATCCCATTGCGCGCGCGTTAGCGTTCCTCAACTCCGTGCTCCAAGCGCACCCACAGTGTGATCTGTTTGCGAGTTCGACCGCGCGACTGATGATTGGATGCAGGAAGGTGGCAGAATGCGAGATGCCTACGAGTACTATAGTTTAATACACTTAAGAGTCGTTGTTGTTTATGTTTTTCTTTTTCTTAATGTTACATATTCATAAGTTTGTACCGCTTTGGCCTTGCTGTTAAGGTATAAATGTTACTAAATAAAATAAATAAATAAATACTAAGAGCCTCCAGCTTTAGGCACTTGTCTTTTACTCGCGCGAGTAAAAGCGAGTAAGAATTACTATGAGAGTACTCGCTACTCGCCGGCGGTGGGACATGTGCCTTAATTGCACTGAAAAATTTAGTTAAAAAAGCAGATCAGATCATAGATAGCTCTCTATCGGTGTCTATTGCTCAATACAAAAGTTAATGCATTTTTGCCGGTAGTTCGACAACCATACAAAACGTTTTTGACATTCGCCGGTTAAAGGCATGATATTTTAAGAAACTTATGTAACAATCTTTGATATAAATAGGTTTTCCACTAGCGCATAATTCCCAATTTCCTATAATAAATATGTATAAACTAGAATCATTTGAGAATAATCGTTTTCCCAAAGTAGCACGTGACAAACTAATTTGTCAAAGTATTCTAGTTTATTTATACAAGTTTTCTCTAGGAAATTGGGAATTTCGCGTAAATGGAAAGCCAAATTATGAAAGTGTGTTTCACGAGTTTCTTAAAATATCACGTCGTTATCCTGCGAATGTTAAAAACGTTTTGTATCGTCGTCGAACTACCGAAGTGTTGTGGAACCGAGCCAACTTAGCCTCGGGCGGAAATAAGGATAAGAGTAAAAAAATATATGCGAGGCATTGAAACAGTGGTTGCCTGAAAATGTGTACGCTGTTTATATAAGAAATGCCAATCAATGCAACAAGTACCCATGCTTATTTACGAAGAAAATATCCCGGATTCCCGGCGGAAGGTCGATCACTCTATAATCTAATAATGCGTTTTATTCTTGGCACTATGGACGTCTTTTTCTTGAAAACCGAAATATCGGACTTAGTCCTAATAAAGAATCATCATTCTCCTAGCGTTATTCCCGGTTGTGTCCCTAAAGGAGCCCAGGGTTCACTTAGTCCTAATAAAGAATAAGCTTTTAAAAACAATCTTGGCAACTGATCTAACCATTATTTATAGACAACTTTTGTATAGCTTTTTCAAAATGTCATAACTCAAACTTTGTAGACAATATTCGGTTTAATTTTGATAGTTTTACTGTTTATTGTGCCGACAGAATAGTAACTAAAAGTTTTAAGAATTAGATTACTGAAAAATAAATTTACTATTTATTGAAATTACCCACCATAGCATTAAAAATGTCAAAAGTCGAATTATAGCGTCTCACGCGAAAGTGTAATGTTTTTTAATTGACGCTATATCGCGTCTTCAGCAATGAAAGAGTCGCTTTAACTTCTACCTGCCTACCTCATAAGAAAAATTGGCAATGAAATGCGTCAATTTTAATAAGATGTAAGAGAAGAGTTTTTTGTGATCTGAAATCCGGCGAAATAAAATAAATGCAACTGTTCCAATAAATAATGATAGGATGGGCATTTTTAAAAATTCGTGTACCTTATAAGCGTTGTTAAACAAAATTTAACTCAGTTTTAGTTTCGTGACGGAAATTAGGCTTAGAAAGGATGACAAAATCAACTTGTTTCACATTTAAATAAAGTCTAGGTATATGCATATAATGCACTCAATTGAATAGAAAAAGTTAAATGTTATACAAACTGAATACTCACAAATGTTGTCATAACACGGACACCGTGTTAATTTTTGTTTACCAACTCGCTAATTAGGGAGTGAATTTAGGGGAAATCCTTAGACAATACATTCCAATGAAGAGGAAGATTCATGGCCTAGCCGGGGCTCGGGCTTAGTAAGGGTCCAGTTACTTTAGGGGGAAAAGCTTGAGCCTCCTAGTTCCCCCCCCCCCTGGCTCCGCTAGTGATCGTAGCGACGCGTGTCTGTGTGAGTCAACTCGGATGTTTGTTTTGTATAGATTAATTCATTAGTGGTCGGGTCACACGCTGTAATGAAACGCTTCCCGATGGTTTCTTGTGTCGAGTCGCGCGTGTCACTGACACCTTGTTTTGACAGCAACAAACATTGGTATTTAGCGGCTGCCAATGTAACTTTAAGAGTCCTTACTCCTACAGACGAGCGTATTTTGCAAAATGCTTCCTTTTTCATTCAAGATAACATTTTATCCTACAGTTATGATATTTTTTATGGGTTAACATAAGTAGGTACAGTTTTCTATCGTATTATTTATAGGGCAAAATATAAGTACAATTTGCGGTAAAAAATATAAAGTACTCCTGTTTTCAACCATAAAATTAAGAAAACTAGGACCTTATTTTATAATTTTTTTAAGCAAATCTTTCATTTTCAATAATGTCTGCCCCTCGTACAGTAAGATACTTATGGTAAATTGAATTGTAATCAATCATGTACCAAATACCCCAGGAAAATTACGTTTTTTTCAAACATTAATTAATAACAGCGTTTTTTTTGTTTGTTTAGTTTTCAAATGTTATTCTAAGATGCCTTATCCAAGAATCAACCAAAATTTCCATCGGGAAGTAATTATATACAAATAAATGACACATCCATTATGTTTTTTGTGTGATTTATTTATTATTCTTGAAGAGCTCCTGTAAATTAACCAAAACAAAAATAATATATCTATTCATATTTTTCCTCTTTTTTCAGAAATTGGTTAAATATCGATTTTTTTGATGGCTAATATTTTGGTGGATTTTGAGTCTAAGTAATTACTAAAATGATAATATATCAGTTACACACAAAAAAGCTGCTGTTATGAATTATTTCCAAATTTCCATTTTTTTCCATACTAATGAAAATAAAGTGCTTGGGCTAAAATGATTCTTGTTTACTACAAAATTGAGAACTGAAACGAAAGTCATAATTGGACGAATCCGGCTCGATAAAAAATAATTGCAAGAGTTTGTCTTTATTTTTTTTGACGTATGGGTCGTACACATCCAATTTAATACACTTTCAATTAGTACGACTCCTTTCACATAAATTAATAGTCTTCGCCATTTTGTCGGTAGACTGTATTTGTCTCATAATTTTATAGTAAAGAAAAGAGTAAGATATATGCTCACTTGAAACTGGGTAAGCGCAAGTGTTACAACACTCTCAGCCAACACCTTAAGCGTTACTACGGTGTTTGTAGAGCGTTGGTTAACACTATGGGTGTCAGATAACACTGCTCTAAAGGCTTTCTAACACTTTAACTTGTAAGACGTGGGCCTCTTTCGTGGTTATATACACAGGTCGTGGTTTCTTACAGGCATTCTTAACACCATAACACTTGGCTGGAACCGATATAAGAATTATATAAGGGTTATTTTAACGCTAGTGTGCTAGTTGGGTGTGCCGTATTCCGAATCCTCAAGGGCATTTTGGTGTTGATAGCGTCTAAGTAGCTACTAGTGGCGGCGCGCGAACACTTTCGATGGGCAACCCGAAACAAAAAGGTTTCAAAGAGTTTAGAGTATATAACTAGGCCTACCGAAAAAGGAATTTCAGGTAAGCCGGTCGGAATTGGCTTGTAGTTATGGGCGCTCCGCCACCGCTAGATACGCCTGATGATAGTGATGATCGTTTTTGAGATGGTACGGCGCAGACTCCTTAATCTTTGACCAGTGTTTGTTGCCAGTGATGACGTATGGCACCGAAACGTGGTCGCTTACTATGGGCCTCATAATAAGGCTCAAAATCACCCAAAGAGCAATGGAGAGGGCTATGCTTGGAGTTTCTCTGCGTGATCGTATCAGAAATGAGGCTATCCGCAGCAGAACCAAGGTAACCGAGCCCTAGCGCCCCGAATCGATAGCCCTCCGAATCGTTAAACTTAAAGTGGCAGTGGGCGGGGCACATTGAACGTAGAACCGATGGCCGTTGGGGTGAGAAAGGTTCTCAAGTGGCGTCCACGTACCGGAAGGCACAGCGTGGGTAGACCCCACAAGGTGGACCGATGATTTGGTAAAGGATGGGCCGCTGGACGCGGGTGGCACAGGACCGGTAATTGTGGCACTCTCTGGGGGAGGCCTATGTCCAGCAGTAGACGTCTTTCGGCTGATGTGATGACGATGGTGATGAAGACTCTTAAATGAGCAATTGAATAAATGTGAACAACTAAAATTCGAAGCAAAACTTTAAAAAAATCATCGGTTATACTGTAAGGAAACATAAGTAAATAATGATGCAGATAATGTGCAGATATTAAAGCTAAAAAATAATAGATGTAGCCAGGTATCCCAGTCATCACACCGTGCTCCTAAGAATTTTTTTCGACTTTATTGCACAAAATGTGTGCAAATGGCGAACTAAATGCCTCAAGGCATTTTCTATCAGTCGTCCATTACGCAAAACAGAAACCTGAAAAGATACAGTGGTGCAAGAGACAGATGCAACAAAATTACTGAAGACATCAGATGCTTTGCATGCAATCACATCCGACGGCCGTTGGTTAAATTCAGTCGATATGACAGACATGTCATGACAATCACATACAAATCGACCTAGTCCCAAAATAAGCAAAGCCTGTATCTAGTACATACAGGCTTTGCTTATTTTGAGACTATGTAGGTACTAAAAGCTACTAAGGAGGTAACTTATGCATGTTGAATCTTGCAAAGTCGGCCATACCATAAATAATAATGACCGAAGCACATAATGTATAATCAGAACTTTGTATTCAATCACTGACTCATATGACATTAGCATACGTCAAATATCAACTGGCAGCGACACGTGTTACAGAACAACATAAACAATATGGAAGACCTTAAGGCATTAAGTTACACCATTTGCACTTTTCTGTATCACGAAAGTTTACATGATTGTAAATGTACATCTGTACGAGGCCATACATAAAGCGGGTTATAGGAGCCTTTGCAGAAGTCTTGTCAAGAAGAAGAGGACATGATGACACGATCCTCAGCGTTGAGGGAACGACTGATGATGATGAAATGTAAAAGTTGGAATTATCATTATTATACCGAGCCCGTTATGTCTCACTACTGAGCAAAGACTTCCCCCCTCCCCCTCTTTTTCCAATCATCGCGGTCTTGAATAATATGAGGTCAGCCTTTTAAACAGGAATCCAAGTTGTCATGCCATCGCCGACGAGGTCTACCTCGTCTCCGTTTTGAGTTTTGCGGCTTCCACTCCGACTCCGTGGTCCCTTTGGCCCTCAACTCATCCGGCATGCGGCAGACGTGACCGGCCCAGTCCCACTTCAACTTGGCCGCCTTCCGAGCTACATCTTCTATCTGGGTCTTGGAGCGCAGTGTGGTGTTCCGGATGCGATCGATTAGCTTTACACCTAATATGCTGCGCTCCATAGCTCGCTGGCAAACCCCGAGTTTGGACTTTAGCGCTTCCGTCAAAGACCCAGTCTGTGTACCTTAAGTGACAACAAGTATGCACAATGTAATGAAACTTGGAATGTAAGAGGTAATTTCCTGATCATCCGATTTTCAAAATAATTTCGCTAGTAAGTATATAGAATGAACCTTCAGGCCATCCTGACGGTCCATTCTATATACTAAATTAGTTTGCACGTGATACTTTGGGAAAATGTTATTCTTCAATTTATTCTAATTTATACAAGTTTATTCTAGGAAATGGGAATTTCGCGCAAATGGAAAGCCAATTTATGAAAGTAGGTTACATAAGTTTCTTAAAATATCACGCCGCTAGCCTGCGAATGTCAAAAGACGTTTTGTATGGTCGTCTAACCACCTTAATTCCGTAGGTGGGAGAATTTATCGCTACCTAGATCAAGTTGAGGTTTACTGGTCTGCGTCCGAGGGCGCCCTGAGCTTGGGCCCCGGTGTGCACAACACCGTCTAGCCCCCCGGTAACTACGCCACTGAAGGAACCAACGACAGTAAATATTTGTGTGTGAAATTCCGATTGAATTAACAGTGAAACCACAGGTTAAACACAGATTTAGACAAATATTTGCGGGTGAACAAATGGCGAGCGGCGCGCCCCGGCGACTAGCAACACTGAACTTTACTGGTACAGAGAAAGACACCAGCGTCTATTTATTTATTTATTATTTATTTATTGACAAATACATTTACGTGACATACAGTAATATCCTAATAACCAATGCGTCACGAAACCAAAACAACAAATAATACTATTTATGAATCGTACTGTAAGATTTGAAATTACAGGTTTAGTGAAAAAGTACGTCAATGTCATAAAAGTGATCTCATTTCTCATTATATATCTGTACCTAAATTGAATTAGTAAGTGCTTGTGGTTGCTAGACAGAGACGTAGAAAGTTAAAAATTTAATAAAATGCTAACTAAAAATACATAAAAGTTTAAGCGCCTATTTGTAACTTCGATGAATACTTACTAGTAATGTAGGGTGTAACAATTTAATACGTCCTTACATGTACGAACGTTATAATATGTTAATGTTGGGTTGTTATGTTTATCGGAACGAAATCTTAAGTAAAAGACATACCTTTGGTTGAGTACCTTTTTTGCACTAAAGTTACAAAGTGGACCAACTTTGCCTAAACTACTGGGGTGGGTACTGAGATTTTATGGGTTGGGTGGGTGATTCACTAAAATGGGGTTTTCTTGTGACTTTCAACCCTTTTGGTAAGACCATCTTTTAAGAGCGTATAGAGTCCATATTGTAACAATTTTTCTAAGAATCTCAGTCAAATGGTCTCCTTGCTGGACAGAATAACAACAAGAAGTAGTCAATGTAAGTATGTTATTGTATGTTATTGTACACAATAACAGGTTAAAGAATATAACTGAAAAAAATATTGCCCGTGTTGTGCCTAAAGGAAGAATTACATATTTAGATAATTAAGGTGGGTAATTGTTTGTTTGTCACTCCCTTACTTTTTTACATCGAACTTTGTAACCCTAGAAGGGTTATAAAGTAAATTAGTAAGAGCCGATTTTGCGGTCGCTAGCGATGTATGTTTTTTGATGCTTTTTGTTGTGCTCTAAGTTTAGTTGGTCCCATAAAGACATTTGGTACTATCTAAAAACTGATCAAAAATACCATGAACAAGAAAATAGTGGCAATTCGTGAATGTACCTAGATTTATTATGTTTTTTATTTTTAGTGAAAATAGGCGGACTTAATGCCTTTATGCGTTATCTTTATTATTTTAGACTTAATGCATAACACATTTAGTGCCAAGAATCGCTACGCGCTACGCTCGTAGCCGACCCCGTGGTTTTGCACGTATGTAGCGGAAAACGCCTACGGCGTAGGCCCCATAGTTGGGTTGCTGGTAGTGAATGTGACGAAGGTTTTTTCCAACGATATTTTCTCCTCGGCAGTACCAACAAACACAGAAACCCACTCACAGATCCGATAAGGTGGCGACGTGTTCCTAAATAATAACAGAGCAACGAAATAACAGGTGGGGCGGCGCTCCCCCAAATGTGAGCTTAACGACTTTACAGATTTAGAGGGCTTTTACACGACACGGGGACGACTCCGTCACGACTAGGACCGATAACGTACCTTTTTATATTACGCCGGTGGCAAAGAAGCATACGGCCAACCTGATGGTAAGGAGACAGGTACCCTATATATATCGGATATATATCCATTGACATATATCCTCGTACCCAGATTAACTACTTGTTAAAATATAACAACGCCGTGCTGAATAATGCTGGTACTCTTAATCATTTTTACACAATTAGTGTTTAATACTAAAATGTACATTTATTACAGATCTTTTTGAGGATCAGCCTATACCGGTTTGGCTTCACAAACACGCGTCCTCCCGTGTTTGTGAAGCTAAACTGGTCTGGTTTGATCGCTAAAAACCTACATCTGCACGGCTATCACGCGACGGCGCGCGAGCTCTCTCGATTTTTCTCGCACTATCCGTAGGTATCTATCTTATAAGAACACTTAGAACAAAAGGTATAATGCGAGAAAAATCGAGGGTATATGTCGCAGCCGTCCCATGATAGACGTGCTGAGGGGCTACCGCGAAACGAAAACGAACTTCGTTCGTGTATCTCCATCTTTGTCGTTCGAACTGGCAAGTGCGACAGAGAGGGAGTTAGACGAACGAAGTTTCGCGGTAGGCCCTCTGAAAGAAATGTCTTAGTAAATGAGACAAAGTAAGGCATAGTACAATTGAACAAGAATGGTAATTGTACTGAACCAGCTTCCTAGTTGAATTGATTAAACAATTAAGATTGAAATTGACCAACATCTTAGTTCAGTCTAATAAGGTGCATAAGTCGATGTAACCATGTTCTTAGTTGACTTTATTAAGGTCAAATAGTTAATACAGTAATTCTTCCTCTTAATATTGATCGACATCTTAGTTGAACTTACTTGTTTGTATTAGTTGGTACAGATATCATGCACGCATGCATCATACACGTATCATGATAATAATTATCAAGCGCTTAGCTGATCTTGCTAGGATCAATTAGTTAGCATAATTGTTTTTCATGTAAATATTGAACAAGATCTTAATTGGCTCAGTTGCATAGCAATAGTAAGAGCAATCAGAATTACCTTATTTGATGTGTCTAAGTCCTTGTTAGGCTCGTATGGAATCAAGATGCTTGATTACGACTATCAAAATATTGATGGGGCCAACCAAATTTTTTTTACAGTGCACCATTACCGCGTTGCTGATAGTTTATTGACTTGGAGAGTCATTGTGTTGGCAGCTAAAGACCACTGTACAGTCGAGTTCATCGATATCTATACAGATAATCATTCATAAAAACCTGCACATGCGTATTTTCTCAGTAACAATAAAGACTATGTGATCAATAAGCGGGCAAATATTTATATTTATGTGTAGATATTTTTTAAAGGTTCTCTGTGTAGATAGTGGAACACTCAACTGTAGCCTAGTAGGGCCATATCTGTACTGATTAGATTATAAGAATATCCAGTGAATACCATGGCATGGTTGCAACAAACAAATTAATATGGATATGATTGTGGATCTCTCACTCTCACACAGCGCCTCTCCGGAAGCTGTGGCGACCTTCCTTGCTACCAGGAACACAACAGCGTTTACCTACAACTATACGGTATTTCTCCAGTTGGGCTGCTTCCAAATTTTTGTTCTTTAAAAATGGTGAGAAATTAGGCCTATAGTTTTCTATACGTAACATTTACGAGTTAAAGTAAATTATACAATTATAATTAGGTACCTATTTAATTGTTAACTACACGCAAATAGTTAAGATGGATAGAAAAGATATTAAAACACACATAGAAAATATATGGCTAGAAGCAGTATAGTGCAGAAGCAGCTTATTTCTTATTGTTTGCTAGAAAGAAGAATTTGCCGAACTTTATTCTTGAAAAATTATGAGGGAAAACAACAATTTCATTACGCAATTTGTTATACATATATAAGTGAAATATGAACAATGATCAAGTGATTTATTTAATATTACTAGTAGCTAAATTATATTTATCACATACAGACTAACAAAAACAATTAGACCTTTCTTCTAAATTATATTTGTAGGTTTGACTTTTTTCTGTGAGCACTGCTAAAATTTCATATAATTATCAGTAGACACTCATCCCAAACTAGATTATGTCAACGAACATAGATCTATCGGAAAATCCCTAATGATCATTTTAATCACAATATTCATTCAAATGTTGACTTACCCTACTGTCAATATCAATATAGGCATTACTTATAAAAATCCCCAAATTACCATAATTATGTTTTCCTAGAAACCGATTCACATCGTGCGGTGTAAATAGTATTGTAAATCCGAAAATAATGAGTTTTTAATACATGTCCAGTTGTATCGCGATACGTTTGACTTGAATATGACGTTTTACCTTTAACAGAATTATAGAAAAGAACTTTGGGTAAGTTTTTGAAGTGAAAAACTCTTTAGCGGCGCTGTGCACTTTTGTGATGGGGAAAAACTGTAAAACTCGCAACAGGTCATTTGACCGTATGATTCGACAGAATGAAAATTCGTAAAACGGTCACGTGACCTGATCGAAAAACTGTAACAATGTCATTGAGTTTTCACTTCTGCCGGCACTCCAGGAGTGCATCCCGTTCCTTTTTTATAGGTACTACTACGACAGTGGCAAAGCATACGGCCCGCATTATGGTAAATAGACACCATAACATATGGACGCCTGATAAGCCAAGCATGTTGCAGCCTTGTTTTGATTAGAGAATTCGTTATGTTGGCAGTGAGATATAAATATAGGTATCCAGAGCATCTTCTGGGAGTATCTGCATTTATGAACTAGGTATACAGTTGCAACACACAAGTGTCCGGCCACACCGCAGGCTGTAACTTGCTTTGCCGACGACTTGGTATAAAATACTTATAATTTCTTCCCTTTTAGTAACTTAACAACTTGGAAAAAATGGAAAACCCCCAACATTTTCATTTCAAAGTTCAATATCTAAAGACCGGCAGAACCGATTTTGTGAAACGTAGCTAAGAACCATGTCGATCATGTCAGTTATTGGACAAAAAACCGCTTTAAAATCGGTCCATTAATTTAAGAGCTACGATGCCACTGACAGACACATAGACACAGACACGTGCAAGTTATCTCACCCCTCTTTTGCGTCAGGCAGTTAAAAATCGATGACTCTTCATTCAAAATTGACGTGAATTTATGCAGAACAGAGAGCGCGATAATACCTATTTCGTAAACCATTGCATACGACCGCTTTAGCCTAGTTTGTAGTGTCCCTGCCTACTACTGTCCTGGGTTCGAATCCCGGTAAGGGCATATTTACTTGTGCGATGAGCACGAATATTTGTTCCTGAGTCATGGATATTATCTTAATGTATTGAAGTATTTATTTATCTATATACGTATGTTTTTCGTCGTCTGGTACCCATCATAGTACAAGCTTTACTTAGTTTGGGACTAGATCGATTTGTGTAAAATTGTCCGCAAATGTTTATTTTATTTAATACTGTTTCATATTCAAACCATAGTGTAAACTTATAAAGTAGGTGTTTCTTAAAACATTTGTATTATTCAACGCAGATACTCCATAATGCAATTCTGCAATGAAGACAATACCTTATTTAAATTCATAGTTTTATGTGATTCTGAAGACGGTTAGCCTCATACTAATGCCTTTAAACTTATTTCTAGGCAAAATCTATATTAAGTTTCTTTGAATTGTTCTACATACTATTGGGACAAACAAAACAAATTCCTATTCGAAGCCCACTATTACATGCAAGGAGTCTTACTTATAATTATAATGGACCACCTTTAGTTTTTCGTAGAGGACAGCGAAATGTCATTTCGATTGTTTGTGACACCCCTACTGGGCAAGTACCTCCCTACAGAAGAGTGCTGCTATAATCACTAGGTACTTGCCCTGTTGGTATGCGGTGTAGTGTTCCTGGTGGTGAGGTCGCCAGAGCTACCTAAGGTAAGGGGAACGCGCGTCGACGGCGCGTGAAAGGAGTATAAAAAACCGACCAAGTACGTGTCGGGGCACGTGCAGTGTAGGATCCGTAGTTAACCGTCTGTATTTGTTACATCGATACGCGCCAAGTAAATGGTGTCGTTGCGTCGGCCGAATTTGTACGAAAGTTGGCATATTAACTTGGTCTACTATTACTCGGTAATGTGTACTTAGAAAGGCCAATTTTCGTACAACTTCGGCCGACGCAACCGCACCGCACGTCGATGTTTCTAAGACAGACAGGCAACTACGGAACCCTACACGTGTGGCGCGACACGCACTTGGCCGGTTTTTTATTATAATGTGTTGATTACTGGCCACCCTTCAATAACTGGCCACGTTACATGTACTAAATTGAAATCTGTTAGCGGGGGCACAGAGTTCATTTTTAGTTGGATGGGGCCAAGTTATTGGAGGGTGGCCAGTTATTGGCAATTTTCCCCATTTTGTATGACATTTTTACTCCTTAGGGCAGTGTGAGCACTGTTAAAATTATTTGGAACCCTCCCGTGGTCCATTAGGATGAACTTGCTTGATTCCTGCGTGGACAAAGGGTCTTGGGTCAAAGGGTTCTGGAGTCCCAAGCGTCCATAGGCTGATGTCTAATTACCATAAGGAAGGTCGTATGCGTGTTTGCAACCATCATAAAAAAATCACGGATACGCACAGATGGTTTACATATTCGTGACAACCTTGGACGAGAGCTGCCAGACTACACACCCCTTTATTAACTTAATTACTATGATATGATACACCGGCCGGCCGGTAATATATTATTCTGTTAAAGTGACATACCACACAACTATTTAGCATGTGAAAAACAAAGTATTATCAACCAAAAGTCAGCTAAGTACACATAATACCGACTACTAATAATAAGAAATAATCTTTACTGCACCACGACAAAAGAGAAACATCTTACAAAAAAAATGCTTAATGAATATTGGTAATAATAGGCGGTCTCATCGCTTTAAAGCGATCTCTTCCAGACAATCTTTGTATAGCAGGAAACATTTATACTAGAGGTTTAAACAGGTAGTGTAGAAATTCATCACGAAGAGCAAACTAACACATCAATCTAACAAATATTACCTACCAAAGAGGACCCTTTAAAATACATTCCTAATAAATGAATAAATCTGCAGATATATATACCATAGAACCATACATACATACATACAATACATAAAAGGCAACACGGAGATACAGGTAATATTGTTTCAAAAGATATATAGATAAAATAAATAAAGAGATTTTGCATACCTTATATTATGCAACGGTGAACCGTTCCACGACCGAACAGCCCGAAAAGTAAATGAGCTATTATTACATTTTGCTAGGTGAAGATAGAACTAAGCTCAATTCATCAATTTTCATTTGTGCCTCCAGCTTTTATTGTAGACTGTTACGGACCTACCTACAAGAGGGCTCTAATGAGCCCAAACGCAACCCGTTTATCTTGTGTAGTTGAACGAGTGAGCGAAGCGAACGAAGTTCTCCGTTTCAGCGTGGCCAAAATGCTTTCGCATGTCAGGATTATCCGGCTGTTCAGATGTACTCCTCTACAGGTAAAGTAAAGTAAAGTTTACTAGTAAAACATAGGTAACAAAGATGGTACAATGGTAATATGTTTGGCCATTAGGTATACAAATTTGCAAGCAGCATGCATTACATACTTATACAAGTTGCGATTCTCAACCGATTCTCGTGAAATTTTGTGAGCATGTTCGATGATTATACGGTTTTTTATTGATCTCAGTTTTGGGCAATAAAAAAAACTAGCACCTCACAGAGCCGCTAGTTTGGGTGTTGCACTTTTTGTCTCCATTATAATATCTCGACAGACAAGACTTTCGACGGAAAAATACCGACCAAATCGGTTTAAAACCGTTAAGGACCTATATAGTGGATCTATATAGTGGATCTATATAGTGGATCGATATGGACACAAGGATATACGAGCACATCAAAGTCATCAAACTTATCACTCGTTATCGCAGCACTCGAAAACACACCGCTTTTGCGTCTTGGTACAGCTACATAATTAAGCGTACTAATTTCCAAAAAACACTTATAAAAAGCCCTTCCTACATCTACCGAAAAATTGACAAGATAAGAGCCGTCTCACTGAAGGAACACTCGCGCTGAATAGCTCCAACCTCTGAAACACATCAGTTAAGGCGGTGCATTGGAAATTATCGCGTGCTTCGAGCAATAAGGTCTGATTTTCAGATATGATTCTTGACTATATGATTGTTTGTGTGATTTAATCAATACACGATTCCCTAAAATTTTGTCTATTGAAAAGATATCCGAAGTTAGGTCTAATTAATTTGCGATTTTTTTACGCAGCCTAGTCAAATTTATAATATTATACGACACAATCAGGCTAATACCATAGGATTTCTCATCTCAAATCTCACTGAATGAAATATAAATAAAACTTCACTAAGTTAGGTATTTATCGAAATTTGTCCAAAAAAGCCAATGTCGAAGAGTGTTGCATCTCTTTTTCTTGTGCGCGGAAGGCATAAGCGTGTCTCTGTCTAGGTGGAGTGGTCAACTCGAATAAAAGCATCCCCTTAATATAAGATAGTACATTTAATAATATTAGTCTTTGTAGCCCTTATAACGTTGACAATGTCCACAAGAAAGACGCTAACCTAAATGTGTACAGTCGCCATCAGATATATCGGAGCGGCCAAAGTGCTCAAAAATATCTGAACACGTCTCTATTGTCGAGGCCTTGGATACGTGTTCAGATATTTGCGAGCACCTTGGCCGCTCCGATATATCTGCTGACCTCTATTATTTAATAAGGTTTATTTTTTATTTCAATCTTAGACATTAAATACTTCGTTATTTAGTCTTTAAGTAATGCACATTCAACAGAATAAAATCTCATACGTATGAGATGAAAAATTACTAATCACAGTAATGACATAATGAGGTACCTAATAACCGTTTCTTCGTTGTGCAAAGAAATGATAATAATCTTGTAAATACGTAGGTACTTATACAACTTAAGGGGATTCCTCGATTCTGGCAAACCACGCCGCCTGCGAGAGACCCGTCAATGTCTTCCGCACACGAGAGAGAGATGTAAAACTTTTCGGAAATAGCGTTCTTGGACAAATTTAAAAGACGTGGGGGTTATTGAACAGAGCTATTCTTAAAGGGTCGGCAACGCGCATGTAACACCACTGGAGTTACAAGCGTCCATAGGCTACGGTGGCCACTTACCATCAGGTGGGCCGTAAGCTTGTTTGCCACCGACGAGGTATAAAAAAGTGAAAATTTTTACTCCTATGCATCTTAAGATACTGTACGAAGAAGACAATAAAAATACAACATCCTTCCAGAATTTTTTAAGTACAGTAAATACGAGTATTAGGTTCTACATTTTAGAATAGAATAGGTACAATAGAAAAACTTTATCACACAATTCAAGTTAAATGAGAACCTTCAAAGTAGACAACATATAAATTTAAAATTAATCTTACAGTTAACATGAGAGTTAGTGATGTTAAAAAGGGGCTACAGTATTAAGGCCACCGCAACGCAATTTGCTACAATTTTTCCTTCTTTACCTACGAATGCTAGGGCAATGACAATACAATAATATACAATGGCTTCGAAATATATATTTTTTGCATATGACTGTGCTACAATTGAATACTAAGGAATAATTACAAGAGCCTGAACTAGGATTCCCTGCAATGTATCTTAATCATGATTATGATTACCTTTTTCGGGAATGCAAACGGGAGTGTATGCAAGTACAAGTATAGTACGTACTTCAGATAATCCTGATTTTTAACTTCAGCATAACGACACGGACAAGCAATTACAGTTTATCTTTACAGTCAACGAGTAGAAACCACCAGAGATTTTACTTATCTGATCATTACAAACGCGCACGAAGGCCACTCGGCAGTTAGAAATATGAATAGGAAAAGTAAATTTGTTATGGTTCACCTTGAAGATCCATTCTTTATACTGGGAAAAGAATTTCGAAACCTGAAGTATTTCCGGAGATTACCCGGGATACAAACGTAACGTACGACTTTCCAAACTTACAATCTCACAGGCTTTTCCTCATTATCGAACGAGCGAGCGACGCGAACCAAGTTCTATGCTTCAGCTTGGATTAAAAATCCGCGTTTTGAAGCGCAACTCCCGCTTTCTGTATTCCGGCAAATGTCAACACTAAATTTTACGGTCACAATATTAACGTTGTTGTCCATTTTTGATATTTTGGAATGGTTAGGGAATAATTTTGCACGAATTGCTTGATAGTACTTTTTTATTGTATTTTACCACATAACATCACACACACAAGTCATCATCAGCCTATATACGTCCCACTGCTGGGCACAGGCCTCCTCTCATGTATGAGAGGGAATGGGCAGTAGTCCCCACGCTGGCCCAGTGCGGATTGGGGACTTCACATACACCTTTGAATTTCTTCGCAGATGTATGCAGGTTTCCTCACGATGTTTTTCCTTCACCGAAAAGCTAACGGTAAATATGAAATCATATTGCGTACATAAGTTCCGAAAAACTCCACCAACCAAAAACTTTACCACATAAGCGTGTGGTAAAATACAATATTCATTTATTGCGCTATCGTACACAAACATAACAATTTATATTACGCCGCGCCGGTGGTCTACTGGTTTCAATGACATTGTAACAGTTTTTCGATCAGGTCACGTGTCCGTCTTACAAATTTTCAATCTGACGAGTCTGTGTTTGGTCACGTCACCTGTCGCGAGTTTAACATTTTTTCCCCATCACAAAAAGTGCACAGCGCCTTTAAAGAAGTTTACACTTCAAAAAAATACTGGCTCTTGATTTCTACAGGTCACAGAACCACTAGTGATATAAGGAGGTATAGATTTAGTATCTAGACTGCAGCTTTGTTCATGACAATTATAATGTTAAAAGTACTGCTCAGTAATACCTTTACACTGAGTAGTTACGCGCCTAGGGAATATAAACTTCTTATCAACGGAATAAGACTCAGAACGACGGCAACGATACGTGGTACTCTTGAACAATGAAAAGCGTTAAACAAGACCATTTTAATGATAATTATCAAGTGTCAAGTCATTCCTCACTTAGAGCGTTGCGAAGAGGATAAGAGATATATTCGGATCGACACTTTACACGTTGAGACTTTAGTTATTGAGACTATATGCGTTGCGCGATCGCTTGAGCTTATGCACAGAACACAATGTATAATAATAATAACACTTGTACAGAAGGTCGCGTCTGTAACAAAAGCGATTTATGACCGCTAAATAGCTAATTAGTACGTAAGGTTGAACTATTAAGGTTCGCCAGGACGCTCGATTCTCCATTCACACGTAGTGTGGTACTTACACATTTTAAAACGGAATGCTAGATTAACATAACATGAGATCCGCCGTATCTAGGTTGGAAAATATTTACTCAAGCAATTGAGACCATTGATTTCGAGAGATAATTTGAAAGAGGCCTACCATGTATACATTAATTCAATCCTGTCGTATGGGATTATTCTATGGGGGAATTCAACGGATAGTGAACGTGTAATAAAAATGCAAAAACGTGCTATTCGAGTCTTGGTTAACGCAAAATATGATGATAGCTGCAGAGAACACTTCAAGAACCTGCAAATATTAACATCGGTGGCAACATATATCTTAGAAATTGTAATGTATGTTTGAAATAATCCTCGTGAATTTAAACGTGTCGGAGATGATGCCAAACGTACAACAAGATACGCTGACAACTTAAAGCAGATTAATTGTAGGTTAAATATGGCGAAAAAATCCCCCAGATCCATGGGTCAAAATTATATAACAAGCTGCCTATAGCCATAAAAACCGAAACGAAGATCAGTACTTTTCGTAACAGTGTAAAGAAACTGCTCCTCACGAGAACGCTGTACACAGTAAACGAATTCCTAGATGCCAAATATCTTTAAATTAATTAGGTATGTTATCCCATACCTATTGTACCTTTGACATTTTTAATACTAGTTGTGTAGATAATAATAACAATTATATAATTGAGTGAATAATTTATAATTATATTGCTTTAGAAATAATAATAGTTAATACATGTATATGATATTGATAATTCTTCATCATTCATTCATTTTTGACGATTTCAGTATGTGTATGTTCTGTTTTCTGTGAATTGAAACTATGTCATATGACTATTGAGAAATAAATAATCTGAATCTGAATCTGAAAAAACCTGAAGTGCCGTCGCGTTGTGAACTGACGGAACTGGTTGAAATATTCATTGAACCGAGCATTGGTTCCCACTGCTCAGTTGGTTGAGAGCGGCTGACCTGGTACGCCAGAAGGTCACTGTTTCGGAACCAATCAAACATTGAATAATACAGTTTTCCCTGTAATTTCGAATGTTAGCTACGCAAATAATAATGTCTAGTTCAATCTACACATTCTACACAAGTACATCGTTATCGCTTGATAAAATAATTGTGATACAAGTGTAATGGGAGCGTGATTTGTTTATCGAATTAATAATCATTGTGTAATCCCTCTACAATACAGAGCGGCCGAGGTACAGAATAATTTTATATTATTAGGCTGCGAGGCAAGAAATAAGTATTTTACCGAAGAGGCTTCAAACTTAACTTCTTCGTTATTATTTTACAACACTTAGCTATAATAACATCACCCTGCCTATGCGTTTAATGCGTTTATGTCGGCTGTCGTAATGTAAAATTACTTATCTAGTCTGTATTTAGGGTTGTCTATCTAAACTATATATTTATATTAACTTATATCTTTTCCATGTCGTAATTTTTTCCAAATAGTTTCTTAAGCAAGTGAGTTTGATTCCATAAACGAACTCACAAACTGACCGCTAATATCTTACACCTAGATAGAAATTTAGCACAGCAGACTGAACCTCGGAAGCCAATCTTTCCCCTCCCTCTTTTTGGGGGCTTGATCGGCTTAGTTTGACCCTAGGATCAATTGTGCCAAGCGGTGTTGCCTGAGACAAAAGTTTATGCTCACAGCCACTATTTGCTCCAATGTTTTAAAGGTAGTGTCGTCAATGTAGGGAACTCATGTTTTTTATAATACGGCGGTGTCAAACAGGCATACAGCCTGCCTCACGATAAGCACAATCCTTTCTAGATTTGAGCATTTGTTGTGTGGACAGTTACAGACGAATGAATGTCCCACGATCTCAACACAGCCCAACCTCGGGAGCTCTCGCGACACCCACCGCACAACAAGAAGTGGTGTTGTTGTGGCTGTGGTATTACGTAGGGTTGAGGTAGGTCCCGAGATAGGTCCAAATATGAGCGAGATGACAGATCCGCTGTGCCCTAACACACTTAAATGCTATAACACCAAATAATGATGCTATTCCTGCTGACATGCAGGTAATGTGTCTTATCTCTCTCTGGATGCCCTGAAAACCGAGTGAGTGGCATCCATTTTTTAGAATAACAATTGTAATTCTCTTAGTAAATGTAACAATCACACCACACCAAATAAATATATTTCTTTCTATATTTCTTTCTTATTTTGAATCTTAAATCTTTTGATTAATATTTTAGAGCTAAGATGACGTGGACATACCCGGCCATCACAACATTCAAATATCAAACCAGTTGTGTCAATAAGCGATCCAAAGGTCAAAAGGCAAAAAGACCAACAACGACTTTATTCTTAGAACTGTCTGATTGTCTATCTAAATAATGAGGTTTTCAAATAAATAGCCATTCCTTTCAATAATACAATTGCGTTTTCTGCCACCAGATGTACTCGTATCATACTCGTATCTATAATACAAGACTCTAAATATGAATGATTGATAAAGCGGCTAAGATTACCTGACCGCAGGTAAGGATCTAAATCATCATGTTCATATCAGCCGAACCACGTTCAATGCTGGACAAGGGCCTGCCCTAAAGAGTGCCAAGGATCTAAATACTATAGGTACTAATATTTTAATAAAATAAGGAAGTAAGTATGTGAGGTTGTAAGTTTTTACGTACCTAGGGGTAATTATAAAGAAGAAAGATTTATAGCAACCTCTTTATAAGTTAAATTTTAGACACTGAGGATGATTGGAAACTTCTCTCGCATTAGTATTTATCGTGTTCACATATTATGAGTTGTCACTGGAGCTTGAATTCTTATTAATCGTGGGAGAAATCTAGGCTATAATTTTTTTAAACATATTTAGACTGCTTAACTTTAAATGACTCCTTCTGGCTTTGCCGCAATCGTGTAAAAACAATTGGGCGTCCTTAAGATTTTTTTAATTTCGCTAGTGTTCTGTTTATAGCTCAATTCGGACACACCTTGATGAATCTGAAGGTAACTAGATCTAGACTGAAGCCGGTACAAATCCGCGTCTATATTTAGACAGAACGCTTCGATGCGCGGGATGCCATTGCACGACGTCTAGCTGGACCATCACGGCAATATGTATATGTATACAATTTAAAACTTATGTCTGGTGAATAGGACTCAAAACTGTTTAGATATTTTTGGAGCTGGCTGTATGTCAAAAATGATGTATAACTAAAAATAAATATAATGGTCGCAATCAGTACCCCAATGAAGGTATTTTGAAATGCACTGTGTCACCAATTATCGGAAACAACGAGCAAAATATGTCTAAAATTGCGTTAATATTAATAATAATAAAACTTTATATGCGTACTAGATACACTATCTATTTGTGGCATCGCATCTCCTAAACGGAAGAACTGATTTGTGTGCGGTATTTCTAAGAAACTTATCAAAAGTCTTGTCTTTCGGGATGTTGCTTAGTCGTGATAGTGTCATTGGTGATGTTTTTTTTAATATTTGTAGTTTCCCATCTTCATTATTTATGTATTCTGCTATAAAATTAATTGGCGCTGGTTTTAATTCAAATATGCCACGCGAGCGGAACGGCATTTTTCGGTCATTTTCATGTAACAATATTGGATTGTTGTATACCTTTTTCTATTGTACGGTACCAATTATACCTAAATAACTATTATTTGGACAACGCTAAGTTTATAGACTTACAACGCTTCATATCGCTTTCTATACTTAGGAACGTTTTTAGGCTACATTGCTTAATTAAAAAACAAACATTTTCATATCTGTTGTGTTTGGGCCAGTCAACTGTTCCTTTTAGGGTTCCGTACCCGAAGGGTAAAACGGAACCCTATTACTAAGACTCCGCTGTCCGTCCGTCTGTCTGTCTGTCCGTCTGTCACCAGGCTGTATCTCATGAACCGTGATAGTTAGACAGTTGAAATTTTCACAGATGATGTATTTCTGTTGCTGCTATAACATCAAATACTAAAAACGGAATAAAATAAATATTTAAGGGGGCTCCCATACAACAAACATGATTTTTTTGCCATGATTATACATGCGAACATTCGGTACCCTACGTGCGCGCGTCCGACTTGCACTAGGCCTGTTTTTTTGTTATTCTGGCTAGTTAGCCGGGAGACTTATTCTTACAAAAATGTTACAATGTGGACTTTTAACATGCTTAGAAGATGGCTCGAATATAAAACGGATTAAAGTGAGTTGTTTTTATTGACATGCCCTACTTCATAAAGCATAAGCAAACATCTTAAAATTACACGCAACTTTTCACTAAAAATACTACGCCAGGTTTAAGGTCTGTGTGATAGAACTAGTGCTAACAGCATAAGTTATAAAACTGCTAACGAGCACAACACAACATGTATCTCAGAGGAAGATAAGATATACCAACTAGGAGCAGAGAAATGTCAGTATTTATTCACTGAAGGCACTGTTTACGCATTTATATAATATCGCAAAATTATAATCAATGAACTTATCGATACTGATTATAAAAATTAACTTTGTTCAATCATCAATTGAAGTGTATAATGTACAGTAGCTATACCCACATATTACATAAACCTACGTTCCCGAATTTCCAAAATTATCTGAGCAACCTTTTGCCCTAAAAAATCGCGTTCACGCATTTTTAATCACTGTGTCTGTATTTTCTCGAACTCGACTATGCGATTTTCTATTATTAATTACCTACTTACAATAAATAAACAAAATCTTAAACATCGGAGACATTCCATGAACTAAAGCAGAAAGTTATTCACGCATTATCATAATACACATAGCCATTAACATTTCTAGCAACCTCGATTATCGAACCGCAAACATTTCCATAATAACCTAGAAAACAAACACAACACTGTTTTATTTTTACTTTTGGCGCGAAGCGGTGACAGAACGAGTTTTTAATTTTTGTTTTTAAAGCGCGTGCGGACGCGACGGCGCGCTTGGAGTCACTGTCGTGTGTTTTTATTTGGATTTTTATCGTGGAGCGTTATCAAGTGTAACATAAAATTACTGTGTATTCTGTAATCGAAAAGGACACATGTACAGTTAGATTTGTATGGGAAGTTTACGTTTAGTTATTATTTAGCGTAGGAGTGTAATGACTGGAGGGGTCGCGAGATGAAACTGTGTAGTGTTACTTCCTATGACGATAATTAAATAGTGTACAATTAATGGACAATCCCAATAAGCTATTTCCCAGTCTTTATATTTTTATTCGTTGAAATTGACTATTTTAAAATAAAGGTACTAATTTGGTATATTATACTAGTCAGATAATTTTGCTGCCTTTGTTATGGCAGACTAATGCAGGTGACTGTACATAAAAGTAAGGACTATTTTTACATTAATTTAATAATGTAATCCGACCTCATGACATCACTAGGTAATCAATCATAATCGTTTATTCGTTCGGTATGTGGCGGATTTATAACAAAATACAGAGTTGTGTCTTTGTAAGCACTTTCATACCTATGCGTTTGTGCGTAGATAGGTAGGTGAGTCCTGGCGAGGCCCCGAAAGGGATGGAGTTCAATTAACCTGAGTAAATTGAAAAAATAAATAAACAACCTTTAACATGATTCTGACAACTCATGTCGTACTTCTATCGTGTTATATCTTATGTTGCCGTCAGATTTAGAACACTTCAGTTTATAATCTTACCTGGTCGCTATATTATACACTGTCGAAAAACTATGAACTATCAAAACCGTTCACACAAACATTACGTGTTACACAAACTTGCTCGAGTTGTAATAAGTGAGACAACAATTACATACCTTTCATTCTAACTATGGCAAGTTTTTGTGACAAATTGCTAGGTAGGCATGTACGAGTATACATGATACACCTATCATCATTATCTTCCTATCGTTATTCACGGTAATGCCCCTTAAGGAGCCCGGGGTCCGCTTTGACGCAAGATTTGGCATAGGCACTAGTTTTACGAAAGCGATTGCCATCTGACCTTCCAACCCAGAGGGAAAACTAGACCTTATTGGGATTAGAGCGGTTTCCTCACGATGTTTTCCTTCACCGAAAAGCTAACGGTAAATATTCCGTACATAAGTTCCGAGAAACTCATTGGTACGAGCCGGGATTCGAACCCACGACCGCCGCTTGACAGCCGCATGCCTGAACCACTAGGCTACCGTAGCTCTTGATGATACACCTATTGCAATCACTAAATTTTATTTCTCTAGTGTAGGTATCGTTAGCTTGAATCAAAGCAAAAGCCGCTATATAAACTTACCATACAAACTTTAATCCCCCATTTCACACATTTCAGGGAATTATTTCCGGGATAGAAACTATCCTACGTATGTCCTTTTCCGGGATTCAACCTACCACCATACCAAATTTCATATCAATCGGTTCAACGAAGTGTGAAGAGGTAAGAGACAGACAGACAAACACACTTTCACATTTATAATATTAAGTAGTATGGAGGTATGGATTCAATAGTCAACACGTCTAGGTATTCTTATAAAGGATTAGTTACGATTGTTTTTGTTTGTTTGTATAGGCCACATGTTGGCAGAGATAACTTGTCTTGTTTCAAAAGTGACATTTTATGTTCTTCCGGGGTTCCAACTTCCCGATACCTCAGAGATAAGGTTCTTCATATCTAAGTAAGTATACCTACTTAGTTCTTAGAAAGGAAAATAAGTGGCTGAAAAAAAAATGTTTTGGTACCAAGCTTCTATTGATAACTGTAAGTACCTACCTACATTTTTTCCAAAGCCTTCACCTACTCGTTAAAAGGGTTAACTATGAAACCAAACACGATACGGATTTATCTTTCGTACTAGTTTGGGTCTGTTTGTTTGGGAGCTACGGTAGCCTAGTGGTTCAGGCATGCGGCTGCTAAGCGGCGGTCGCGGGTTCGAATCCCGGCTCGTACCAATGAGTTTTTCGGAACTTATATACGGAATATTTACCGTTATCTTTTCGGTGAAGGAAAACATCGTGAGGAAACCGGTCTAATCCCAATAAGGTCTAGTTTACCCTCTGGGTTGGAAGGTCAGATGGCAGTCGCTTTCGTAAAACTAGTGCCTATGCCAAATCTTGGGATTAGGTGTCAAAGCGGACTGCGGGCTCCTGTAAGGGCATAACCGGGAATAACGCTAGGAGGATGACTAGTTTGGGTCTGTCTCCATCATCAGAGCAGCTGGGGTGATTTCATTACATTGTTCATCATAATAATTACGTTGTCACCAAACTTACATAAGTATGCCAACTTTTTGCTCAACCGCATGCCGGCGACTAAACCATGGTACAGATTTGAGGAAAATTTACACAGAATATGAACTTTGCAAGTTAAATAAAAGCTTGTAAAAACTCCCCGACACAAACCTGCCATAGCCAAGAAACATCCCGACACACAAAAATTTCGATTAAAAAACTCATGAATATGGTGCGCTGTTGGATTTCCATGAACTTATTCATAAATAAATATATAAATACAGGTGGCGGTAAGTTACACGCATACTTATTTAAAACATGCGGAAGAGTGCTACGCTCGCTTTATAGTACATTACATACTCGTATACGGTCACTTTCTCTACCATGAACCCGCATCGCGGGCGCCTACGCCGTAGTCGCATTCCGCTACTTACAAAGAAAACCACAGGATCGGCTACGAGCGTAGCGCGTAGCGACTCTTGGCACTGCATGTGCTAAGCTGCTATGGACTACTGCTTAGCGCTACGAGCAAGACGTGGCGGTGGATGGGTTAGGGATGGACTATAGTTACTTTCAATTGAACGAGCGAGCGAAACGAACGATGTACTCCGGCCGTTTCGGCTTCGGCGAAAATGCGTTCGTATGTCCCGCTGGACCTGTTCTCATCTACAGAACGCATTTATCAACCGAAACTGTGTTAGCAGGTCTAACAATTATATAGAATGCTTGTTCATTCAGCTTTTGTAAATGAAAAATAAATAATTTTATTTTGGTAAAAAATACAGACTTGCGAGGCCTTCAGCTCACAGAGATACTTTTATTAAAGACCTACTCTTTATTCTTCATTCACTAGATCAAATGCGTTTTATTAACATCCTACTGATTCCTATTTAAACAGATATCATTAATACCATTATCTAATACGGCCAACTTCCCACTATCAAGAGGGTGTTATCCTGAAGGAATAATTATAATCACATAGAGAGGCTATACGTGCCATCGTAATGGACGGAGAGGGTCCCATACAGCTAAACAGACACCTTGTTTTAAAATGGCTGAATTTTTATATGGATAAGTTTTAATTCCATTGAGAGATAAGATATACTTTTTATCCCGGAAGCATAAAATGGAACTTTCTATGGAAGTACGTTACGTACGACATAAATAGGTTCCATGCGGACGAAGCCACGGGCAAAAGCTATTAGAATATAATTATAACGCTAGCGCAGGCGGCTAGTAGTAGGTATTGCATTAAAACAACCGCCTGACAACATATATTTTGCAAGGTTCCATACACCAACCCGTTTCTCTTTTGCTATACAATATTAGTAGGCGTTTCTACTTAAATAATGAATGCAGACTATGAGCATTAGTAGGAGAGTCATTTTCACTGTTGTAGGTATAAATTCCATCAGATTGTAGCGGTTACTATGAAACGTATCGTTCGTCCGTCTATCTCTATCTTTGTCGCACTTGCATATTCAAGCGTTAGAGAGAGATAAGCGGAAATGAGACATGCAAGAAATTGCATGCAAGTTTACTTAACTACATTGCGGGGTTTTATAGATAAAACTCAGTGTAAGTACTTCGGTAACCCGCAACGTAACGAAACTTAAATTGCGCTATATGGGTAAGGCCGCGAATTTTGACCAATGTGACATAGAACTAACATAAAAAAAATACGTGACGTTACTATAAAACGTAACATAAGTTGTTGTTAAGCTTAGATCACACTGGTTAATGTTCAAAAAAGAATACTTAAAAATAAAGTATTTTCACGACAGCATTTTTTTAAATTAAGTTAATGCTTATGCGCTCGATGACCTCAGTAAAGCATCCGAGCGAGTTGGTCTAAGAATGAACATGGATAAGACGAAGATCATGTCAAATGCCCATGTAGTACCAACTCCCATTACAATCGGACACTTCACGCTCGAAGTTGTAGACGATTATGTATACCTAGGACAGACGATCCAGTTAGGTAGGTCCAACTTCGAGAAAGAGGTCAATCGTCGAATCCGACTCGGCTGGGCAGCGTTCGGGAAGCTACGGCAAATCTTTTCGTCCAATATTCCGCAGTGTCTCAAGACGAAAGTCTTTGACCAGTGTGTGTTGCCAGTGATGACATATGGCACTGAAACGTGGTCGCTTACTATGGGCCTCATAAGAAGGCTCAAAGTCACCCAAAGGGCAATGGAGAGGGCCATGTTGGGAGTTTCTCTGCGTGACCGCATCAGAAATGAGCAAACCCCGGATGACGGGAGCAAAAATGCACTTGTCACTAGTGCTTAGTTAAATATCGACTATTCTATCGACATCCATACGAACAAATTATTGAATCAGAAATTTATAGATCAAACTTATTATCTTACATGTCGGGTTGTTACACAATATTAGGTACATCAGGTAAGTATAGATACCATTTCAGTCAACTATTTACATTGGTACTATAATTATATCATACTCACGGGAACGATTTAAATATTTTGAATGATCTAAAATGGATAAACAGTGATTTGACAATAATACTTAGTACAATAAAACAATTACAAAATCAAAATTTAAGCCTGGAAGCCAGTTTAAATATAGTACACAAGTTGAAAGTGCACTTGTCAAGATTACGGTTACATCCTCAAGGTAAAGTTATTCACAACAAGTATCAGGATGTGTTGAAGAAAAACGTTGGCTTTTTAACTTTAAACATCTTAAATAATTTGATATCTGGTAAAGAAGTGGAAGTACGTTGTACAGAAGAAATCCATAACCACTATGAATTATTTACTTTTGCTCCGATTACTACAGTAGATTTATAACGGTCCTTTAGTTGGATGAAATGGATTTTATCGCCAAGGCGAAGGAGTTTAAAATCAGAAAATTTAGAAAAAATGTAAATTCTATATTACGAAAACTATATAAAATACTGAAAAAATACAAACATTTCGTTTTAATTTTATTTTCAACAACAAATAATACTTCTGCATATCATAGCGGTAGTCCAGTAGGTACATCGTGCTTTTTATCGACATCGATTTAAATGATATAAAATGTGTGTCCTCGCACTATAAAGCTGTCAACGCATTTTTGCTCCCGTCATCCGGGGTTTGGAAATGAGGCTATCCGCAGCAGAACCAAGGTAACCGATATAGCCCTCCGGATCGCTAAACTTAAGTGGCAGTGGGCGGGGCACATAGCACGTAGAACCGATGGCCGTTGGGGCGGAAAGGTTCTCGAGTGGCGACCACGTACCGGAAGGCGCAGCGTGGGTAGGCCCCCGACAAGGTGGACTGATGACCTGGTAAAGGTTGCGGGAGTCTGCTGGATGCGGGTGGCGCGGGATCGGTCACTTTGGCACTCTTTGGGGGAGGCCTATGTCCAGCAGTGGACGTCTTTCGGCTGATATGATGATGATGATGATGAAATGCGTTAAAAAAAATTATCTAAATATTTATCAATAGGTTTTCATTTTCAAAAAAGTTACTCGACAAAAAAATCTATAATGAAAACCTCTGCTCACAAAACTTCACGACAATCGATTGGGAAATGCGATAGAGGAAAACAGACGGACAGACGGATGATGGACACGGGACAGATACTGGACATAATGATTTTTGGCCCAACCTGAAGCATAGAACTTTGTTCGCTTCGCTCGCTCGTTCGATTAAATATTTCCACGCGGACGAAGTCCAGGGCAGAAGCCACGCAGAAGCTCTGCCTGCGACTCCGTCCGCGTAGAACTCGTTTATATCGTAGCTCCATACAAATTTTCACCCTATATTTAACTTCCTTAGGGGATGATTTTTGGTTATGAGCATGAAGAGGTAACAGACACACAACACTTTCGCATTTATAATAATACTAGCTTCTGCCCACGACTCCGTCCGTGTGGAACTCGTTTACATCGCAGCTCCATACAAATTATCACCCCCCCCCCCCATTTCACTCCCTTAGGGGTTGATTTCGTTGATAAAAACTATCCTATGTCCTTTCCCGGGACTCAAACTATCTCTATACCAAATTTCACCTAAATCGGTTCTGCGGTTTGGGCGTGAAGAGGTAACAGACAGACAGACAGACACACTTTCGCATTTATAATATTAGCATGGATATTAGTATGGATTAGTATGGATATGGATAGTAGATGGATTGGTCAATTCTCTCGTGCTAACTGATCCCTGTACCTACTGTACATACCTACAATTTCAAATTAATACTTACTGTATTTGTCGTTGGAAATAAAATAAAAACTCATTTTAGTTCGTATTTATCTGTGTGCACTTCCCTTTACCACATGTTTTCGTCACGTTACACAAAGAATACGTTGCATTTTGTAAAAATGCAACGTATTCGTAACGAAAGTGTAACGTATTTTTGAAAAAATATTGATTTTCATGGTGAAATAACGATATTTTGAATATAGTAATACATGGCACCTGCGTGAATAACATTAACCTATGGTATGAAAAATTACCGCTTAAAAATAATCACTACTTACCCTTTAAATCACACAAGCACTATTAGCGGTAGTTAAAAAAACTTTGTCCTCGTCACTTTCGTCCGCGATTTATGAACAAACTGAGGAGTTTAGGTTTTCTGTCTGGTGTCGCCCTACTAGAATATGAGTTGCCAGTGCACAAAAACGAATTTCTACCACAATCGGCTATAAATCTAGCTGTATAAAGCGTCACGTAAGTAATCGTAACGAAAACGTGGAATTGTGGTCCCATAAAAGAATGCAAGATAAAACAAGTAAATTATTTAAATAAAAATGTTTAGCAATCGGTAGAACTATCGTCATATCATAAAATTTTGTTTAAACAAAAGCATGATCATGAGAAGTTGAAAATCGTGAAAATAACAGGGCTTTAAGTACACAGGGTCGAAAAAAAAAATCAACTTTCGTTACGTTTTGGACGGAAATATATTTTTATTATTTATTTGAAAGGATTTAAATCAATTATGTCACTTGCGTTCTTGACAGTTTTTATCGCTTGATTTAATAAAAAAAAATTGAAACCTCTCGGTGTTACCAATTTTTTTTTATGAGCATGTTAAATTTGAAACGTCCAAATTGGTCAAAATTCGCGGCCTTACCCATATACTACGAGCTTCGAGTTTCGATTGTCGCGGCAGCGGCGCAGCTCGGCAGTGCCATATTATAGTTGTCACCCAGCTTAAATAACTTTGCCGAATTTCAGCTCAATCGGATTGGTACTGGCGCCACCGAGGTGCCGATACATCCATTCGCGCCAGGAACTAACGAGCATGCAAAGTGGCAAGCGTGTGCGAGCGAGATGCCAATGTTGTTAGATTTTTCTAGCTGTCAAATGAGGACAAACCTTAGTTTTACTTCCTATGTACGGAGAAACCTATACTCAGGAGGACGCACGCATAATATAAGTACTTAGCTCAAAATTATCTGTAGATTCTAGGCTTCTCTATACACTTGAAATATGAATAACTGACGGGGTATGTATTAATTATAATAAACTATATTATTATAGTAATAAATATACTATATACAATTGAAATTAGATTACCTATTATGACACCGTATTCAGTGGATAATGGTTTGTGAACTTTACGTAAAAACAAAAATAAACAAAACTGTTTTGTAATTAAGAATAGTGTAGGTACTCCGAACATCGTTTGTATGGAAAGTTCACCTTAATCATCCTATTACATTACAGATAACACTTGTTCCTATAAAATGTTTATGGGTCGTAAATTGTTTAATTACAAACACATATGCTGTAACGTAAGTGTGTTTGTAGCTGACACACAAACATTTGCATTGGAAATACCTGTTGCGTGTTTGCCTTGATATTGTTTATTTGATGACGGATGCCAACAATATTGTACAGTCATCAGTATATATAACTGCCAAAATAAAGCAGGCAAATACATGATGAAATTTAATTCGTGATACAAAATAGCACAATGCATCTCTAGAAATAGCTGCACTTTTTTAGACATAACAAAAAGTTGTACAATGAAACCGGCCAACTGTCGAAAACGTTATGAACAGCATTTTTTTGGCATAATACTAAGTTGATCCCATAGTAAAAGTTGTTCAGAATCATTAATAGATTCACATTTTGCTATTTTGTATCGAAGTATCACGCATTAACTTTCTCTCTGTAGCTATAGATCAAGACGTGCGTTTATGGACCAAACTAAAGACAACGTTAATGTATTGTCGTATCAAGAGCTCAAAATAGTGGCAGAGAGAAGAACATAATGGCGATTAGACTCCACCGACAAGAGCCCGGCATAAGGAAGACTGGTTTAGTGTTTGGTGAAATAGTTTAGTTAGATAGGCGGGAACAAAACATAATATACTTACTCATTTTCATTGTCCAAATCGTACTTTCTGACCGATCGCCTTTCCCACTCTTTCTTCGTAGATTTCTCACGAAAACTAATAAAAACACCAGAGAATCTTTTCGAATTTTCAAAACAATCAACGAAATTTATTTTTAAACTATTATCATCAACATTTGCACTGTTTAAGCCTTCGATATTATTGACATTATTCGTAATGCTTTCTTCGCCATAATCATTTTCAACTTTTACATCCGCTTGGAGTTTTTCGACGTTTCTTAAACACATTTGCACCGTGTCATTATCATAATAATCCTTGCGACAAACTTGAAGTTTTTTGTCACCTTTATGATTAGTATCATGAATAATCTCATCTATAATGTGATCATTATTTTCCCTTGCAATATCATATTCAACATTGATATTCTTACAGGCGTCTAGACTGTTCACGTGGTTACCGTTTATTCTATCGTAGTCTTCTTCAATATCGAATGCTTCATTTATTATTCCGATCTCCCTGTGATCCATGTTGATTTTATGTTACCTTTAAACAAATTGAAATATGAGCAAACAACTTTAACGTATCAAAATAAATACTTATTATGGGACAACCTTACACAAGTCGAGCAAGCCCCGTAGTAAGCCCAATAAGGCTTAAATACTAAAATACATAGAAAACATCTAAGATTCAGAAAGGAATATCCATGATGATTATGATCACACAAACATTTTCCTTTACCAGGATTTGAACCCAAGGCAGACAGGACAGTCCTAGGCAGAGTCACTACTCAACAGTAGCGGAAAACCAATACAACCCGATTCCCACTTGGCTTTTTGTTCCGGGTTGCCTATCGAAAATATCCACGCGCCGCCACTGCTACTCGATACAAACATTTTATCCTTGTGTTTGGAGTATGTTTTCACTTTGGTGATCCAAAGACAATCATACCAAACTCAACCTCAAATCCTCCAAAGAGATTCCGTTGCTCTTTTTAACATGAAGAGATTAAAGTTAACAAAGCACGCAATATGTCACACAAACGTCTGCTATAGTTAGAATGAAATACAATACGAGTAGGTACATACCTCCCGCTGACTCATTTAAACTTTACGAAGTTGAAGAAAGAAGAAGAAATGTATTGGCCTTGACTTTAAAAAAATTAGCAGCTTACTGTACGAACACAACCGACACCCACTTTTTAAATTATGTTTTTTTTAGTTTTCGCGAGGCGTTGGTGCGACACGCAGCGCCGACTGACTGCAAACGTCCTTGCTCGGCTAAAACAATGCCCGAAGAATTTTGTTATTAAACATTATTAAAATTGTCTACGTGAGTACATGCTTGCAATATGTTTTAAATATCGCAACGTGGACTCGCAATCAGATGTTCGAAGTATTGTGAAACGATGGACAGCCGATAGAACCAAACATATCTAATCAGTTTTGTTTAGTTCTTGTGACACATTTGTGACACTGTTAAAACTGAAAGGGGTTTGGGTAAAAGTGTTGTAATTTTTTAGGTAAGCGGCCACTCATTAAAGTGGTAAATTATGATAGACCTATTCAAAATCAGCATATTTTGTAATAGCATGTATACTCTAAAGTGTATCGGAGCCGAGATATAGTTAATATAGATTTACATAGGTCAAATCAGAAAAATTATAAAATCCAGATAGATACATTTTCTCAAGCCTGTATTATAGGCCAAAAGGAGCAGAAAGGGGTAGGCAGAGCGTATGAACTAAAGTAAGATGACATGAAGACAAAATGTGATGGGTAGTGATAGGTTGGTAGACCATCGCCCAGAACACACACTTTAATCCTTTGGTAGACTCTTATGACACCCACGGGAAGAAAGCGGTGGTGTTATTATTTATAAGGTAAACGTCCGAGTGCTCGACGCTGTACTAGTATATGGCAATGGGAACTCTATGTCAAAGTGATATGGCTTAAATTCGAATATAGAAAAATCCTCTTAGTTGGAATTTAACCCATATAGCTTTGACATAGAGTGCCATGCCATATACTTGTACAGCGACGAGCACTCGGACGTTTACCTTACCCGGTACCACACAGGTCAAAATCCAAAACTGCTTAACACGATACGATTTAGTTAACCGATTTCATAGACTAAATAACAGTTTGATATGGTACCTTTAGCAGGAACTGCTTTAAACGTTTATGTTAGTGTGATCGAAAGAAAAGTTCAAAATCTAAACCATGCCAAAAACGGAACTTATTTGTTGGAAATATATCGGGACCCAAATGAGTTCGAAAACCAACATAGATTGTATTAACCCTTGGATATTAAGGGGAAGAATCCAATCGCGACACATTTCTCGCCGAATATATTATGTTTATATACCTTAAGAGAAGCAGCAGAAACAAGGTAACCGATATAGCCCTCCGGATCGCTAAACTTAAGTGGCAGTGGGCAGGGCATATAGCACGTAGAACCGATGGCCGTTGGGGCGGGAAGGTTCTCGAGTGGTGACCACGTTCCGGAAGGCGCGGCGTGGCTAGGCCCCCAAGGTGGACTGATGACCTGGTAAAGGTGGCGGGAGTCCGCTGGATGCGGGTGGCGCAGGACCGGTCACTTTGGCACTCTTTGGGGGAGGCCTATGTACAGCAGTCGTATATGTAGGACGTCTTTCGGCTGATATGATGAATGATGATTAATAGAAAGAGGTGCAATTGGAACGAATGCTATTATTGTGGAAAAGCGAACATTAGGATGTTGTTCTCACGTTATGTCTGTAGGATGTATCTAGGATGGGGAAGACACCAAGAAAATCTTGCTCCTCCGGCAGTTTTCTTGGGCACAACAATAAGAAGTAGTGAATAAATATGTTAAGACATTGTTAAGTAGTCATTTAAAAAAAAAACTTGTATCTTAAATATCTCGGCTCCGATATTATTAAACGCCAAATATATATCTATGTGTATTTTGAGGTCCTCTAAATATTTATGTAAAAAGCATCCGTGGCCGCTGAAAAAAAATCACAATATTCTTCATACAAACTTGGGTCAACCGGCAATGCTGCGTTTTCTTGTGTTAGTAAATAAATGAATATCGGTGAGATGAATTTGAGTACCATTTAAGTTCAGGTTTCCGTACAAAAAGGATTCCTGAGCCCCCCTGTGAAAATGCCTGTTACTCGAGCGTTTTCCATAAAATCTGTAAAGGCATTTGTTTTGTTGGAAATTTAGAATTTTTGGGTCATCCTACTATCGCGACGATCAATTGCATGACTATCACGTAGAATTCACTATTGCAATTGATCTTTTTTTCGATTTGCCATCTTTACTATTTTTAAGTAATTTTTTCACACTTTTGTTGGTTGTTTTGATTCCCAGGTCAATAAGCAAACAGTAGTTTATTTTTGATCCAGAGACGGATCTACACCTACACATATTAATTTCCTCATACTTTATAAATTTTATAATACCTATATATATGGACATACATACAAGTAAATAATCAATCATCTGGGCGGCCCCAAAACTTAACAAGTATACAAGATTGTTGACCTATTGGTCAAATGTCGTATTATAGTCCCGTTTCTCTAATGCTGAGTGTACAGTCCACAGTAATTTATGCCGCGGATTCACTTGTGTACTTAGGTGAGTATCCACAAAAGCATTGCGAGGTTGTGAGGCGGTAAGCGAGGAAAACAAAAACAATAGCGTGGTTGGCCGTGCTCGCGGGATGAAGCATTTTGCAGGCATTTTTTGCACGGACGGAGCCGCGACGTGTACACAAAATGACAGAACCATTCATTTTTCCTTCGCCTTCGCTTTATCCTTCTTGGCTAGTTTCTGGTAGACATCGGCGCGACGTATATTTATGTCCAGCAGCTCTGCCCGTAGCTTCTTCAGCGGCGAGTTGGCGATGAAGAAGTCTTCGTACATCTTGTAATCCTGCCAATAATGACATCAATCATAATACACGCCCTCTAACCCCGGGTGAGAATAGCACCATCCCCTGACTGTTGTGAAGGGACGCCTGGCCGGAAACAGGCGGGCTGTCGATTGTTTGTCGTGTTCATCCGCCCCTTTCCCTAAGGCTGGAGTTTAGGATTACTGTCCCGGCAACTTTCCCACATCAAATTCTTCCATTCTTGTGGTTTTCCAACAGAAGGCGCCGCCCCTTATTTTTCCCGTGGATGTCTACTTTTGGAGCTCAATTACCGTGAGCCATCCGGTTGCCTCTCTCAAAATACGCTGACGGACCGTTAACGCAGCGATGTGACTCATGCGCCACGCTTCAATACAAACTTTGTTTATCAAAAAAATGTTCGGCCGACTGTTTTTTTGGCACAGTCATCCAATTTAAAGGATTCCGATGAGCCCCAACGAGACGGGCTTAGCTTGTGTAGTTAAGTTCAGTGGCCAACTTCAATTTCCATCAGCAGATAGGCTTGTCAGTGCTATAATAATATTGCCATCGAACTTCCATAAGGGCGCCAAATTTAAGCTCAATCGGATACCAACACGTCTATCATGAGACGGCTGCAACATACTTTCATTTTTATAGCACTAACTATTCTTTGTTCTAAGTGTTCTAGAGAGCTCGCGCGCCGTCTCGTGATAGCCGTGCCCGTGTTGCAATCGGCTGAAAATGGTTTGCAAATTTTGCAGTACAACTTAAATTCTTATATAATGCCCAGTGCAAGTAGGATAAGTTCGTTAGATTCACGGTACAACGTAGTTACAACGGTTTGTAAAACTTGTAAACGCAGGTCGGAGTCAGCGGCAGATCAGTCCGCGTGCCGCCCGTGCTCATATAACCGGTGTAAAAACAAGCCCAGGTGTAGAAATGTCTTAAGCGATGCTAGTGGAGATACCACTTTAGCTAACATATTTACCGTGCTCGAACTACCCATACCTACCTCTAAAGTGAGTTGTTCCTCGCCGGCCATGTCAGCGACGAACTCCATTGGCGAAAACGGTATCACGTTTAATCTAAAACGTGAGAGAATCACAATTCAGAATGTGTACATATGACAATATAATTAAATGAAATAAATAATCGGTGATGTTATAAATGTTTTTTTTTTGTACAAGATAGTATTGATAGTATTTATATATTTTTTCATAATACATTGCATTCTAAACAACATTAATATCAATTTATATTCCATAAGAATCAATACGATTGTCCAGGGTGTAGAAGTTGATATTTAATAATTACAAAATACAAAGACCACCGAATGCTCACCTAACGGGGTGCAGGTTTGTATGAAATAAACGAGTTCCACGCGGACGAAGTGGCGGGCACAGTTCTCCCTGTTTTGGCATATTTCTTTAGTCAGAATTCTATTCTAACCTAACCTAAACCTAACCTAACCGCCAGCGTGTCGACGTTACCCCGCTTCGCGGGGTGCCTATTTCCGCTCTAAGGGACACTAAGTTAGCTAACCCTAACCTAACCTACTAATTGTTACGCGATTTTTATAATTGTTTTTACTGCAGACTCCGAGCCGCCCATTTCTAGCTGCCCTAATCGAATCTACTATATTATAATCCTATTATAAGCTAGTTATTGCATAAAAGACCTGACGACTCTCTCGGCACACATGACCCGGTCGAACATCTCGATAATGGCTCCGAACCCGTAGCCCTGCAGCAGTTGAGCCAAGCCCTGGACGCAGTAGTCTCTCTCCATGCTTCTTATACTGGAACATTGCAACACGGCAGTTAGGGCGAGCATCCACTGCTGTGCAAGGTAGTTAAACAACTAGAAAGAGATGTGAGATTGAGGCTTGCATAGGTAGCTTGTTGGTGGATTTTTTTACTTGCACAACGCTTGCCGCTTGCCCTATATCGCAGTATGAGGTAGGTATGAAATAAATAGGATACTTTCCTCATGCAAAATTCATAACGCAGTGTTGCCAAATGGATAGTCAACCATCAAATTATTACAGGAAAGTGTAAATTACTGAATCATAAAATAAGTGTGATAAACAGAGTAAATAGATACTTAACATACACTAAGTTAATTTTAAGTATAATAGAGAAGATGCAGCTATAACATTTACCATTATTTTGTGACCAAAATGTTTAAAAACATAAAATAATAGCTACCGAAACGTTTTTTACTTTAGTTTATACTGATTACGATTTGAAGTAATGTGAAACGGAACATGTTTGAATCCAACAATCAGGGTCTGGTGATGACATGTAGGGACGAACCACGGATAAATAAATATGGCGAGTGACACACATGACGTCACAGGAACTGTTGATCCATGTAGGCGTGAAAATTTAAATTGACAGTTTGTAACAGAATTTTTAGACATCAAAGTAGGTATTTAAATTTTTTCATAATTTCGTGGTCTATTTTACATGCGGTTTTTTCAATAGATAGGTAGTAAAATTGACGATATTGCGTCTTCCATTCTGTAAATATGTATAATAATATGAATAATATACTAAGTCTAATTATAAATTTCTGATTAGGCAATTTAAAATCATAAAATAATAAGATTAAGCCTTATCGCTGGAAATGTAACATTGTAAGATTTGTAAGTGTTCTTAAATAAGTAAATTAACTTGAAGTTTAGAAAAGATAAGTTTTGTTTTGAATCGTCCAGTCAAGTGCAAAAATAAGTATTGATTTAATCCTTTCATAAATATGCACCAAAACCTTAACCCGTTGACATAAGAGCGATGGGACATAATTATGAGTAAGTTGTGTGCACCCATATTTTTACACTTGACTGTCCAAGAGTAAATTAAGTACATACAATATGATCCTTTCACTTAAATAAAAAAAAAGGAATTGTACGTCAACTATGCACCCGATCGCAATATTTATCGATCAAAACAGCAATTTACTTGATTTTGCATACAACGATAAGTACAGATAGAACACTGTGACGTAATACCTATGTCAATTAGTATGAGGTGTTCCGGCTACCGCCGCGACGTCTGTGTTTGAGTGTTTGATGTCCTTAAAGAGGGGTTAACTAAATAAAATAATCAACTTTGTCATATTTTCACGAAAGAGGATTAAAAATGTAATCAAATAAATAAGCAACGCAAGAGGTTAAACATCACGAAGTTATAAGTGTCCAAAGTTTTAAGACGGGGTAATATGTTCTGTCCCTTTTTCGCAAAACGCAACTTCATATTTAACGATGACGTACGCAATTATTCACGTCACTAATAGACGGCAACGTGCCGTGCCCCATCGTGTTCGGCGCCGCCATCGACGCCTCGCGGCAGCCTCGCGGATTGTGACGTCCCAAACGGTTCGCGTTTTCTCTTTCTAACAATCAATATCAAAACGGTTATTACTTCGTAATTCTTTGAGATATCAGCATCCTATCTGTTTGCCTTCTTTCTTTTGGAGTAATAATAATTTTCGAGTCTACACTCGTATTGTAGTTGTAGTTGCTCCCATACAAACATTTTGTTCCTGTCTAAAAACTGGTTCGAATAGCATGGGAATTGGGACGGGGCCAGATGTCGATTTTGGACGCGATCGAGAGAAAAAAAAAATTCAAGCTTCAAAATTTAAAAAGAAAACCAAAGAAAGATATCCGGCGGGCCACAAATTAGGCTGAGCCTGTATCTTGGGGCCTTGGAGTGCAATTTTTTTAAACAGATTTGGTACATGAACATTAGAAACAATTTAACAAGCCAAATTTACAATACCATACAAGACAAGTGCACGAGCAACGGTGTGTCCGGAGAGTGCTTGGCAAGAGCTGATCTGTAGTTTGATCGGAACTCTAAACTTACGCATTACCAGAAGTTGCATTTATTATAATTTGGTAAATTTGTTATTGCCGCATGAGCTCGGCGGCCAATGTTTCCGTTTCCGACCACGGATTCGCGCTGCGGGTCTCCGCAGACGCCCAGATATCGATTTTGGACGCGATCGGGCGGTAAAGGAAGAAATTTAAGATGGCCGCCAATGTTACCGGTTCCGACCACGGATTCGCGCTGCGGGTCCCCGCGGACGCCCAGATATCGATTTTGGACGCGATCGAGCGGTAAAGGAAGAAATTCAAGATGGCCGCCACTGGTTCCGGTTCCGACCACGGATTCGCGCTGCGGGTCCCCGCGGACGCCCAGATATCGATTTTGGACGCGATCGAGCGGTAAAGGAAGAAATTCAAGATGGCCGCCACTGGTTCCGGTTCCGACCCCGGAGTCGCGCTGCGGGTCCCCGCGGACGCCCAGATATCGATTTTGGACGCGATCGAGCGGTAAAGGAAGAAATTCAAGATGGCCGCCACTGGTTCCGGTTCCGACCCCGGAGTCGCGCTGCGGGTCCCCGCGGACGCCCAGATATCGATTTTGACGCGATCGAGCGGTAAAGGAAGAAATTCAAGATGGCCGCCACTGGTTCCGGTTCCGACCCCGGATTCGCGCTGCGGGTCCCCGCGGACGCCCAGATATCGATTTTGGACGCGATCGAGCGGTAAAGGAAGAAATTCAAGATGGCCGCCATTGGTTCCGGTTTCGACCCCGGATTCGCGCTGCGGGTCCCCGCGGACGCCCAGATATCGATTTTGGACGCGATCGAGCGGTAAAGGAAGAAATTCAAGATGGCCGCCACTGGTTCCGGTTCCGACCACGGACCTTCGGCTCGAGCTTGGAACGGTGCGTCCTATTGTGTGCGCGCGCGCACAGTGTTAAGGCCGAGCATAGGCTGTGGCGCTGGAGGCATCCTATTATGCGCGCGCAGCGCGCACAGATTAACGGCCTTCGGCCGAGCACAGGGTGTGGGGAAGCGTCCTATTATGCGCGCGCAGAGAATGTCAGTATAGGGTGCGGCGTTGGAAGCATTCTATTATGCGCGCGCAGCGCGCACGAACTGTAGACCTTCGGTAGAGTAAGGTGTGGCGCTGGAAGCGTCCTATATGCGCGCACAGCGCGCACGGAGGGTCGGCCTTCGGCCGGTCATACCGTGTGGCGCTCGAAGCGTCCTATATGCGCGCCCAGCGCACACGGAGGGTCGGCCTTCGGCCGATCATAGCGTGTGGCGCTGGAAGCGTCCTATACGCGCGCCCAGCGCGCACGGAGGGTCGGCCTTCGGCCGGTCATACCGTGTGGCGCTCGAAGCGTCCTATATGCGCGCCCAGCGCACACGGAGGGTCGGCCTTCGGCCGATCATACCGTGTGGCGCTCGAAGGGTCTTATATGCGCGCGCAGCGCGAACGGAAGGCCGGCCTTTGGTCGAACATAGGGTGGGGCGTTGGAAGCATTGCACTATGCGCGCGCAGCGCGCACGGAGGGTCGGCCTTCGGCCGATCACAGCGTGTGACGCTGGAAGCGTCTTATATGCGCGCGCAGCGCGCACGGAGAGTCGGCCTTCGGCCGATCATATGGTGGAGCGTTGGAAGCGTCTCATTATGTGCGCGCAGCGCGCGCGGAGGGTCGGCCTTCGGCCGAACATAGGGTGGGGCGTTGGAAGCGTCCCACTATGCGCGCGCAGCGCGCACGGAGGATCGGCCTTCGGCCGATCACAGCGTGTGGCGTTGGAAGCGTCTTATATGCGCGCGCAGCGCGCACGGAGGGTCGGCCTTCGGCCGAGCATAAGGTGGGGCGTTGGAAGCGTCTCATTACGCGCGCACAGCGCGCACGGATGGTCAGCCTTCGGCCGATCATAGCGTGTGGCGCTGGAAGCGTCTTATATGCGCGCGCAGCGCGCACGGAGGGTCGGCCTTCGGCCGAGCATGGGGTGGGGCTTTGGAAGCGTCCAATTATGCGCGCGCAGCGCGCACGAAGTGTCGGCCTCCGGCCGAGCATAGCGTGTGGCGTTGCGAGCGTCCTATATGAGAGCACAGAGTGCTTACGCCGAGCCGCTGGAGTCCTAGCTCGGACCCAAAGTCCTCCTCCCCGACCAACCTCCCTAAAGCTACTCGGGGTATATATACTTTCGTTAAAAAATTTCGATAGCGCGATGCAGAACATTCCAAATTCAAATTCAAGTGTTGTTCTTTACAACCAACTATATGGTAGAAAGTATATTTTTTAAGTATAATTCAGCTCTTCCACCTTTTTTGGTTAAAATGCCGTGTTACTGAACTGTGACATTTGTGCTTGTTAAAAAGGGACAAAACGTATTCTTATTAATTTATTTATTTCGTTGTTTAGTCATGTACATAGCAATTTCCGTCTTTACAATTTGTTATGCATAGGTCAGACCATGACGCCCTGAAAGGACACACAATATAACTTAAAACTAAATACTTAATTCTACTGTAAAATAGCTTATAATTTCCCGCGAGGCTTAAAAAATATAGTCCTGTGCTTATAAATTGATAGTGTTACTTTTTACGAATAGATAGTAACATTTATAAATAAATATAAACATTTTAAAAACTCTTATCATTAAAAAAATCCTTAACGGTGTAGTAGCATTTTTTAATTAATAGCTTTTCCAATTTGATTTTAAACAATGTATTACGGGGTTCAAGCTTAATTTCGTTTGGAATTTTATTCATTATTAAAATAAATTTATTATGAGGACTATTTCGACACAATTCTGTTGCCTTTGGTAACAATAATTTATTCCTATATTGGTCCCTAGTTCTTTGTCTTTCCGGTTTCATTGGGAACAAGTTCGGGTTATCACAGACAAAATGCGCCGCTTGCAGTATATAGATGGAGGGCAAAGTTAACAGTCTATATTTTACAAAGTGTGGGCGGCAGCTGTTTGTGATACGCACATTGGCTAAGATACGTATGCACTTTTTTTGCATCACAAACAGTTGTCGCGCCTCGGTGCTATCTCCCCATCACAGCACCACAGCGTATCGGAGCCATGCGTATGCGTACGCGTAACTAGTATGCAGACAATGCGCACTTAAAATTAGTATTATTTTTTAGCCCGCTTAGCGCGTATAGAAATTTTTACATTTTGGTTTTAATATTTTGTATGTGGCTTTTCCAATTTATACCAGAGTCTATTGTTATGCCTAATAAATTAAATTCTGATACTACCTCGACATTATATGAATTTATATCTAATTTTATATCCAAAGGTTTTTTTGTAAAGGTTTAAACTGTGTAGTTTTGGTTTTATTTAAATTAATTTCCAGGTTATGGTCGCTGAGCCATTTTTTTACAGTAGTAAGGACATTGCTGAGGTGCATATTACATTCACTACTGTTTTTGCTGCTAAATAACAGTGAGACGTCGTCGGCAAACATAACGCAGGTCGTGTTTGAGTCTAGGGCTTTTGGCCAGTCATTTATATAAGCCAGAAACAAGAGACAGCCACATACACTCCCCTGTGGAGTCTAGTAGTAGTAGTTCTAGGTAACATAGGTTTGTTAAGTTTTATGAACAAGATACAAACTTGTCTTAATTAGTCCCTTGTTAAGGTAAAATTCTTAATTTTCGGATACCAGCCCCCCTAACTCATACATACATACATACATACAATCACGCCTTTATCCCTAAAAGGGGTAGGCAGAGCACATGAAACTTATGTTCCAGCGCCACTTTTAGCATAAATGTGGGTATAAAAGATCGACAAAATGTGATATCGCAGTGACAGGTTGCTAGCCCATCGCCCGCAACACACTTCGTCCCTGTTCCCTTAGTCGGCTCTTACGACACCCACAGGAAGAAAGGGGGAGGTGCTATTCTAGCCCGACACCACACGGGATACTTGCTCAGATACATTTTTTAGGTACAACGTTAATTCATAGTGCTGGCAATACTTAGGTTAGGTTGCTGGCCATACTAATGTTATAAATGGGAAAGTGTATGTGTGTGTTTGTTTGTCCGTCTTTCACGGCAAAACGGAGTGACGAATTGACGTGATTTTTGAAGTGGAAATAGTTGAAGGGATGGAGAGTGCCATAGGATAGTTTTTATCCCCGAAATCATCACCTAAAGGGGTGAAACTGGGAGGTAAAAGTATGTATGGAACTCGGGCAAAAGCTAGGTATCCAATATAATTTTGGCGCGTTATCAGCTACGAGCGTAGCGCTACGAGACAGTTGACAGTGAATGTACTGACAACAAGTTTACCTTTGTAGTTTGTAGTAGAAGAACAGCTGTAGGCTGTTATAGTCTGTGCGTGGCACTAGGATGATCTCGCTGAACATCGACACCATGGGGGCCGCTGGGAAGCCGAAAGGAGTTGTGCAGGTTGCTGGAATCATATAATTCATAATTCGTTTATTGCATCCGTGGTTTACATTTAGGTTTTACATAAGTAAGTATAGGTCTCTCATGGACCCTGTTAGAGCACAGCAATTTGAAGTCTTAAATCTAGCATATTTATTAGTCTAATTTTATTTTATTTAATCGTAGATTTTTTTACACATGCTTACAAAAAAAATACTAATATCTAATTATATCATCAAATAATGTCAAATAATAATGTTCAATCATTTTGCTCAATATTCAAAATAATTGCTAGAATCTAAATCTTAAAATGTATTTATGATATAGGTATTAATTATTATGTTAGTTGTAGTCAGATTTCATCATTTAATTGCAATATTAATCTTATCCACTAGTAAATTAAATAACACGTGGATAATAATATTGCCTACTCAATATGAAACTCTAATATATATATATATATATTTTAATTCTAAGAACTGTTTAATCACTAAAGAAGTCCTTCAGGATGTAATATTAACATTTGTCTACTAAAAAAGTCTTTAGGTTTTTAGTGAACTGCTTTTCGTTTATAATAGTTTTAAGGTCGTCATTTAATTTATTATTAATTATTTTCACTACCGTCACGTTTGGACTTGCTTTATGCAATTGGATTTTAGAGCTAGTGGGTAGTGCCAGATTATTTTTCAATAATCTGGCAATACAACATATTCGAATGTATAACATACATACATACGCACATCAGCCTATTGCAGTCCACTGCTGGACGTAGGCCTCCCCCAAGGTACGCTACAAGGACCCGCTCTCCGGTTTTCGCTATCCAATCCCTACCAGCTACCCTGCTCAAGTGATTCTCCATCCGGCCGGAGGGCGTCGGACACTACGGTTGCCCGCCGTGGCCTCCATTTGAGAAGCCGCTTACTCCACCGACCATCGGTTCTGCGACAAATCACCACTCCGAATGGGTTCGAATGTATTACAGGCAATCAGAATGAGATTCCGTCAAGACTTTATTTCAAACGAGCTTTTATAGTTAGGCACTTGGTACTTGCTTGTGGTACCAGAGAGAGTTGCGTATTTCGCATACCCCCAAATTGCTTGTGGCAACTGGGGATATGCGAAGTAGATAAACAACACTCAAATAAACACTTTCATAAATAAGTATAGTATAAATACATAGATACATACATACAAACTATAATGTGTATTGTCCCTTTCTCTGAAAACCAGATGTCAAGGTTTTTAACGGCATTTTAGGTTGTCTTTACATTTTTTATGTTATTAAATAGGTACAATTTTAACTCCGAAGCTAAATATGTATAAAATAAATAAATAAATAAATATTAGGGGACAATCTTACAAAAATCGTCCTATTCCCAAACTAAGCGAAGGTTGTACTATGGGTACTAGACGACGATAAACATACTTATATAGATAAATAAATACTTAAATACATAGAAAACATCCATGACTCAGGAACAAATATTCGTGCTCATCACACAAATAAATGCATTTACCGGGATTCGAACCCTCTTGCTTCGTAGGCAGGGTCACTACCAACTAGGCTAAAGCGGTCGTCAAAGTAAGTCGTTTAAGTAAGTTAAAAAATAATTATGATGTATGCTATAGTATTTAAGTTACTAGCTTCTGCCCGCGACTTCGTACGCACATAAATTATGGTTTACATGATATTCATTATGTTTAACCATACTTACTACATACTGGAAATCAAAATATCATTTCCATAGATTGTGCGTCATAACAGTTCAATTTCTCTTCGAATCTAAATAAACACCCTCATAAACTTGGTCATCAATAATATAATATAGATGCCCAAAGTATCATTTTAGAGAGCGCTCCCTATGCGAGCCCCAGGTCCGAAGGCCCTAGGCCGAGCCCCACAGATACTTCAGCCACAAAGTTCAGATAGCATATCAGTAGTAGTTAGGTATATTTTAGCAATTAGTAACACTTGTTTGCATGTAACTCCAGAATAGGTAGTCTACAGTATATATAGGCATAGCATAGAACAATATTAATGTAAACATAAAATGAGCGCAGTCTCGCCAACAAACTGTTTTGACAGTTTGGTGGGTAATTTAATATATGTATAATGCTATGTACATCTTCTGAAAAAAAAAAAAAAAAACTTGTTATCTCCGAGTAACTTGCAAGTGAAACCTTAAGGTCGGTGGAGGTATCAACCAGTTTTGGTTAATATGTAGTGTTTAGAGTTAGACGCCTACACTATTTTACATCACGGTTTTTTTTAACGTTTTGTCTATATTTTGCTAAGTTTTTTACCGTCTAGTCAAGTATATGCTTGTCAATTTTCAAATCTTTAGCTCATAGATTTTAAAAGTTCCTATACAAAGTTCAACCCCATTTTTTAACCCCTTTGCACCATTACTTAAATATTTTTTATAGCCTATGTGTTGTCCGGGAATTTTCTCGACAGATTAGTACAGTTTGCAATCCGTTCAGCCGTTTTCACGTGATGCACGTACAAATAAACAGACAAACTGAAAAAAAATCTAAAAACTTTTGGATCGTGTTCTGTTATCGATTTTAAGTATCCTTAGCCAACTTTTTTTCGAATATATCTTCCATGTACAGACTTTGGACCGCCTTCAGCTTTATTATATGTATAGATGTATAGATTACCATTTTTCCGCTTGATTCTTTACTGCATATATACCATAATCTACGTAGTTTGTTATTCAATAACGTATTACGACACTGTCGGTTGATTCTTTATTACATTTTGTTTCGGGTGCAATTGAGTAAAGAAAAAGAGATTAAATTCAGTTTTTTTCAATAATAATCTTTTTCATATTTATAAATTTGACGTTGAGGTTTCATCCTATACAAATAGTTATCGTTCATAAATAAAACACAGTCGTCGGCTTCTACAAAACGAAATAAATTATATGAAAATATTCACGTGAGTAGTGTTCCAAATCAACGAATTAAAAATGCCCTGGGAGAAGGTTAATTCGATACTGAGTTTCAGAAATCATTCGTATAAACAAATAGGTACTGATTACGCACAACTAGGTACTGGGCGTTTAATTCGTTTATGAAAAATTTAAATATTGATTTGTGTATTATGTAAAAGTGACTTTGGCGAATCATTATTAATTACAATTAACAAATATGTGCACTTGTTCTTACAAGTGACGACATGTCGCTTGATTCTGAACTCCACACTGTTGAGTACCTGTATAGTTTTTTTTCACTTTTGTCGCTTAATTCATTGTTACATAGAGCAGTCCAAAACCTTATTGCAACAACACAATTGCAACGGTTTTTATGGTGGGAGTAAAAGTTTATCAGGCCTTGGTTTTATTCATGTACTCGTACATGCATATGTAACTTTAAGACCAAAATAATATTATCATTTACTTTCAATCTTAATAAAAAAGAAATACAATAAAATTAGAAATAAAAGCATTAATTAAAACATATGGTAGGTATGTAAGAATGGATATGATGCTATATTAAATTATTTTTGAACGAGCGAGTGAAGCGAAAGAAGTTCTACGCTTCAGCTCGGGCCGAAATTCGTTTGTCTGTCCATTTGCCTCGCTGTCCGGCTGTTCTTCTCTAACACGTCGCCCATGCAACCGATTCTCGTTAAATTTTGTGAGCAGGGTGATGGGTTTAGGGTGCAAAGGAAACAGTAAGTTGCTCAGTTATGGAATGTATTCGAGATCAGGAGAGGAGCGTACAGCGGATTCGACTAGCACTGAGGCAAAAATAAAAGCCAACGCTGTTGACATAAACAGCTACCATAGAGTAAGGATGTATTGCGTTTACAGAGTATCCAACACTGGCCCTTAAACCAATACCATCTTATAAACACAAACACCAGCATTTAAAATTACCTATACACGGAGCCTCCTCCATCGTATGCACCAATGTGCATTACATTTACACTGTAAGTAAATAAACAAAATATACTAGACATGTATTTTGCTGACCCTACTTCGATGTTACGTTAATGTCATTTATTAAAGAATTCATTAACAAGGTACAGTATTTTTAATTGTATGACCAAATCAAGACTTATCAAACAATTAAAACATAACTATCACAACAACATTAGCTGTTTGACAAAATTATAGTGCTTAACTTTACACAATGGTTTTGTCAATATGTCAGCCACCATATCGTTTGTACATAGATACTTAACAGCAATAGTATTGTTACTTACTAGTTGCCTGATAAAATGATGCCTAATATCAATATGTTTGGTTCTAGCATGATGTACAGAGTTCTTACACAATTTTTGTGCTGACTGGTTGTCATTATAATGTAAGCTTCATTGTAAATTAAAGTAGTGTTTTGATTAAACAAGCCCTCTAGTGTTGAAGAATGGAACTAACATTTGATACTTCTATAATCGTAGTTTTTGTTTATAGGCACGTTATTTAATTGAATTGGTATTCGTAATGTTATAATCATGTATTTTAATTATTTTATGTACAATATTATCTTCTAAGGTCTATAATTAGAATATAAGAATTTAACTGACTTGATACTGGTTACCTTACTTCTGGTTGGCGCCATTTTTACCAGTTCTAGAGTGGGGATGACGGGCCTCCCCGTAACCGATATCAAGTCGAGGATTCATTCTGTTGGAGCTCTTCAAATTGTGAACTTGTGTTAAACCTTACCGTGAACGAATGTTCAAGTGTTTTTTAAAATACAGTTAATATTAAAATAAAAGGTGTTTTACTACGTAACAATCGGTATTCCTGATTTGGGGTCTATCAAATTCAGAAGTGGGATAAATTAGAAGTGAATAATGAGTGATGGAGACGGGGTACCAATATCGGGGGAAAGCGAAGCAAGTGAGGACGCAGTTTCACCGGTTATTCGTGGACGCCACATAACACGAACTGTACGAAGGCTCGTCCTGCGTAGCCCCTCACCACCAAGGGAATTACAGCGACGTTCCCCATCAGTGAGGTCGCGCTCTCGTTTGCGTCGAAATCATACCAGAAGCCGGAGCCGCTCTTGTGAGCGCAACAACAGGACAAGGGACCACAGCATCGATTGGCGGGAATCGCGGCGTCGCAGTAGATCCAGGGAACAAAGGCGGCGCTACGACAGATCCAGGGAACCATCCCGACGCCGCGGCAGGTCGCAGGAGACTTCACAAAGTGGCAACGGGTCTTCGCACAAACGTCAACGATCTCCGACAACAGAAGATACTTCACGTGAGTTTTTATCTCAATTTACAAAGCTGTTAGCTAAAGTGGGATCCTCTCGTCAAAATAGCAGAGAAACTTTCTCAAATGTTAATGTAGTGCCAGAATTTGACCCCTCACTCAAAAACCAAACTATATCGAATTGGTTAACAAAAGTGAACGAGTGTGCTGTATTATATGAATGGTCTGAGCGTCAGATAATACATTACGCGTTACCTAAGCTAGTAGGCGTTGCGAAAAAGTGGTATGAAGGGTTACCGACACTTATGTTCTCTTGGGGCGAGTGGCAAACCAAACTTAGGTCTGCATTCCCTTCAGAAGAAAATTATGGTCAGATGTTAACGGATATGTTAGCAAAGCGAGCTAAGTTTGGCGAGTCACTCGAAGAATATTACTATGAAAAAGTCGCTTTATTAAACCGTTGCAATATAGTAGGAAAAAGGGCAGTCGAGTGTATTTTGTTCGGTATAGATGATAGGTCAGTCCGCCTTGGAGCTGAGGCGGCACAATTTAAAGACACTGATAAACTTTTAGCATATTTGAGAAATGTAAAATTCGCACCGGTTAGGAACTTGACTAATTTTAATAAGAGAATTAGAGATTCAAAACCCATCACTACAGCGGGCGATTTAAATAAATCTAACCTCAACATACGTTGCTACAATTGTAAACAGGACGGCCACCCGTTGTCGAAGTGTCCTAAACCTATAAAAAAGTGCACTAAGTGTTCTTTAGTCGGTCACACCGACTCGGAGTGTTTTCGGGTTCAAAATGAGAACAACAATCACGATGGAAAGAAGGGTAAATCGGTGTTATTGATTAACGAATCACTAAGGGACATTAAGTCCAAGTATGTGCAACAAGTTACAATTAATGGACATGAGACCAACTGTTTAGTCGATCCTGGTAGTGACTTAACTTTAATTCGTGAAAGTGAGGCAAAGCGAGTGTTTGGCAAGTTTGATAACAGTATTACTCGACGAATGGTAGGATTTGGAGGTGCGGTTGTGACATCCCTGGGTTCTTGTGAGGCAGATATGCATATTCAAAGCGTAAATGCCCAAGTCACTTGTATTGTCGTACCGGATCAATGCCTTAAGTATCCGGTATTAGTTGGACAGACATTTACGGAACAACCGCATATTCGAATGTTAAAGACGGAAAAAGAGCTGATTTTCACTAGCAATTATAATACTGATGTGATTATTAAAAGGTTTGTTGAGTTACGAATTGTTAGTGATATCACTATCAAGGACGTAGACATGCTGGAGGTTGCGTGTAATTCTACATTTTCTGGGGATATATATGTTCGAAGCAACTACAGAGGTCAACCCTGTAGAGAGTATCAAATAGAGGAAGGGATATATTCTATTAAAGACGGGGTGGGTCATGTTTTGGTCACTCCAATGAGCAGAAACCCGATTACTTTTAAGAGAGATGAATTGGTTGCTAGGGCAGAGATTGTCATAGAGTCTTTAGGGTTTAGTGAAATTAATAGGATTGAGAATGAGGAACTGCTTGAACCGTTTACTATAGAACAAATAAATGTTGGTAATATTACGGAAGCACAAAAACAACGCCTGTTGAGTCTGGTTAATTCTTACCGGGATTGTTTTGCGACGTCATTGAACGAATTAGGGTGCACAGACTTAGAAAAAATGAAAATTGATTTAAGCGATGACCAACCGGTGGTTTACAGGCCATATAGGCTCTCGCAAAAGGAAAGGGAGGAGGTGCAAGGAATGATAGACGAGTTAAGCGCAACTGGGGTTATCAGGGAGTCTAATTCTCCATACGCCAGCCCGATAATATTAGTTAGAAAGAAATCTGGTGATAAACGCCTTTGCGTGGATTACCGGGCATTAAATAGGAAGACTATTAAGCAGCATTATCCCCTTCCATGCATGGATGACCAAATGAATAGGTTATCGGGATATTCCTTGTATTCTACATTAGATTTGGCCAGTGGCTATTATCAGATAGAATTGGCAGAAGAAGCGAAACCAAAGACTGCATTCATAACTCCAGACGGCCAGTGGGAGTTTAACAGAATGCCGTTTGGCTTAGCTAACGCTCTAGCCGTCTTTCAAAGGACTGTGAATAAGGCTTTGGGTTCACTTCGGTTTAACACAGCTGTGGCTTATATGGACGACGTATTGGTACCTTCAGCAACGGTCGATGATGGTCTGGAAAGGCTAGAATCCATTTTCAAAAGATTAAGGAAGTTTAATTTAACATTAAAACCCAGCAAGTGCTTTTTCTTTCAAAGTTCTGTTGATTTTCTTGGTTTTGAAGTGACCGCTGACGGTATCAAGCCGGGTTCCAAGAAGATAGAAGCCGTCCAATCCTTCCCTGTGCCTAAAAGCGTTCATAACGTCCGTCAATTTCTTGGTCTTGCAAGTTTTTTTAGAAAATTCATTGAAGGCTTCGCCGTTATAGCTAGACCCCTCACAGTTTTATTAAAGAAAAATGTACCGTGGGTTTGGGGCAGCGAACAGGACAAAGCTTTTAATGAATTAAAAGAGAGACTAATATCTCGACCAATACTCGCGCTGTACAGTCCATTACTGACAACAGAGTTGCATACCGATGCAAGTAAGTGGGGAGTTGGGGGTATCTTACTTCAGAAGCAAGAGAACGGTGATATGAAGCCAGTAGCTTATTTCAGCCGCCAAACGTCATCGGTTGAGCAATATTTCTCAGCATATGAGTTGGAAACTTTGGCGGTTGTCTCATCTTTGGTGAAATTTAGACCTTTTCTCCTCGGTATGCAATTCACTGTCGTAACGGATTGTAACTCCCTTCGTGCTACCTTCATGAAGAGAGATATGATTCCAAGGGTGGCTCGCTGGTGGAGTTTGATTCAAGAGTTCGACTGTGAAGTTAAATACAGGGCGGGCCAAGCGATGTGTCACGTGGACGCCTTGAGCCGTAATCCAATCCCCAGCGAATCAACTCATGCCTTAAGTGATTTAGAATTGCCAACAGTTTTTACGATTTCTGATGACTGGCTTAAAACCGTACAATCTGCAGATAGTGAAATAGAGCGAATTAAAAATATATTGCAGAGTCCCGAGAGTAACAATGTACTAGATGTGAAGCAGAACTTTTGCATAAAGAATAACTACGTGTATAGGATAACGGGTGATGGTAACAGATGGTTGGTGCCTAAGGGTGTGCGATGGCACATATTGAAGGCATGCCACGATGAGATTGGGCATTTTTCTGCGGAAAAGACTCTTGATAAAATTAAAGAAACTTATTGGTTTCCTAAGATGAACAAATTCACCAAGAAATATGTTCAATCTTGTTTGGAGTGTGCACACAGTAAAAAACCATCGGGAAAGAAGTCAGGCTATTTACATCCTATACCTAAGGTTTCAAAACCCTTTCACACTCTGCACGCTGACCATCTGGGACCATTTAACGCGAGCAAACATAAAAATAAGTACTTATTGGTAATAATTGATTCTTACAGTAAGTTTATCATTTTGAAAGCGGTCAAAAATACGAGAGCATTCACAACTATCAGAGCTTTTAAAGAATACTTTTCCATGTTTGGGACCCCCACTAGATTAATAACTGACAGATATTCATCTTTCACGGGTAAAAAGTTTACCAAATTTTTAAAAGATCTTGGCATAAAACACATTATGAACGCGATTGCCACTCCACGAGCCAACGGCCAAGTGGAGAGGTATAACCGCACGATTTTAGATTCTTTAACAGCAATGAATCACGGACGCGATGAAGCCGAGTGGGATCTTAAAGTTTTAGATGTGCAATGGGGTCTAAATAACACAACAAACAAAGGAATAGGTCGTACACCCGCGGAGGTATTATTCGGATTTAATTTGACAAGTATGGCAGAAGGCAAATTACATTCAACATTAAATAATGACGCAGAGCAAGGCAACGATACAAACAAACTAGCAGAAATAAGGTCAGATGTTGATAGGCATATAGAAATAACACAGCAGAAACAAAAACATAGGTTTGATAAGGCTAGATGCGATCCTCGAAAATTTACAGTAGGAGATTTGGTCAGAGTAGAAAGGTCCATTTTATGCCCCGGAAAGAGCAAAAAACTAGAAGCAAAGTGTTTCGGGCCATATAAAATTATTAAAGTCCTCAGTAATGATCGGTATACTGTAGAAGATACTCAAATTACTAGGCGTAAAGGAAAGGCTATTTACAGGGGTGTGTATCCGGTAGAAAAGATACACCCATGGTTAAACTTCAAAAGGTCCGAAAGTGATTCAAGTTCGGATGAAATGGAGAGAGATAAATTTAGTATGGCAGCTATAGCAGATGGGCCCACTGAGTCGTAAGCAAAATTAAAACAGCTGTAAATTTAGATAAAATATCACAAAATGGTTTGAAGAATACAGGATGGAAGGATGATTTGTTACCATTTTAATGGTTATTGGAAGGATGTTAATCAATTTCTTTTCAGAGGGACACAATTCAGGGTGGTAAATTGAGATAAAATATCACTTAATGGTTTGAAAAATACAGGATGGAAGGATGATTAAATTTGTTTACCATTTTAATGGTTATTGGAAGGATGTTAATCCATTTCTTTTTCAGAGGGATACAATTTGGGATGGATTGGTAAATGGTTTTTGATTAATTACTGGAATTTTTTGATTTGGAATAACGATTAAAAGGATATTGGTTAAAAGAATAAATAGTGGTTGATTTGTGCAATAAACTTTTAGCTGAGTACCTTATTATTGAAATCAATTTGGCAATATTATTGCATTGGATTAATTTATTTTGCACATTAATGCTCAATATGTTAATTCAAGAAAATGAAAATGAAGTGCAAATGGATATACAATTGGTTAGATTGTGTGTCAATTAATCCAGTTCACTAGTACCGTAACACTTAAAGTATAATAACTTACTTATAGTATAAGTATAATTAAAGTATGTCTCAAGAAATAGTATGAAATTGGAATTTAAATTATTTAAGCCAGATGTGAATTCAAAGGATTGATTGAATTGATTACCGACACTGTAGGTATAGGTACATGTATATTTTGATGAATTTTGGATTGAATTAGGTATCATGTGGTTTTTTTTGTACATAATGCAAGTAGTATCATTCACGAGGTCGTGATATTAGTTATCAGGATGGACGAATCTGTAAGCTTCATTGTAAATTAAAGTAGTGTTTTGATTAAACAAGCCCTCTAGTGTTGAAGAATGGAACTAACATTTGATACTTCTATTAGTTTTTGTTTATAGGCACGTTATTTAATTGAATTGGTATTCGTAATGTTATAATCATGTATTTTAATTATTTTATGTACAATATTATCTTCTAAGGTCTATAATTAGAATATAAGAATTTAACTGACTTGATACTGGTTACCTTACTTCTGGTTGGCGCCATTTTTACCAGTTCTAGAGTGGGGATGACGGGCCTCCCCGTAACCGATATCAAGTCGAGGATTCATTCTGTTGGAGCTCTTCAAATTGTGAACTTGTGTTAAACCTTACCGTGAACGAATGTTCAAGTGTTTTTTAAAATACAGTTAATATTAAAATAAAAGGTGTTTTACTACGTAACAATTGGTATTCCTGATTTGGGGTCTATCAATAAATTGTTGGAACAACATCTCTTTTAGTAATTTCCTTTAGAAATGCACACGTAAATAAGCCCTCTTTACATGAATCAGATAACGAAACATATTCAGCTTCAGTAGAACTAAGTCTAACTGTCTTCTGTTTGCGACTTTCCCAAGAGACCACTGACTCGCCTATTTTAAAAACATAGCCAGTGTACGATCTACGGTCTACATCGTCACTACCCCAATCAGCATCTGCATATGCAGTGACATCTAGCTTACTCTTTCTAAACGTTAAACAAAGATTCAGAGTACCTTTCAAGTAGCGTAGGACTCTCTTTGCTGCCTTCCAGTGAACTTCTGTGAAAGACTCGTTAAATTGGCTTAGATAACTAACCGCATAGGCAATGTCGGGTCGAGTGCAAATAGCAATATAATTCAGTGAACCAACGAGACCTCTATAATCGTAAGTATCGTCCCTTTGACAACCTCTTGATAACTTCAGTCCCACCTCCATGGGTGTAGGGGAAGACTTACATTCTTCCATTTTAAATTTTTTCAGTACTGACGTTATATAACTCGATTGGTCGAGAGTAATTTTGTTTTCATCTCTACACAATCTCATACCTAACACGTGATGAGCTGGCCCTAAATCTGTCATGTCAAATTCTTTCATTAACTTCACTTTTATATCCAGCGTATATCACCAGTTGAAAACAATATTATATCATCAACGTACAGCGCTATAATGATAAGCGACTTCTCATGCCATCTATAGTACACGCATGGTTCAGATGATGACTTATTGAAACATAGTTTTTTACATAAGACATGATCAATCTTCTCGTACCAGGCCTTGGAGGCCTTTTTCAAACCATAAACAGCTTTATTTAATTTGTAGACCTTGTCTTCTTGGCCTTTTACTTTAAAGCCTTCCGGTTGCTCCATGTACACAGTTTCCTTTAGGTCACCGTTGAGGAATGCTGTTTTCACATCAAGATGTTCAATTTGCATACCATACTCCACCGCTAAGGATAACAGAGTACGTATAGTTGAGTATCTGACAACTGGGGAAAAAGTCTCCTCGTAGTCCAGGCCGTACTGTTGTGTATAGCCTTTAGCCACTAGGCGTGCTCTGTATTTCAATAGCTCGCCGTTGAGACCACGCTTGACTTTGAATACCCACTTACATTTGACAGGTTTTTGCGACTTCTGTCGATCTGTCAATGTCCAACACTTGTTTTTGATAAACGAGTTGTACTCACAAGTCATTGCTTCCCTCCAATTGTCTGCCTCTGCCCTGTTCAGTGCTTCTTGTACAGTCTGCGGCGAATCTGCATCAGATGATCCCGCCAACAAGCTCGACAGCAGTATAGTGTTCGATGACCTGTCATATTCCGACGAACTTATACTCTCCTCCTCTGGAATATACGTTACATCGGCCGGATCACTATGCTCACTCGAGCTGTCAGAATCATCTGTTGCGGTTGTACTCTCTCTCTGAGTAGTTTGTACTAAAGTAGTATCATCAGAAGTACCGCTCACAACAGGTGTTTCTGTATGCACAGGAATAGGGTCAGATATAGGAGTCTCATCATTCGTAATTGCATGAATATAATTTTGTGTAAATACATGATCAGAATGACTCATTGTTATTATCATCATTTGATACTTTCTCAATGAATTTGTTTTCCAAGAATGTGACTTCTCGGGCTTTGATACATTTTGTTGGAACCTCAGGGTCTATTAGTCTATAGCCTTTGGTTTCGTCACAATAACCAACAAATATGTACTTTTTGCATTTTGAATGTAGTTTTGAACGTTTAGGATTCAAAACATAGGTCACAGAACCAAAGATACGCAAGTGATCTACAGATACCTTTTTGCCACTCCACTTTTCTTCAGGAGTGCTTCCCAAAACCGCCTTGGTAGGACAACGATTCTTTATGTAGACAGCTGTGTTAACTGCTTCAGCCCAAAACTCGTTGCCCAGACCGGCGTCCAGCAGCATGCATCTGGCAGCCTCCATGGCAGTCCGGTTTCCACGTTCAACCACCCCGTTCTGGCTTGGTGTGCCTGGAACAGTGGTCTGGTGCCGGATGCCATTATTCTTGAGATAAGCCTGAAACATAGAACTGGTATACTCTCCACCATTGTCACTGCGAAGGATTTTGATCCTTTTATCCGTCTGGTTCTCCACTAAAGCCTTAAATTCCTTGAATTTGTCAAAGACTTCACTCTTTTTCGTTAGGAAATACACGAAAGTTCTCCGAGTGTAATCATCAATGAACAACAAGAAATACCTACTGCCACTGAAGGAGGAACAGGGCATTGGACCACACAAATCTGTATGTACTAGTCCCAAAACTTCCTTAGCTCTATTGCAAGACTTCTTAGGAAAGGGTAATCTACTTGTCTTTCCTTGAATGCATGCAATACATGGTTCAAATTTAGAATTATCATATGAAATTCCTGAAACCACACCTTGTTTAAGAAGTTCCATGCTCCTTCGGTTGAGATGTGCTAATCTCCGATGCCAAACCTTGTCCATTTCCACGCGTACAGGAATACCAGAGGTCTCGGATTTCACTGCTACATTTGCAGCTTTTGCATTACCTTGCCGGGCTGTGTCCAGAATGAAAGCACCATTTATTAATGTAGCTGTGGCCGCTACCACCTCGTTATCTAGTATTTGACAACACTACCTGAAACCCCTTCTTTACTAAAGAACTAACTGACAGTAAATTTGCTGTTAGATCAGGCACGTAATAGACGTCACTTATTGTCTTTACGATCCCATTCCGCAGTTTCACTTAAACAGTTCCTCTTCCCGCTGTGAACATTTTGTCCCCATTCGCCACTGTCACAGGTAACGGTGTCTCCTCTATAAAGTCCTGCATCTGCTCCTTGCTATGGCACATGCTATTTGTTGCACCACTATCTAGGTACCAAAAATCACTTTGCACGTTCACTGACAAAGCCGTAAGAAGCGCCTTTGATGACCCCGTACTCGATGTTCCTTTTTGAGTCTTCTTTTTGTTCCATTTGGGACAATCCTTCTTGAAATGGCCTGTCTTCTTGCATCCGTAGCATTTCGGTAGCTTACGTGTAGCTGCAAGAGCTGTGACATTTTCCTGTTTGTCTTCCTGACGAAGCTTTTCTTGTATTAATTTACTAGCGACGACTTCACTTGACAACTTCAAATTTGAGTGTTCAATCGCCATAATTAATGGATCGTAGTCCTCGGGTAAACCGCTGAGCATAATAACTGCGACAAAATCGTCGTCCAGTCCAGCTTGGATGTCACGTAGTTGCTGTGCAAGGTCTCTTATTTTGTTAACATAGCATTCCATGCTTTCACATTCAGCGAGTTTAGTGCTGAACAAGCTTCTTAATAATCCGAGTCGGCGGCATAAACCAGTATCTTCATACGCTTTTTGAAGATTATTCCAGGCCGTGTTAGCTGATGAAGCATTTCGGACGTGAACAAAAGCAGAAGGATGAACTGACAGCGCAATTCGGGCGAGCGCCTTTTGTCCGTTTTTGACATTTACAGGATTTTTCTCGTCGACTTCTTTTTCAACGTAATCCCAAAGGTCTTCATGGATTAACACCATTCTCATCATGAACTTCCACGAATTGTAGTTTTCAATCCCTTTCAGCTTTTCCATTACTAATGGATTCGCCCCGGCCATATTTTTCACGTACCGGCGACCGACGTCGTCTTGTTTCTCTTTTTTCCCTAAAAGATCGCGAGGCCAGAAATATATTACTAAACGAATTTATGCGTTAAAGCCCATAACCTGATGGGTTTAGGGTGCAAAGGAAACAGTAAGTTGCTCAGTTATGGAATGTATTCGAGATCAGGAGAGGAGCGTACAGCGGATTCGACTAGCACTGAGGCAAAAATAAAAGCCAACGCTGTTGACATAAACAGCTACCATAGAGTAAGGATGTATTGCGTTTACAGAGTATCCAACATTAATTATATCGAGTTTCGCGGTCATTACTTACCTACAGATTTTGAAAAAAAGAATTTTTTTTTTTCGGAAATGACTTGCTTGATAGATAGATAAGTAGATCATTTATTGATAAAAATATAAAAAGTTTTTACAAGTCAGTGTTGCGTGTTTTATAGCTCCCACAGCCTCTTAGTTATGAACCATCTTACAATACACGCGTCAAACCTGAAATTGTCCACTGGCAGACCAAGTGTAAACAAGTTAATCTCACTTGACCTGCGTACGAATTATGGAAGCCGCAGCCGAAGAGTCAAAAGTTCAAATTAATTTTATTAAGGAAAGTAAACGTTACAATTACAATTTAATTATTAGAAAAGAATCAATGCGATGCTAGTTATTGCATGAGTTCCGAAGGCTCGGGTTCGCGGCGGGTGCAGGTTGCCTGGCCAGCGCCTCGTGCGCTGTGACGCACGCAGCCCTCACGCTCACTTAGAAAGTCCGATACCGTTAGCACAAAAGCTAGAGAAAGTTTGGAAATTTCTCGCACTGAAGTACTTATCAACATAGGTAGGTACTGCAGTAAACTTTATATGTATATGCTGTGAAATGTAAATATTTGTATTTAAAACTATTTATCCATTTTACTTTCTTTGTATGAGGGAATAATATTATATTATTTGTATTTTATTGAAATAGGTAATATAATTTATGTTATTTTACTTTTTTTAGATTTTTTTCGTACTGAAATAAATATTTTCATGTCTGCACACTCTACCATTGGCAATGTAATTTCATGTACTAATTCGAAAACGGCATATGTGTTCAAGTGTATTCTAATCGCGGTTTGATAATTGCAGCGAATAAATGAATACGAATACCTAGCACAGTGCTCTTTTGTCTGATACCACGCGGTATAGACACAAGAGCACGTCACATGACGTCATGACGACCACGACCACGTCTGTCGCGCGAATATGGTGCGTACGATAGTCACCGTGTTGGGGCGCAACTCGGAGGTGTGCGGCAGCCGACTTTAGCCGAAATGGCAAGAGGGGCAGGCCTTATAAGGTTATAGAGCGAGAGGTCGCTAGATCTCTTACCTATAAATATAATCTTGTCTTCAGGTGCTATCCCTTTTACACACTTGATTAGTGCACCCTTCACACTCGTTGCCTTCAAGTATTTCTGCTCCGGGGGCACCTCAAATTAGAAGAAAATAATGTTACACTGAGTACGAGTAAAATAATGTGTAGATCGCTAACGAACCTCCCTCCTCTCGGCCCCTCCCTCCAGTCTAGTGTTCTACCTTGGCAGGGTTGAAGAAGACTCTCTCCACGTCCCTCATGTAGACCACACATGGCTGGAACACCCTCGCTGCCAGGAACACGTCTTCCAGCGCCTTGGCGGGTCTGTCCACCGCGCAGCTCAACATCTCGGGGGATATATCTATCTTAACTGCGTCTAGTAACAAAGAAAATGATCGCGGGTTATATTATACAGCCGTAGTCGAAATAAAGATCTTTGAGCGGCTTAGGCTTTGACATTTACTTTACACCGCACTGCCTGCTTAAGCTAAATACCCAATCATTCAGTACCTACTATGTAAAATGGTCTATGCTCCCGCGATGACGATGTATGATAATGTTGTGAATATAATAAATAAATTATGAATGTTAGCAATCGTAAGGACTTACCAGACGACGATATATTTAAAACATAAATACTTAAATGCGTAGATGCATAGTAAGAAGACTCGAAACAAATATTCATGCACATCACACAAATATTTGCTCTTACCTGGATTCGACCAAGGAACTTTAGCTTCATAGGCAGCGTCACTAGTCACTACGCAATAGGCTAACGGGTCATCTAAAGTCGTAATACAATGATGTGATGACCTATAACAATGTTATTAATACCAACAGTTTCACTTTACTTGGTCTCTTCGGTAGTCACCTAGCGTGTGCAGTGATATAAAGAACGATTGTTTCATTTTCCCTACCCGCTATGTGACTCTCGCTAAGCTCTAGGCACTCTGTAATCTACCTGTCAGTACGTATCTAACCATAACAGATCATGGTATCTAACTATTTAATTAAGCAGTGCAGCCGCAGGCACAGCGTGGGTAGGTCGCGCGGTGAACTGGTGATCCGGTAAGGTCGTGGTAGTCCGCCCGACGTGGGTGGCGCAGGACCGCTCATTGTGGCACTCTTCGGGGGAGGCATAGCCCTCTCGTCCAGCAGTGGAACCTCTGTCGGCTGATGTGATTATTATGATACACTAACTCATCTCTCCAGCGACGCAGTCGACGAGGAACGATTTGCCGTTCCGCGGCGGACCGAGCAGCAGCACGGCGCGGTTCCGCGCCGCCACCGGCTCCAGTCCGGCCGCGAACACGCACGACAGCACTAGTCGCGTGCGCACGTCGCCGTAGCCCGGCGGAGGGAACCTGGGACACGGTATATGAAACTTCGTCGTCGAACAAGGACACCACACTGTATACATACACATATTCACGACTGGGGTAGGCAGAGCACATGAAACTTGTGTTCCAGTAGTTCCAGTATTATGATAATTATTTGGGTAATCATTTGGGTATGAAAGATCGACAAAATGTGATATCGTAGTGGCAGGTTGCTAGCCCATCGGCCACAACACACTTCAGGTATTGTTAAAGAAGACCACATCTGTAATAACGGCTTTAGGTATATTTATTTCGTGTTCCTGACAGTGAGTATTCTTGAGTTAGGTCGCCAGAGCTCCCATGTGTTTCTAGCTTTCGAAACAATGAATCTTCAAATTAATAAAGGGTCGGTAGAGCGCTTGTGACCCCTGTTTGCACCGCTGTAAAATGCATGTAAAATGGCCACTTTGAGCGGCGGCAGTAGTGCGCCATAAGCTGATCGGATTTCCCGGTGCCACACGGAGTGAATGACCCCAAACATTATGTTTATATGGATATGCTCCGGAATTCCGGCACTTACACTTGAAATAAATAAGTAATAAAAATGAAATAAAGGAATTTTATTCTGCAAGCAGCCCATAATCCCACTTTTACAAGTCAAAATTCTACCAGCGTTGTTTTTGCAGGATAATGATTCTGATTGTCGTCATCACAAATTTTACGAAAGCGACTGCTATCTGACCTTTCAACCCAGAGGGACCATCTTGGGATTAAACCGGTTTCCTCGCCATGTTTTCCTTCACCGAAAAGCCACAGTTAAATATCAAATGATATTTTGTAGATAAGTCTTTGAAAAAAAACCAGCGGCACGAGCCAGGGTTGAACCCGCGACCTCCAGGTTCCGTGCCTTACCGCTTTTATTCATTACAGATTTTGTTTTTGTACGATAACAAATGTTTTTTGTGTATGTATTTTTGATACGTAGACGACGTATTCACAAGGTACTTAAATACAAAATACAGTGCATAGCGGCCTCCTTTTTTTAAATATCTATCGTTCAATTTAAATAATCACAATTATTTACCAATGGCGCTAGTGAGCACGTGAAAGCAGCCTTAAAAAGTAAATGCTCAAGATTATATTATAAGCTCCTTCGCATTTGAGCGAGAGATTAAAATGCAGCATCTCGCTCCTACCTATGCTACTATCGTCAGCACAACTAGCTGACCATCCATGCACTTTATAATAAGATTCTATATAAATACAACGTTTGTTCTCCGCTACCGATGCCCATCCCGCTTGATACGAATCAAAGGCCGGCTAAAAGGAGAATGCATAACTATATGGATTACCTGGCGTCTGGGTCTGCTATGTTACACTCATACGCCGCGTAGTTTGAGTCCCCGATGATATCGCCAATCTTCGATGACGGTTTAGAAATGATTCCGAGGTCGAACAAATACTAAAATAAGTCACGTAATTAACAGAAACATCTCGTAAAGGGGGTAATCATTTAATTCAGAGAACGGATAAAATGGATAAATGAACCGTGATCACGTATAGTCCAAGGCAAATGCAGGAATCGCACCTGCGCCGCTGTTTTGTCAGAATACCGCCGTTACCCCTAGGTTACTCCGACCATTACTTACATATTTACAGCGAATTTGTATCTTTAATTGGTTGCAGCTATTACTAGCGACCTTTCTGTACTTTTCTGAACAGCCGAATCAACATATGAAATGTTTATGTATACAAAAAGTGTTTTTTTGAGCCGCGGTAGACCCCTATTTTCTCCATGAAATATAAACCTATGTAAATACATTTTTAACATATAGGTGTTGTATTAGTCTTTTTTCCATTTGTTACCTGTAGGCTATGGTAAAGTTAGTGTATTTTTCGTTTATTTAAGTGGCTCCAGTTTAATAACTAAATCAATTATGAATCAAAACCAAACATATAGGTAAGCATACCTAGTAAAACTCTTGGTTAATCTATGGAACAAAGAATACTTGCATAGGTATTGGATTTGGCGAGGGAAATAGGAAGCTACCGCGGTTTTAAATTTAGGTTTGTTATATAGATATGAACCTCGCGCCAGCGGTTATTTTGTTTCATATAAATGTACTAGCTTTTGCCCGCGGCTTCGCTCGCGTTAAATTCGGGGTAACACGGTTCCCCTTTCCTGATTTAGAACACAAAAGAGAACTCGGATCATAATATTATTTTAATACGCTAAGTTGCAGACGATATTATATGTATTTCCATTTGGGGATAGAATGTAAAGATTCTGGGCATTGGACACACACGAACATTCTAAGTTCACCCCAGCCACCTTTAATGTCTGTCCTTACGCTTTGTTAATGGTCACAGCGAAAGTAAGCTTAAGAGGAAATTGTAGCCTTTTAAACTGGAAGGGGAGATCTGTGGGAATTATTGGGATTCGTGGGATCATTACATTTTCACCCTTTCCTACGCCGGTTAAGATAGTGGCGCTAATAATATTGCGGCCAAGTTGTGTGACACGAAGTCTCGTCTCATTACATAATCTCGGGGCATCCAAATTTCACATAAGCATGACTGGGACGCCTAGTTTTAATTGAACCTTGTGTGAGGGTACACCTGATAGCTCAAGCGAATTCAGAAACTCTACGGGATATGATGTGCTCTGTTCTGTATACATAACTGTGTCTACTGATAAATACTTTGTTGTATCTCCTGGTACTTTACTCAATATGTCTGAATTTATTTTGTTGACAACATCATTTTTTGGTGCTAAAATTGTTCTTTTTTTTTTTTTTTTTTTTTATTTATTTAGGAAACAAACGGTTGTTAACAGAATCATGTTAGCTTATGAGATATACGATTGAACCTATAGTTCCATTAAGTATAGGTACAGACAAAAAGTATTACAAGTGTCGAAAAAGAGTGGGTAAGACCATGCAAGTCTATTTCGCAGAATGATGTAAGTTGTTTCATATTGTAATATAATGAAATGCTACATTGACCTTGGTTTACAAATGAAAAAGAAAACAGTTACTAATTAACTAACTAAATTAAGCGTTTCTAAATCATGCATACAATCCGGAGTTATCATTATTCAATTATTCGGTGTAGATCAGGCTACGCAGAGCGCTGCGATATTGAACAAATGAGAGAGAAAAAATATCTAAACTAATAAAGTTGGCGTTATAATTTTGACATGCTCGTCTGAAGAATGTGTTTTTGGCAAACTTGGTACGGCAAAGTCTGACGAGGAATGTTAAGGGGTGGCGACAAGGAATGCAGCGAGGCAATTTAAAAGTAATACTTCTAAGAAGAATGGGTGAGTCAATGTAGTTGTTTAATAGCTTGTAAAGAAAGATTTGATCAATGAATACTCGACGTTTGTCTAGAGAAGCTAGACCGTGACGCTTAGCGGTATTGTCTGTGGTATTCAAGCCCTGGCGGTAGTCAAGCGACTTCAATAATTTATTTTGAATTCTTTCAATTCTTGTTTTGTGGAAATTATATTGAGGGTTCCAGATAATACATCCAAATTCTAATATGCTACGAACATAGGAAAAATATAGTATTTTTAAGGTTTTAGGGTCCTTAAAGGGCTTTGAGAGTCTAAGAATTAATCCCAATTGTTTATATGCTCTCGAGATAATGTCATCAATGTGTGGGATGAAAGTAAGCTTATGATCTAAAATAATACCCAGGTCCCGAACTTGATAAACCCTGTTTATGGTATTACCTAAAAAGTTATAGTTAAAAGTTATAGGTTCTTGCTTGCGTGAGAAGCTAATGCAATTACACTTATCGGGATTAAGAAGTAATTGATTCAAGATGCAATAGTTGGTAAACCTCTCAAGATCCCTTTGTAAGTCAAGGCAGTCGTTATTTGTTTTCACTATTTTGAATATTTTCGTGTCATCAGCGTAAACGAGATGTTTAGATTTAGTAAACGAGGACCCTATGTCGTTGATATATAAGATAAATAAAAGCGGTCCCAGGTGAGAGCCTTGAGGTACCCCCGAGTCAATAGTCAAGAATCGAGAGGTGTAACCTCTTAGTGATACTGCCTGGCTTCGATTTTTTATGTATGACTCCAGCCACCTAAGGAGGTCACCGTGTATACTGATCCCGTGTAGCTTATATAATAACAGGGAATGATCAATTTTATCGAATGCTTTTGAGAAATCGGTATACACGACATCCACCTGATAGCCATTGTCGAGGGCATTCAAAACAAAATCAGTGAAAGTAATGAGGTTAGTGTCCACACTTCTACCACGAAGAAAACCGTGTTGGTCTGGGGAAATTATGCGAATAACACAATTAGCCAATATAGCAGTAACTATTTTCTCAAAGATCTTGGCAAAGATGCACAATTTAGATATAGGCCTATAGTGTGTTACGTCATGTTTATCACCGCTTTTATGAATAGGTGTTATTAGAGCGGTTTTCCATACTGATGGAAAACAGCCCTCTGACAGAGATTTATGATAGATGATGGTAAGGGGTAGTGACAACTCTTTGCTACAACTAGAGATTAACACAACTACAACTTTCACATAAATATTGATTTTCGTGTATATTGTTTGGTAAATCTGGGTAAACAGTTGCACCTAATTCTGGATTACTGTGTAGGTACTAATTGACAAAAATCTCCCGTCAGTGTCACACAGCCCTCGGCATCAGTTTCTAACCGACCATCTCCTATTTTCAATAGTGAATCGGCATAGTTGCCAGCATTTGTATCATCATATAGTTGCACTCTCATATTTGTAGTCAAACTGAACTTTCTTACGGTGGCCCATAGAGCGAACGACTTGAGACATGCTTTAATTTCGCCTGCAGGTGTCCCCTTCTGAATGACTGGTAACGTTTGGCGGAAATCACCAGCCAATAAAACCACCATCCCTCCCATAACATCGGTACTGTTGCGCAAATCCTGGAGCGTTCGATTTAGTGGTTCTACAGATTTTTTGTGCGCCATAGTACTTTAAGCCCACACTAAGAGTTTGCTTTGACGTAGCATTTTGTTTTAATTACAACAAATTGTTTTAATTAAATTACCTTATTAGGCGTTTGTATCATAGAACCTGTACTAATTGTGCGGAGAGTCTCACACATTTTTCCATCCCCTATTTTAGGGGCTGGGGGAAGATTTCCAAGATAAAATAAGGCAGGTATTCTTCGTTGGTTAACAGAGAGACTGTGTACCAAATTTTAGCTTCCTACCTTGAAAACTGCGAAAAGTCCCATGTAAATATTTCACCCCCTCTTTTAAAGAGTTGGGGGCAGATTTCAAACAAAAATGATGCACGATTTTTTTGTTAGTCACATATAGTCCGCATATCAATTTTGAGCTTTCTATCTTGAAAATTGCGGAAAGCTCCATATAAACTTCCACCCCCCATTTTAGGGAAGTGGGGGGTTAGAAAGAGATAAAAAGTACCCCATGTCACTCTCCATCTCTCCAACTATCTCCACTCAAAAAATTACTTCAATTCGTCGCTCCGTTTTGCCGTGGAAGACGGACGAACAAAAAAACGAACACATACACTTTCACATTTATAATATTAGTATGGATATGGATGGTTCTTTTAGATTACATTCAAAATTTGAACATATCATCTGTGAGAAACAAATCAATTAGATTTCACCTCAATTGTCGGTACCAACTTATAGTTAGTAGATGTTGATTTTTAAACTGTATCATTTTTTTATGTCTCTGAGATTAAAAAACACAGCGAGAAACAATTAACAAAACCACGAACAAAACAAACATCATGCAAGGGCACAAAGAAGATGTCATATAGTTTTAGTTAAAAGTAAATAAGGGTATTTTAGTGTTCAATGTAGCCACTTGGTTAAACGTTTAAGTGACATGTACATTGGATTCACGCCATTACACTCCTTATCAACTGAATCTTACAGCCTAGAATGGCATGCCTGCATTTGTATCACTCACGTTTTTGGACCATTATTTTACCTCCGATTTCATACCTTTGAGGGATGGTTTCGAGGTAAAAACTATCCTATATTTTAAACCAGGCTAAACTATATTCGTGCAAAATTTCATTCAAATCGGTTCAGCCTTTTAAGCGTGATTGAGTAACAAACATCCAAACATCTAAACATCCAAACATCTAAACATCCAAACATCTAAACTTTCGCATTTATAATATTAGTAGGATTTGAGTTAAAACAATTAATTAAACAGTAGATGCGGAATTAGTCGCGGGCAAAAGCTAGTTTATCACAAGCACATACCTTAAAACCATCTAACATGTCACCATCCACATGCAACGGCCTCGGCACACGGACCGGGGCAGGTCTCTTCCTCGGTTTGACGACGGGAAATTTGTTCCCCATCGTTTTGTAGTAGGCCTTATGTGCTTCCACGAGCAATTTCATCTCCAACCTATGTACAAAGGAGATTTAAAACAGATAATACTCATCCATATTTTCAGGAAGGGTAGGCAAAGCATGCAATTCAATCGGCAATGCCGCGTCTAGCTATAATATCAAATAGGGCTATGCAATTCGCAGTAACTTGGTTGCCTAGAGTCGTGGATGATGTTTAGTGTCGTTTGCTTAGGTTGGGACTAGGGTCCACAAATAAATATCTCTTATTTTATTTTATTTATTTTCTGTACACCGTTCTTAAAAACCCCATACTGTAGAACCTCGGCAAAACGATCGCCGGCACATCAGAGCCTCCAGAACCGAACCATGCACAAAAATTTAGATTTCAAGGCAAGTATGAGCAATAATACCCTGCCAACAGTGACGGTGCGATGTTGTAATGAACTTTGAAAAAACAGTCCCATCTGTCATTAAAAAAACACATTTTTAGGGTTCCATAGTCAACAAGGAACCCTTATAGTTTCGCCATGTCCGTCCGTCTGTCTGTCTGTCTGTCTGTCCGTCTGTCTGTATGTCTGTCCGTCTTCAGCTTAGCTCTATAACTCTTACAACTAGAAAACTGGAATTCGGCGTGGGTATATACCGATCACGCCGAAAAATAGTAGAATAAAATCTTAAAAAAAAAAAATTTAGGGTAGGTACTTCCCGTACATGTAAATTGGTGATGTATAGTGTGGGTCTTCTAACTATTTTCCAACTCAGTTATGTGTTTGCGAGATAATGGGATTGAAAGCCCTAATTTTTGTTCGAGTCATGTGTCTCCCCCCCCGCTGCCGGCTAAATGGCTCCTACTGGGGACGTGAAAAAATTCATAGCAGTAGTACATATAACGAATTTAAAAGAAAAACTATCACAGTTAAGTAGACATAACTAGTTAACTGGTAAAAATGCACTTAATTTCGGGTGCATATACATTGTCATTGGAATTTAAACCTTTTACCGTGGACGGTAGAGTTGCTTTGTTGTTGATTATTTACGAGGGTATGCTATAATAAAAACCCCGAAAGCCCCTTTAAGGCCGCATTCTGTGACAGACGGGCAACTACGGAACCCTCTCCTGCGCGTGGCCCGACACGCACTTGGCCGCTTTTTCATGTTGTTATTGAGGCGATAAATATGCGATCCATACGTAATCTCTTAATCAGGAGGAGGGATTTTCTGTTGGGCAGTAACTATCACATTATGCACAGGTGTAACGTAAACCGTAGTGATACGCTAGCTCGGCTGGTCTCTTAATACTGTCTCCGGCATTTGGAAAAGGCTATTATACTCACGGATGACTTAGGCTAGTGCAGAATAACTTCACCTCATGAGCTCATCCACGTATTGCCTGCAATCTTGATGGAGCTGGCTCATCAACTCCTCAGTGAGCAGGGGTCTGATGTAGCCATATATGACCTCGCCGAACTGCTCGGGCGGAAAACTGTCGTACACTGACCAGGAGCCGCAGTAACGCTGCAATACCTGGAAAGATAGTGTAAAATGTATTGGGTTTGCCGCAGCTGGCGACTGTGCAACAAAGAGTAGGTTCAGTCGGCAATAAAGACTAGTTTTTAAAATGCGAATACGGTATTTGGCTGATATTCAAATCAGCAACTTTGTATGAAGCGTCAGAACGTTTGTAGGGAAACACAGACTAGTGACGTCACAGTTAACTATCGTAAATAGCTTTTTTTAACTCTTTATGTTTTTCAAAACCTTTAAAATTGGTAGCAGGAATAGGGTGAAGGTCTATAAATTCCCGAGCATTTTCGAAAGTTTACTTTGTTATGAAAGTTTTATATTTGTCGCTGTGGAGTTTGTTATATTAATCGTTAGACTGTTTTTACCTTGATGTTCGACAATTTATGACGAATTGGAAACAAAAAGAAGAAATAGTCTTAAAGTTGTCTTTTTTAGGTTAATAAAGATATTCTTTTTAGATTCAAATTATGTAACAGTAATATAATAATATAATTTTTCTAACACTCAATTTTTATTTGCCTGCTCATATACATATTTTCCACTACCAAAATCTCGTCTAGAAGAGAGCGCTCATTAGCGATAAGATCGCCGATTGTCTACCGTTGTATAGCGTATGATTTTATTGAATTGTTTTGTATGATTATGACAAAACATACATAGTATAGAGAAGCTATACGCGTTTCACCGTAAGGGACCTTAGAGCATTAAACCAACAGGAGCGGCCATGAGTCATTTTATATACATAAATAGTCTGCCGATATTTGCGGGGGAGGAGAACGTCAAATGTATACGTAACGTGAAAATAGCTACGTCAGATAAACGTCAGTCCATACAATGTATATATGACCACTGGTCATATATTTTTGGCAGAGGGGAACGCCTGTCAATGGCCGCTCCGGTTGGTTTAATGCTCTAAGTAAGGGACGGAAAGGCTGTTATACAGCTAATTTAAGAATTGGTCTTAAAATCGCTGACAGCTTACCATAAAAAAACTACTTAATTTGGGCGGGTAATGGTTATTTTGCCGTAACCTAATACTAACGCAGTTGCGGAAAATAAAAAAGAGGATGTAGGTATGACAAGGACCACGAATAATATGTCCTTTTCTGATACATTTATTGGGATTGGTCGTGGTATAACTATTTATTACCATAGCTTATCTCTGAGTAATTATAGGTTCATGGTGTTAACTAACCTCGTGCAAGTCCTCCATATTGCTCGACTGCGCCATCTTGTAGCCAGGATCGTTCAGCGGGTTACACCTCAACTTGTACTCTTGCTCGGCTAGCTTCCTCTCATTCTCCTTCGCTGTCTTCGCCCTGTTGATGGCGTCCAGCTTCGCTTGTTTCTTCTCGGCTTTCAACTATTTAAAATGCTTTATTACAAGCTTAATATCAGTTATGGTAAATTGCTTAATACAGGCTAACCCCCATCCCCCAATAGCCAGATGCTTCGGAAAAATATGTGGAAACAATAATCAGATCGTATTGAGTATATCAATTTTTACCAAATACTAATATCTAGACTAGAGCTTTGTGAAAGTAATCATAAGAAGAGCTTCAAATAAGGTGGCTGGTAACCAAATGACAGCTCATTTAAATGGTTATTGATGATTTACCCTACTAGTCAAAAACATACATAGATACAACATACATATAATGACGCTTATTTCCCGGAGGGTAGATTTCATCGACTAATGTCGTGTCGAAGCCTCGGTTGTGCTAGCACTGTGCCGTTCGTTTCGTATGACACTTAAAATACATTGATACCATCTATTAGGAGCTTTTTCACGGAGTCCATATAGATGGCGTGATTCGATAGCGCCATTTATACTCCTGATTACATGCGTGTAGAATCTATTATACGCCATATAGTGGCTGATTCTGACGACCTATGGAACCACTATCAACTTTATAATTACTCAATTTTAGACACTTAATAATTTGATAGGAAATGAAACAATTGTCAACTTTGTGAAATAGTGGGCAGATACACCATACCATTTCCTTGGTCTTCCCTTTCATAGCAGCCGCCAGTTTCTCATCCTCCTCGTACTTCTCCGCGATGGTGGGATACGTCCCCCGTATCACCATCAGAGTGCCTCCCTCCGTATCATACGGGTATTCAGGGAAGAATCCGTAGCCGTAGAACCTGTAAGGCATTGACAACCGGTGGCAAATATTTGTGAAATAAGCATGAACATTTGTTTTGACTACGAGATGTTAAGAGGAAATACGGCGTGTCGCGCGCTTGGTTAATACAAAAACATAGAAAGCCGGTTCTCAATTCGGTTGTTTTTTCAATGTTTGTTACCTCAGAACTCCGTCATTGCTAAGCCGATTAAAGATGACTTAAGGAATTCCCCAATTACGTACTTAAAAGTACAAAAGTACGTCACAGATTCTGATAAGATTCCGTTGAAATAGCAACTAATGAAGTGCAACGGTGCAAACGGTGTGCATAGGTGATCCATGTGGAATCGACGGAAGTCCTCAAATAATTATCGGCCCACATGCAGCGATTGGGTTTATTTCTCTAATAATCAACGCACTTGCTCTCGGAAATCAGTTCATGTGGTAAATTGGAAAATAAATGTGGAAATGTTCTCTTGGCTTGGCGGAGTACTAAATTGAATTCGGTAAGAAAATTGTTTTTAAAGTAACTTATCTTTATCAAATTTGCTCCATGTAAATAAGTAACTTAGTCCTATAGTAGCATAGGTTTACTATGCTCCCATGTCCAGTTTTTTCTTTCTTTTTACACTAGACATCTGTAGGCGATGGTAAAAGTAGTGCATTGTTAATTGGCTCGAGGCGGTTCTTAACAAAAACAGTCATTCATTAAAAAAAGGGGGACCATCTTACGTCCAGTTTCGTAGGCGTCACTACCTAGTAGGCTACAGAGACCAACAAAACTAAAAATAAAACTCAGTTAGGTAAGATTCGTAGATACGTTAAAAAAATATATGTGCGTAATTTAAAATTTGGCAGAAGAAATAGGAAATTATTGAGGCTTTTAAATTCAAGCCCGTATTTCTTCTTAACCTGTTGATGGACACTACTCCAGACACAATAAAAATAGTAATAGAATTACGCCTATAGGCGTCTACTGTCCTTCAATGTGTTAACTATGCATTTAATTACTTATATAACCATTTCTAGGGCTGTGTATCGGGTATTTTACTGCTTGCTACCTTGCTGTGTCACATATATTAATGTTGGTTATTGTACCCATAACTAGTGCGCCATGCATCGACCATGGGCGATCTGTGTAACATTGTCCCCTTATATTTTTTAATATATTGCATTGCATTCATGTACATTTCGTAAGTATGGCTAAGAACGTAATACTAAAGTAGATGAACCCTGATATGGCAAGGCAATTTTAAATTAACATATATCTACCTACACTATAATTTAAAGTCAGCGAACGAATAACATATAGAATTCTAACTAACGGCGTAAAATGGCCCCACAAAGGGGGTGCCCTGGAAGGCGGACTAGCCGGGGCGGGACGTCAGAGGGACGCCAGGCTGCCGTTTAGTTCGAACATGGCTGCCGTGACAGACTGTTAAGAAAAACAAATGTTCAATTTCATTAAATATGCCTTGTTGTGCTGTAAAATGGTGTGCGATTCGTTCGGACAAGCGCAACAAAAAAGATGGAATTACTTTTCATAAGTAAGTACAGCGAAAAACATATTATATTGATTTTATTGTTATGATCACATTTTGTATAGGGATCGTATTATGCCAACAGACATAACTTTTTTAGTAAGTTGATTTCTATATTGACCCTTGAATGTCATATAAATATTTAGTAGCTTTTATCGAGGTCTTTCCAGCAGATCCAATTAGAAAAGAAATTTGGAATGAAGCAGTCCGTTTGGAACGACATGATTTGAAATGGCATGCAAAAAAAATAATACTACGCTTTGTTCTTTACATTTCAATCTGGAAGATATTTACGTAACAAACGAGGGTTTGGTGAATCTTAAGAAGAGGGCAAACTCAATTTGTACGGGTTGTTTACGGAAATGGTATATTTTATGTTAAAATTGTTGGTAATATACGCGTCTGCTTAAAACGACAAGTACATTTGAGTAGGTTGTATTTAAACGTGATTTAAACAGAAACAAACTGATACAGTGTTTAGCAGTCTATGTTTGTATTTACGTGTGTTCCACCATATGATAGCGTTTAAGATACTGAACCGATTTTGATAAATGAGGTGTCAATCGATTAGAAGTAGTACTCCGTGTGACAGAGGCTACCCTTTGTATGAAAAAATCTGTCATTTTTGAGTTATTTTTCCGTAGTCGCGTTACAGTACTATTAAAGTATTATGCTTTTTATAATTTTCAGATGATATTTTATAACTATCGCAGAAAAGATGTGATACGGAAACCGTTGCGTGAAACTACTGAAAATACTGAGTATAATGCAGTAAACATCAATTCCATAGAAATGACGTCTCCTCTGTGATCATCGGAGAAAGGATTTAAATTAAGACAGTCTATAATTTAAATTTAAAATGAATTAAAAAATATATTTCTTAATCAAAAAGTTTGCTTCTGGTTGCATGTTACCATTCAACAATTATCCGTTTTCCCTGTCACTGTCAAATGGCTGACTTCCGACGTGATGCACGACGGTTAATCACAGCAATGCATTCGTAGATTGACCAATCACATTAATTTGTGTTGGGTAATAAGAAATTATAGGCTGATATTTTGGGCAGCTGTGATTGGATGCGCTATTAGCTATGCACACACTGGGCTTTAGGCACGCATTTTGGTAGAAATTTGGAAGGAGCTCGCCTTCTATGTTTTTTTCGTTCGCTGTTTAAAGTAATAATAATATTTTTATCGTATTTTTTTTATTCTAAGATCTTGCGTTACTTTAAGTATTTATTTGTTTGACGGAATTCGAACCACCGCCAGTTTTGTAGGCAGAGTCACCATCAACCATAGTCCGACCGCTTCACTCAGTCCTCGCCTGCTTGAGCGCGGGAAGTGAAACGGAGGAGCGCGCGGCGTGCGGGCGCCGGATTTAGCTTCCCGCACGACGTCCGCTCTCCCGTTCGCGTCGCGAGCGAGGCCCGAATGAAGCGGTCGGGTTATAGGCCGAAGTGGCTGTTTTTGTAATCACCATTCTTTAAACCACTCCCGAATGTGATCGGTGATGTCGTCGATCTGCACGTCCCTCTTCAACAGGATCAGCCTGGTGTTCTCCTTCTCTAGCTCTTCCATGTACACCTGTCTCGTTCTCTCGTTGATGCGACGCCGCATTGTGTACAGCTGAAACATGTTCGGATAACGGTCCTAACTTTATGGTAGCAACGGTCGTAAAATATACGGTAGGAATTATTTTTCCCTGACTAGACTTGGGCTAGTTATGTGAAGAGACTTGGAATAGTTATATTATTAGTGGTTAGCTTACTTTTTGGGTTTCCTCTTTGAGCTCAAAGCGACCCTCAGGCCAGGGGTCCGGAACGATCCCCAATAAAACGTTTCTTTTATGGTCGTCAACTCGTTGCCTTTTAATTTCCATGAACCTCCTGAAAATTTTATGAAAGTCAACGAGTGTTGTTGTAGTATGAAATCGTGTTATGAATTAATTTCTGTTACGTTATTGAAAGGTCAAGTCAAGAGTACCCTAAACCGACGAGCATACGTATGCAGAATGTAATGAAAGTGAATGAAGCAAGAAAGGTTTGTCATGATCGTAGCAAGTGGAAATCCGTGATCTCTGCCTGCACCGCCGGGAAATATGTGTACCTATGTCATTGAAAGAGCCTATCATTGTTTATGTTTCGTAATTTTAATGTGCCAAATACTGATGTATTTTTACAAGGTAGGTACATCTAATAAGACCCACTGTAGCGGAGCGGGAAGGCGCGCGACTCGCTCTGTTTTCGGTTCAAACCCCGGCTAATCGTAAAACGGTATGGGTGCTGGATGTAATGTAAAAAACATACCCTCACCAAATAACCAAGTGCACGGGAAACTCTAGCAAGCCGATGTATGACGGTTGGAATACTCAAATCATGCCATCCCGCGCGGTCGCGTAGAGCGTGCTCTAGCTGCTGTGACAACATGGGCTTTGTGACTGCGATAGCACGTATCTGGGTAACGACCAAATTCTTGGCCAGCACAACTCACTCAATTAAATTTTCTATGAAAGTTTTCCGTTGTGACACGAAAATTAACCATACAATTCTATGGTAAATTGTTGTCACAACGGACGTTTTTTCACTTCTTCAGTTTGTATGGCTAACTACCGATTGCTACCGACTATAACCAGGCTAACTACTGGCCAAGGATTTGGTCCTCACCCATCACTCGGTTGTACTTGCACCTCGGAGCCGAGTTCAGCCAAATTGGCAAAAGGAACTAGCCTGCAAAACATGTGCAAAACCACAGCTAGAACCGTAGATAGAGGATTTTATATAGCGTCCTAGCGAATGCTAGAAAGGGATGGAGGTAAATTAACTAAATTGAGAAGTCTCAGAAAACTAATTGATCCTTGACATCTCATGGCCTAAATATTTAGTCGTGTAACATAGGTGATTGGCGACCAACAAAGCTGACAAACAAAAAAAAACGCCTATACGAGATAAGGGTCAGGAAATTCGACATTGTTTCTCGTTCCCACTTGTCGTATTGTCTATGCTTCTATATTGCCTATGTCTATTCTATTTTTGTCACTCATGTGTGTGTATATGGATCTCTCTGTATATCCTTTCTCTATGGCTAGATTATTAAAATCATGGCGTTCCGCTCGCATGCGCTGGCCTCATAGATACGCGATATTTCAGCCGAAGCAGCGGCTTTTATTAGCATGAAATAAATGCTAGTCAGTCACTGTTAACTCTAAACACAGCGTATCTTCGGGAGCTCTGATTTTTAACACCTTCAGTGTGAAAGATTTCCTAGCGTTCCGATCGTGAGTTTCGTAAGTTCGTATATAGAAGAAAGCGCCTACAGGCAGAGCACCCACCTAGCAGGTTCCTGGCATGAAAAGTGGTAAATTATCCGCAGCGTGCCAAGTAATTTATATTGTGAGGCTTCGCCGTAAAGCACAATGCAGCGTTGTGTGATTTTTGTGGGTACATAAAACGGTACATATTTAATTATTTATATGAGTGTTGACTATCTGTTTGAAAGAACTATAATCTGTGCAAGTAAGCAAGGACAGGCCTTTACCTGTAAACCTTTTGAATAATAATAGCCGCGGCGATCTTCATATGCTCCGGCGCAGGTTCAATATTCTGCGCGAAGTAGGTGCGTCTTCTTATGCATTTGGCCTTGAAATCACTCATGTAATACTGCCTGCAAATCAATCATATGACATTTTATTAAACTCTTGTAAAGCCCCTTTGCGTTAGTTGCGCGTAATTTATGTGACCCTTGGAAACATACCTTCGTATTTGCACATACTTAGATGTGTTTTAGAGTGTAGTGTAAGGGTCGTCATGTGGTCGCTCCACGGGTTAACTTCACATGTAAGTATGTAAATTACACAACAGGACACCGGGTGGAAGGTTCAAAAGATGGGAAGACGAGTTAAAACTGACAGCAGGCCCGAACTGGAGAAGGGTCGCGAAAGACAGAAAACAGTGGAAAATGCTAGAGGAGGCCTATGCCGTACTGCAAACTGAACTCAGGGATATTTATAATTCATCGTGTAAGTGTTTTGGTGTTATTGAGTGCTGTAAACTTACATTGACTTTTAAATAAATAAATAAATAAATAATCAAGTTTCTTCAACCAAACAAACTCAAAGTTCAGATTTAACGGCTTATTGATTGATTGATTGATGTAAATTACTTGTCTAAGTTGTTATGTAAGATCTAATCATTTGACCAGCGTCCCGGAGTGCCATCGAGTAAGTAATTTATTTTGAACCACGTTTAAGTCAAGTGACAGTAGAATATATAGAAACTGAACTATTAAAAAATAAACCCCCCACGTTTGGGCTCATTAGAATCTTCTGAAAGACTAGTCAATGACCGTGCAGCAAAAAGTACAAAAATTGGCAATAAAACCTTGCACCTAAACTGTAATTTTTGACACAAAAACCTATTTTCAACTTAAATTCGGGCCAGATGCAATACAGATTTTAAGGCAGGCACCATATCCCTTAAATCATGATTTCTTACCTAAACCGTTCATGTGTCTGGATTACCGATGCGCGTATGTACTCTTCAGTTACGATAGACGGCTCGCTTTCCACGATTACTTCTGCTACAAAAAGATGACGGGTAAAAATTCTATGACGGTTTCTCAGATGACATGCACCTACAATACTGTCATGGATCTATAGTCTATACCTACCCTAAGAGTAGATGAGTTTTTTTACATACTGATGAGGGTGGCAAACCAGCATACGGTCTGCCCGCTGGTGAACATATACCGTAGACTGTGGACGCTTGCGATGAATCACAAGCGCGTTGCCGTTCTTGGATTTGATTTGATGATTTATTGTGTTGATAGCTGGAGATGAACGCGAGTCGCTCACTCTCAACACGTGGCTGACCTTACTCACCACCAGGAACACAACACCACATACCTGCCGAGCAAGTAGTGGCGTTATTATGGCTGCAGTCTTCTGAGACTGGAGGTACTTCCCCAGTTGGGCTGCTCCAAAATTGAGCACGATCCCTTAGAGGCACAACCGGGAATAACGCTAGGAGGATGATGATGATGAATAATAATATTTATTTGACTTCAAAACTTAGCAAATAGTTACACTTTTAACTAACAGAATACTTACCTAAATGTTATACATTCTTCACGAAACGCTGATACTTGTACCTAATAGGAATACCTGTGCTACAAAATATCCTTTACTGGATGCGTAACGATCGATATAAATACTTTTGATATATTTCCACTGGATATAACGATTAAAGGATATAATGCACTTTTGAAATAACAACATTTGAAATCTTCTCATGTAATATAGTTATCAACAGATATAATGAACTTGTAATATAACAACTATTAATCTAACAGTCATAACGTACATGGGATATAACTTTGTTTGATATAAAACTCAGTTGGTATAATGTAAGTACTATTGGCATAATCTGTAATACTTACCACTATTATTTCTTACCTATTTTACTCTAAGGCAGGTTGGTGTAGGTACGACGGCGAGGAACCAATGACACACAACAGTATAATAGCCACTGATAAACTGGTAACATAGTATATTTTCGTATCACACCATGCAACAATATAGTAATCTTTTAGTATAGTTATACAATGTATGTTATCAATAAATATTTGTATTTGTATTTGTATAAGGCTTATTTATACTTAATACAGAATATTAGATTAGGGCAGTTATATAATGGGGGCTCAGGGGGCGAAGTCCCCTTCAGTAAAAAAAAAATTCAAATAATTGTAACAATGGTATTATTTGTAGGTTAGGTTAGGATTAATAGCGACGACCGCTTTAGTCTCGTTGGTAGTGACCCTGCCTACGAAGCAAGAGGCCCTGGGTTCGAATCCCGGTAAGGGCATTTATTTGTGTGATGAGCACGAATATTTGTTCCTGAGTCGTGGATGTTTTCTATGTTTTTAAGTATTTATTTATCTATATAAGTATATTTATCGTCTTCTAGTACCCATAGTACAAGCTTTGTTTAGTTTGGGACTTGGTCGATTTGTGTAAGATTGTCCCCTAATATTTTAATAGTTTGTGTCCCTTAGAGCGAAAATAAGCACTCCGCGAATCGGGGTGACGTTCGACACGCTGGCGGTTAGGTTAGGTTTAAATAATTAACGTATGTTTGTTAACACGGCGAAGCGTCAGAACCTTTCAGAGTCATGCTTATTTATTTACATAGCCGTATCTTCGAATGGTCCTAAACAGATTGCAACCGAAAAAAATTATACCTCTAAATACTTATATCCAATATACATTAACTTACCTCTTACCTCTTTTTTATTTTACTATGTCTGGTGAGCAATAAAGAATATTTGTATTGTATTGTATACATTATATCCATTAAACGTTACATCAAAAATTTATTATTGTAGCACCAAGACTTTTAATACCGGGCTGAAGCACAGGGCTCAAATACCCAGGGATGTTCTAAATAACGAATCTAGTAACGGGCCGCTGGACCCAGCATTGTTCTATCGGAAGGAAGCAAAGCCATCCCTCGGCTAACGCGACGGTATAGTGTGGGAACCGACGCTATCCAGATAACGGGGTTTGTTGCATCATGCGGGTGACGCCAACGCAAGCGTCCCTAGCAAACCCACGCCACCAGATGGTATAAAAAGGTAGACTGGTGGCTGGAATATTCACTTCTAACCCGCCGCCTTCAGCGGCCGTAGGTCCCCGCCCGGTGCCTTCTGCACCCCAATCCCAGGCGGGCCCCTCTGTATGGGGACCCGCCGCCAGTCAAGCGGGCCGGCCCGCTATGGACCCACTCTATGCGTTTATGCAGTTAGTACAGGTACTCCCACCGGAGGTGGCGAGCGGCCTGTCTACCCACATATTCGCATCAGCTACTCGCTATCTCGCCGCACCAAGCGGCAGCCAGGTTAACGGTGCCTATTAGTATGGATAGTACATCCCAGAAGCTTAAACCTGCTTCGATTACCATTGGCATTTATAATGCCAATGGTCTAAGGGGTATGAAGGACCAGGTGATGAACTTCCTTCGCGATCACTCAGTAGATTTACTTCTGGTCCAAGAGACCTTTTATCGTCCCGGCATTAGAGCCTTTCGCGTCCCTGGATACGTTCAGATTAGAGATGATAGGCAAGATGGTAGGCCATTCGGGGGCACGCTCATTTTCTACAAACGTAACTTACATTGCATAAGTCTCAATCCACCGCCCCTGACTAATATGGAAGTGTCGGTCTGTCGCATCTCGATGGAGGGGCACCCCCCGATATCGATTGCGTCAACCTACCTTTCACCTCAACGAGACTTACTTCTGACTGACCTCAACTCTTTAGCCTCCCTAGGTCCTTCGGTCATCGTGGCCGGGGACCTAAATAGTAAGCATATCAGCTGGGGATGCGTATCACCTTTTGATCGATAGCCTCCCTTTCGATCTCCTCGCTCCCTTAGAGCCGACTCACTTCCCTCATAACGTAGACCACCGACCTGACATACTCGACATAGCACTACTAAAGAACGTAGCGTTAACTCTGCGTTCTATAGAAGTGCTACACGAACTAGACTCGGATCATAGGCCAGTCCTCTTGAGACTAGGCCCTCACCCCAATAGTACTCCTCGAACCAGGACACTCGTGGACTGGGACAAGGTACAATCAGGTCTCCTACAGACGGACTCCCCCCTGCTTAGAGATATCCCAGACAATATAACTACAACCGAACAGACAGACCAAGCGATCGATTCTTTCACCAACTACCTCAACGCTGTTCGAAGCGAAGCCTCAAGGGAGGTGTCGGCGGAGGACATCCAAAACCGACCTCTACCTACGGAACTGAGAGAGTTGGTGACAAGGAAAGATCGCGCCATACGTACCTATTCAAATCACCCTTCTGCCGAAAATCGGCAAATCCTGAGGGACTTGTCTAACGAGTCCAAACAGAGAATTGCCGAATTTCGGGAGAACTCGTTCAGGGATCTGATGGGGGAGATAACGCCTAGTCACCTGGCTTACTGGAAACTAGCGAGATCTCTCAAATCCGATGCCTGTTGGACCATCCCTCCCTTGGATCGACCGGATCACTCAACCCCCGCGTTCGAGGACAGTGAGAAAGCCGAATGCCTTGCGAGTAGTTTAGAGTCCCAATGTTCGCCCAACCTCCTCAACACCGACGAAGCCCACATTAGTAGGGTCGATTCCGAGGTGGACAGGAGATCGCGTCTCCCCGTAACTTCACCCATTTTACCGGTGTCGGTTAAGGAAGTCAGTGACCTTGTCAGGCGTCTCCGTATTAGGAAGGCTCCGGGTGCGGATGGTCTATCCAATCGCATCCTGAAACTTCTCCCCGAAACCCTCCTCCTCCTTTTGGTCGGCATCTTCAATGCCGCACTGACCAATGCTCACTTTCCAGCCGCGTGGAAATGTGCAACGGTCATAGGGATAGCGAAGCCCGGCAAACCCCGGACCTCGCCTGCCTCTTACAGGCCGATCAGCTTACTTAGCTCCCTTGGAAAGCTATATGAGCGGATCCTTCTCACGAGAATTCTCAGATTTACGGCTGAGAATAACCTCCTCATCGATGAGCAGTTCGGTTTTAGATCCGGACACTCATGCGTCCAACAGGTGCACCGCGTCACGGAGCACGTGTTGGATGGTTTCTCTCGATTCCAGGGGCTCAAGACCGGTGCGATCTTTCTCGACGTAGCGAAAGCCTTCGACAAGGTCTGGCATAACGGGCTTGTATGCAAGTTATACCAGCTCGGAATGCCGGACAGACTCGTACTCACAATACGAGATTTTCTCAGTGACCGAAGCTTTCGATACCGACTGGAGGGAACGTATTCGGACCCACACCCCATCCGGGCCGGAGTCCCGCAAGGCTCCGTGCTCTCTCCCACTCTCTACTCGTTATTCACAAACGACATTCCCAGGCACCCTAAGGTGCAACTGGGGTTGTTTGCGGATGACACCGCGCTCTTTACGACTCATTGTAAGTACGCTACTATCCGGCGATACCTCCAAGAGGCAATCTCCGACCTAGGTCGTTGGTTTAATCTTTGGCGTATCGAAGTCAACCCGGAGAAAAGCACTGCAATAGTCTTTCATCCGTCGGACTGCATTAGTACAGAAAGGCGGGTGGCTCCGATCCAGATGTTTGACCGACCCATCCCCTGGGTCAACGAGGCCAAATATCTTGGAGTGACCCTCGACAGGAGACTGACTTTCCGTAGCCACATCCGTAGGGTACGCAACCGCGCGTTGTTCGTGCTAGGAAGGCTAGGGCCGATGATCAACAAGTTTAGTAAAATGTCACTTAGGAATAAGCTGACACTCTACAAGACTTGTGTTCGTCCAATCCTGACATATGCAAGTGTAGCATTCGCTCACGTGCCTATGTCATCGCTCAAGCCGCTTCAGGTCATTCAGAATCGTTTTCTCCGAAGGGCGACTGGTGCCCCGTGGTACCAATCGAACCTCAGCCTGCACCACGACATGGAGATTAGCACCATGTATGGTTTCTTTAAGCAGGCTGCCAGACGTTATTTTGATAACGCTCCCCACCATAGGAATCCGTTAGTTAGGAAGGCTGCTGACTACGTTCCCATCCCTCCCCCCTCTGTCGTTACTCGGCGCGCACTGATTAGGGGCCGCACGGTCCGGCGTCCTAGGCACACACTCACGGACCCGGACGACGAAATCACAGCGTCCATCGAAAGATGGAACGCTGCGCTTTCGGCGTCCAACACATCGCGTACACTTCAGCGTTCCCGCCGGCGGGGACGTCCACCGCGAGACAACACAGACACATACAGTCCGCTTTCGTCCCGGTACCGCCGCATACCGGGTAGAGTCAGTCCGACGCAAGTCGGGCCTAGCTGAGTTTCTTGCTGGACTCTTCTCAGCTAGGCTAGGTTTTAGCGAACCAGCGATAAAACTCCCAGTAGTTCGATACCACTCACACCCCAGATTCGGTTGATACCGTTCAACCAATCTCACTGGAGCGCAAACTCTTAGAGTATTCCAGTGTACAAACTTCCCCGCGTGGTCGTGCCGGAGGCTTCCCCTGGATTTTCCCCAGGCCACCCTCCAACCACGCAGTTCGACCGCTATATTGGGTCCGTCCTATTATAGCAACAGTCAGGTTAAAAAAAAAAAAAAAAAAAAAATGGAATATTCAGTTGACATCGAAGCGCAGTCCTGGTCACACATTGCATTAACCCTCTACGGTCGCAATTACGATCCAGTTGACATAGTCACCTCCAAGCTAACACCTTGCTCTATACAAAACAGTCCTGGTCACACATTGCATAAACCCTCTATGGTAGCAATTCCGACCGCACATTGTCTTACATAGGAAAGGGTGAAAGCCGCCTCCTTACTTAGTACGGACCAAGCACCGTCCCGATCACACATTGCATAAACCCTCTATGGTAGCAATTCCGATCATAAACAGTGCAATCCAGAATAAGTACGGTGGAAGCCTAGCGCGGAGCGTAACTCGTCCCACTCGTCTGAAATCCATGTATTATCGTACTTACATCGTTGTCAAAGTGAATATCAATATCAAGTGTATTGTAAACATTAACAATTATTAAGTGAACGAACTTATGTGTATTAATACTCTGTAAATAAATAAATCTTACTGGAATGGTTGTTTGCTGTTCAGCCAGGCCTGAATCCACCTTCATCTTACAAGAGTGCCGATCTATTGGAATCTTAACCCAATTGGTCTGTGCTCTGTAGAAAAGAATGCGTTACCACATCAAAGCATGTGAACTTGCAAGGAAGGGCGCAGACATAACCCTGGTCGGCCCAGAACCGTTCTGTGGTATCACAAAACGGAAAGCATATTCCCTACCAAATAACACAGAAAAATCAGAGCCAATAAAGCTGTGGAAGTTCGCCAAAAGATAAAAACATGCTAAAGCCTTAATCAAAGGGTACAATAATAAACCGTCCAAAGAGCTATTACAACTGAGAAGGCACAAAACCTGCGCAGTGACGAGAATTCTGACAGGAAATTGCAATTTGAACAAGCACCTGTTTCAAATGGGTATGAACCAGGAAGCAACTTGCAGGCTCTGCCAGGAGACAGAGGAAACAGCAATGCACATTCTATGCTCTTTCGGAACATTCATGCACAAAAGAAGTATCTAACTACGGCGGCACAACGTGCAACCAGAAGGGGTACAACATATCACCGCCCAAAGAATCTGGAATTTCTTAGAGGCAACGGGACTTAATGGTGAAATCTAAACAAAGGGATGCCACAATAGATCACTTTCTGGTCGAAGCGTTATATTTAAAAAGAATACCACAACGACGACGACATTTTTCTACATTATACATTTTGAACATTACTTATACGCCATGAAATTATACTGATTGTTGTTATACCAATGTTTATTATATCCCTCGAGTGATTATATCCAATGAAATTATATTAAATGTTGTTATATCCAGTAAAAATATATCAAAAGTTGTTATACCAATCATATTTCACAGTGCGAGCAACGGGAGCTATATTCTTACCAGAGACCTCTTCTGAACTTAGTTGGCGGTTGTACAGAGCGCTGGTCGATTTATGTACCTTAAGGAAGATATCATTTGAGTTTTTTATACGACACAGAAAATATACCAAAGGAATATTTCAAATAGTCTCTAATCCCTTTTGCAGGCCAACACTTGAATTTTTAAATCGAATTTCTCCCTTATTAAACTTTCATATATGCCAACAAGGCATACGAGAGTTTAATAAGAGTGAAATTCTGTACAGACCAACTTACTTCAACAACATTTGGCTCATGACATGATTTAAGTGACACATTTTTGACCAATGGTTATTTGTCATTAAGATACATGTTTGACAGGCCATATGTGGCCAATACAGCGCCTCTGCTTGGAGACCTTTTTAAACCCGCGCCCCATTGAAAATCAGTTCTACGCACCACACGAGCGGCACACATGACATGACTGATGCAGCGGTGAGTTCGCCGACATCCGCTTGTAGTGTAGTGTGTTTGTAGTCGTTCGTGTACGTCAAATCGGACGTTTGTACTGTTTTGTTTCACTGCTTCAAGCTTTATATTATATCTACTGTGAGCACGTGTTAGCGCCCTTACCATGGTCGGTGCTGCTACTCTTTGTATAGACTCCGTCCACATTGCCTGCAAAAGCTCTTCTATAGAGTCCTTCCGCGCTTCCATCGCGTAGTGACATGGTACTATTATCTGCCGCAAATAAAAGTCTTAATTGTATAGTGTCTGTTCGCGCGGATTACTTATTTTTTTTCTAATCTATACTGCAGCGACACCTTGCGACCCATGTTGATCGTATTTTATTATCTACGCACATATTATACCTATGAATCCGTTCCTTTCCCTCGCATGACGCGCTGCGTGTGTCAAAATAGTACAACTAGAACATGCTCTCATTAACGAAATGAGCTTATAGAAAAGCACGGGACTGTTGAAAAAGCACTCACTTGGCTTCCTTCCGCCGCGTCGAGATGTTGCGCCCGCGAATGCGCACTCTCCGACTTTTAATATTATACAATACTTAATATAATAATAGATAAATTGTGCTAATTATTAAGGAACTTTGTATTGTATTTGTGAACTCTATCTCCGCGATATAATCGTATTCATCAGTGCGTTTTGGACACTTTGTGGCATACATGAATAGCGCCGCCGCGATTGAAGAAGCTGTGATTTATAACCCTGGCCAGGGTACTCCAAAGAAGCTCAACTATCCAACTGAAGAACTTATCTGAAGGTACCCTCTTCGTTTATCATGCGAATCTCATTGTTTTTATCCTGTGTTCCTAATTTTGTGTGCATAGGTGATAAACTATTATTATAAATCGCAGTAAAAATACAATGGTTTCGATATTGGCAATCTCATGCTTCGATCATCTACCTAAGGTAGATACGCAAGGTCCTTCGAATTTATATTAGTTTTAAATTTACGTCTTCGACACCAGTCGAGCGTAACCAGTGTCCGATTAAGGAAGACGAAACCGTTAATGTTGCACCTTAACCCACCACTACCATCCCACACTTAAAAAAATGGATAAAAAAACGCACTCATTGATTTACAGAGACAAATATTAAACTTATAACGCCTCTTGTTGTCGTCGGGGGTTAAATATACACTTAGCGTACTGGATCCTTAGCTGTATGTATCTGATGTAGAGGCTCAGCATAAAATACTAGTGCTAACGTACAGAAGGTCCTCTATCTCATAAAACCGATGTTCGACGGCTACAAAACTCAAATCATGCCATTCCGGTATAGCACGTGCTCTTTCGTCTAGTTAAGTTAAGGATGTTTGTGTGACACTGACAGTGACAATAATGTCAAAGTATGGGAATAATGTCAATGTATGGCCACAAATTGTCAATGTATGGGTGACTTTTGCACGTCGGAGCTGTGCCAAAGTGACCAAAGAGACAGGCGTGCGTGGCAGAGGCTAGAAAATAAGCAACCAATAAGCGAGTGAATTGAAAAAAATCGGCATGATCTTACCTCAATATCCTGTGGCGTCAAACGCTGTTGGACTAACGCAGTGTCCACATATATGTAATCGTTGACTATGAGAAGTACTAATTCGTTCCTCAACTCGAACAACCTATAATGAGACGTCAGTAAAAACGACGTAAAAAAAGGGTGTTAGTGCTTTGAAGACGATCGATAGGTCCGACGGATGTCTACTGGTTGGAATGGGGAGTCCCTATATCCATCTTATTCTTTCAGATAACTGTACTGGCCCCCTCGTCTGTTAATATTTTAAGGAATTCTCAAGTAAAGCCGAACCCCTCACTGTTATGCTGCTGTGGGTTTTAGACGAAAACTGAGAGCTAAGTACACGTCAGCGCGACTTATCCAGCTTCCTGGCTACCCGTATTCGTCACCAGGAACACAATACCCTCAAAGCAAGAAGCGGTGTCATTACGGCTGCGGTCTCCAGTTACTCCTCCAGTTGGGCTGCTCCAAATATGAGCGAGACGACATTCCGCTGTAGCCTCTTCGTCTTGGTCCTCGTACGATTGACAGAGCTAACCTTGTTGTCATGTTGTGGTCTTGCTTCACGAGACGCCGCCATAAAGGGGATGCCTTGAATCGAGTCGATCACGCTCCCTTGACTTATGTCTCTCGCGCACGAGAAAAAGAGATGCAACTCTTCGGGAATGGCGTTTTTGATTAATTTCGATAAATACCTAACTTAATGAAGTTTTATTTATATTTCATTCAGTTAGATTTTAGACTAGATAAAATACTACAGTATTAACTTGATTGTGTCGTTAAATAATGTATTGTATGAGTAGGCTGAGTAAAATAAGTTTCTGTCAAAAATTTCATTTTTGGTACAATCTTTTATTGCCGACTGTACTTTTCTCTATACCATCATCAACTACTCATTGAGACGATTCTAACGAGCCCTAACTCAACGGGGTTACGTCGGTTAGGTACTATTAAATTCCCATGGCCACCTTCTGTCTCCATCATCAGATCAGCTCGATGGTACTATAATATTGAATTGTCATCCAAACTATACTTCAGCTCAATCGGTCACCGGGAAGTGGGTCAAATTTAACTCGCACGATTTGCCCCATACTAACTTACATACTAACAGGGCAAGTTAAATAAAAGCTTGTTAAAATAAAGACCCTACCTTGGTTTTTTTTTATAGAGGAAATTTTAGGCAATCACGTATCGATTAAATCAGATAAACAATCATATAATCAAGAATCATATTTGAAAATCAGACCTTATTGTTTGTTAATGGGTAGTATTTAAACGAGTAACTGTAAATTAAAGTTTAAAGTGTCAAAAAATAATAATTTAGGTTATACTAAGTGAGCGACTGACTGCAAGTGACGAGAATTTCACAGAACAGCAACTTACAAACATTCATTTGAGTTACTTAAAATACAAAATGAGAAGCTTAATAATATTCGAGCGACTTAATATTTGTTTGAGTGTCAACGTTACGTGCTGCATTTTTTTCAATATTTGGCAAATGTTTAAATTTTATACTGAGCGGCATTTTATCTGAAGTGTTACGAATACAAAAACCACTTTGAAAAATACTATAATGAGCAGAGGTTTTTCCACTCTCATATAAAAAAAACAACCTCGAAGACGAAAGCGGGAGCTCCCGCTTTTGTCTTCTAACCTATCCGCGAGCTATTTCTAGTCGCTCACTTAGTAATGTAGTTGCACGGATAGAATTTTAATATCTGAAATGGATTAATCACAACCCACTTTTTGTAAGCTCGTTCTGGGTTTTATTTATTATTAATCAATATTCGTCGTTGGTTTAGTTAATTTTGCGCTTACTCAAATTCATGCCGCTCAATTCATTAAAACAGTATGTCCATCATCAGTCACTAAGTTCTCTTTTATTCGATCGTTTTATAATTCCCCTTTCTTAATCTAGTCAGCATAGCGTTTCAAAGCACGCGATAATTTCCAATGCACCCCCTTATTCCCTCACGACTGCCATATTCGTGTAGAGAGAGCACTGAGATACCATTGACAGCAGTCTTTACCTATACTTAGTCCGTCCGGTGCACTAGAGATCTGCCTCGCGCTGTTATGGCACCGACACTTCTCTCTCTTAAAAACATCTGTTTCATACCTATACCTTCTCAACATGACCCCGACGAGATCTTTGATGTAGGGCGCGCGTTGTAAATGTTCGCTGTCCAGATAGGACTGGTACATCCGGTTGACGAGGCTGCAGTACTTCGCGTACAGGGCTCCGAGCACTTCCGGTGGCACATGACGCTCTTGCAGGCGGAAACCATCAGCAGCTTTTTTCTAAGAAATTAAAAAAAAAGAAAATGTTATCAAAAGATTTTTCAAAAAACCCAGTTGCGTTTTTCAAATGTTATAATTATCCATATTAATATCATAAATGCGAAAGTCTGTCTTTCTGCCTATCTATCGCTGTATGCTATCAGTAAATGCAAGCGTCAATAAACATCGACCGGACATTATTAGTGTTGTGTTGGCCGCGTGAAAACCCTAGTGTACAATGTTAATGCCCGCTTAAGGCGGCCGTCCCGTGACCAAGGTTGTTGTGACACATCCGAAATGTCGAGTAAGCTAAGAGTGGGGTAAATAACTTCCGACAATAAAAAAAACATAATCTACCTTCGCTGAGGCAGTTGTAGCAACAGAAGCTTTTTGCTACGTTCACGTATATTTCTTAATCGTCTTCTGGGTTTAATAAAACGCCTAATCAAATTCTAATAGCTACAAGAGTTCCCACAACTATCGTACTCCCATAGAAAACTCGTTATGAGGCTCTAGTATAAGTTTTAACGAAACAAAACTTTACGATCGCGTTTGCGTTTTACCCTCAATTTGTATGGGATTTGACAGCTAAACGCGAACGCGATCGTAACGTTTTGTTTCGGTAAAACTTATACTAGAGCCTCAGATACATATTTGACGGTGACTGCCCTTGAAACGTTTCAAACCAATATGACTAGTAAAATACCAACATAGATGTTAAGGGTCCGCAGTAAGCTCGTCCGAATTTCACCTTCCCATACTAAACGGAGTTTCGTTCTCATTTTAAAACTAGATGTTGGATTGTGATGAAACTTTGCATAATATATACAATGACATGAGGTATATCTATGTCTGTAAGTGGTTTATATGTCATTCTTTTGTTTTTTTTGTACTATTGCTCTTTTTTGGTATTTACTCTTTATTAAATATGTGTGTGAGCTGTGGTCACCTGTAAGTGGCTAAGCATCTTACAATGATTTTTGTACTAGGTTAGTTTTTTAGTATTTTGGTGTTTTAACTGTTGGTGATCCTTAAATAAATTAATAAAGTAAATAAAAAAAATGGTTCTAGTTTATAAAACAAACAAAATACAGCATAAACAAATTTTGTATGAAAAACTTAAATTCACTGGATTTCTTTTACTACGGTATCTGAAGCTACATAAACAAATTACAGACCTGGATATACCTCATGTCATTGTACATGCAAAGTTTCGTTACAATCCAACACGTAGTTTTAACATGAGAGCGGAACTACGTTTGTATGTAGAATCGAGCTACTGCGGACTCTTAAGCATGCGAAGTGTCAGAAATACATGAAAACATAATATGTTGGCTTGTCACGTCCCTGATGGATTTTCAGTTATTCACCATGTATTTAATCGGATGTGACAGCCTTGTCATATTTAAGGTACCGTTGCATTTTGCTGTGTTACATACCGACGACATATCCTACTGGCCAGCTGAACTTACTTGGAGCTCTTCATCCCTGTCTATCAAGGATTGGGTTTCCTGGACGACCCGCAACCAGTTCTTGTGAGCTTCCAATAGCATGGCGAGGTTTGAAGGCATAGTGAGCGGCATATTTCAACCTGTTGGGACATTAGATTAGCCTTTTGCGGGTTTGCATGGTGCCCTAGGTTCGGCAAGCCTTTAACACGAACGTTTACTCGGGTGGTTTGCGTGCTTGTGGCGAACCAACTCGAAGGTACTACTGCGCCAAGTGAAAGACGTATATTGAACATCAAGTTCGGGCTAAGACCTTTTAACTTACTACATACGTACATTAAATACAATTAGAGCTATACACCACACAGAGTCGCTTTTGGATACGAGTCAACTAGCTGGTAAATATGTATAATTTTTTTACTTGTTACGGACGGTAAAAAGGGTCACTTATCGCTCTTGCTTACAATCTGAGACATTCTTTCCTTAAACGTCTAAGGTTAGTAATGTACAATTTCAAGTACCTCATAATGTAAGTACATATAATTCATTGTAACTAAAAGACTCCCCACGTGAAGGTTAAAATATAGGAGCGCGATCTTCCCTTGGGTACTAAAAAGTACGCAAAAAATACACAAAACTGTATCAAAGGTATGTATCTAACATTTTTTTCGTAACGCAGTATTATAGGGTTTGAAGGGTCTCCTAGTTCCGGGCAATTTGCCCTTCGGGTAGCTGAAGCTACATAGTGAAACTAACCTACCTAGTGTTTCAAGAACGCGATGGGTCCAGTATCTCAGTCATTCTTGAATTTACATAATATGCTAATAAAATGTGTGATGGACACCGACGAATTTTTTAAAGTCGCAGGACTTTAATCTATACGAAGGTACCCTTTGCTGCGGCCTAACCAAAAGGCGATTAAAAGATCGGGTCGAGGCGTGTAAGCCGCGTATCCACTAGAAGCAGCCTCGGGCCGAACGGCTGCCTCGCTCCGAGGACGCGCAAGTGGAGACACTGCCTCAAACTGAGGCGCGCCGCGACACGAGGCAAATTCAGGTGATGTTTTCTCACCGCGTTCCTTGCTTAAAGAGGCACTGTACATTTTTAGGGTTCTGTAGTCAACAAGGTATCGCAGTAGGTACCTACATCTAACACTCCTCGCTTCGCTCGCCGTCGTATCTACACCGACCCCTTTTATGCATATCTATTATAGCAATGGATGAGTTTCAAAAGAAGATTCTATGTTTGGCATTGGAAAACAGTTTAGAAAACAGAATTATTTTTCTTCACTTGAAACCAGGTTTCCAAAAAAGAAGAAAATTCCGTTTTCTTTACTGGTTTCGAAAATTTGGTGCTGAAAGGCAATTTTCGTACAAATTCGGATGACGCAACCGCACCGCACGTAACTAAGACTGACAGGCAACTACGGAAGTACGGAACCCTACACTGCGCGTGGCCTGACCCGCACTTGGCCGGTTTTTTATGTGCTCTGCCTGAGCCTACGGGAGCACAGGCTGTGTGTGCTGAATGTGTGTGTAGTAATAAGAAAATATAGAGTTTTCTGAACTATACATACACGATATTTACCTTATAATTAAACCGCTGAAGGATACAAACAAATAAAAGATAGTTACATAGAACCACAGAGGAGTATTGCGTGCAAAGATATTTATTGTATTGTTTTATTATTATTATTCTACAATTTACAGACGTGTTTTTAATAAAGTTTTGAATTTGTTAACACCACACAAAATAATTTACGAATTAAATAGCTACGTATAATTTAGGTTACACAGAAAATTTGGAATTAATAACATGAATTTTGACCTTTCACAACTTCATCTGACTTTTTTCTGTCAAGTTTGTTGCCATAGAGAAAAGCATAAAAACGAGACTTAAGGCACAAATCAAGCTGTTATCGCGAATTGTTGGGTGTGTATAGGCCTTAACATAACGTGGATGGTCGTTTATAACCACTTTATTACCAAGGACCGTATGAAGGTATTATTTTCATACAAAATTAATCCCACCGTTATCACAACCACTGAAAACAGGGGCGGCTTTCGTCGTGTCACTACAAGCCAGCCTACCGGCTCCGGCCAGTATGTTAGCGCTGCCACGGCACCATCGCAGCGCGCTGCATACGATAGATGGGGTTGACCACCTTAAGGCTCGTTCGGCATTTCCAAACAGGGGATTTGTTAAAAGTCACGATGACCACTCTAGCGCCTCTCGCATGGGGACTCCCGTGGTCATCGATCCAACTCGTGGGGTCTCTAAGCTGCGTCTTCTGTAACACCAGTACTTACTCGTGCACAAGGACCCATATTTTTTTGCGACGAGGGAGGAGATACTCATTGTTTACTGCCGAGCCCGTACCTGACAGCATATTTGTTTATTTTTATTTAATTTTAATGGCGGTGTTTGTGATTTAGGGCCTAACACAAGCGGTCCTCTCTAGAAGTACGGGCGCGGAAAAGAGTGTGTTCAGACGTTCGACCACCCATCAGCATACAGAGTGTACCAAAAAGGTGCCAATGGAGCGTTGGCCGACTGGGGCGACCTGCTCCATACAAATGTAAAAAAACGGGTACAAAAAATATTTTTTGTTTTTTCTTATCCGAACACGATACCTGTTGATTGGTTCACACCCCATTTTTGCTACACTCTGTATGTGAGTACGTGAGCAGTCGGGCGGAGGCACTCATTCTGTTAGTGGGAAGAAAACATTAAAAGGCCAATTTCCTAAATGTTTGCGTCGCGTGTTGTCTGAATCGGAGACAGAATATTTAGCTATAAAGTTATTATAAAACTAAGTTATAAACCGGATAAAAACGAATACTACTATTAATTCTTTTTACAACGACCCATTAGGTAATCAAGCACCTAATGTCTGCATGCTGATAGCATATTGTAACAGTATCTAAGTACTGTTATTACTTGCATAGCACTTGGTATTGCTTGTGACAGGCAGATAAACAAACAGCCATCGAGTTGATTCCATGGAAGTTTAAATTGCCAATTTCGCATTTTATCTATGAGTTTCAATAACGCGGTTTCGTAAATATTGGTTGTAAGATAAGGATGAACCCAATTGTAGATTATTAATTAAAACAAGCCAGCCGTGACTCAGATTTTATATGGGCAGTAAAAAAAATACTAAAATCAAATCCGTAACTAAAACAAGCCAAGCGTGACTCGGATTCTATATGTGCAATTAATTTTTACAGTCAATGATAAGATAAAATTCTACTTTAACCAAACTTTATCGCTATTCATTTAAAACACAACTGAATCTGTGTATTGTAACTGACGGACGATATGACTTGAAGATTTAAAACGCAATTAACTATTCTCTTCTGTAAGCCTTGTATCTGTCAAGCTTATACTTAACTAATATGACAAATTTTCAAGAACACATATTTTGTCTGCACAGATGGAGCAACCCGCACGTGGCCAGCGTGGGGAACTGACATTCCTTCTCATCCATGACAAGGAAACATTTGGCCAACAGCGGTAAGAGTACGGTGAGTAAATTCATTTCATTTTAGATTTGCCTACAAATTACCTGCACTATGTAGTGCAAATTACCAGCACTTACATATCTACATACAATAACGTACCGTAATAAGTATGCTAAGGTTATTCTGTCCCGTTAACAAGGAGATGAAATCACGGATTATTTAAAAAATTACAAGATGTGAAGACGGTCCGGTCCATAAATTGACCAAAAGTTCAAAAACTACGGAAAATGCAATCTAAAACGTATAAAATAAGATATTCCCTTCTGAAAAACCTTAAGTTCATCTCAAATTTGATTTAAGAAGGAAATATTATTATAGTTTTTTTTTCTTTTACTTATTTTATAATTACTTGCTTACTTACTACTAGCTAGTAATGTGGTTCCGAAAATACAGTTTACTCGTATTTAGGATCTTAGTTTGGTTTTTAAAACGCGCCGCCAAAGGGGTTACAAAGGGTTGACAAGTTCGTGGGGGGAACTACTCTATTTCGAAGTGAGAGCTTTAACACTTCGTGAATACACTTTATGTTAAGATACAGGAAAAAGATTTCAGCAGTTTTTTAAATTCCACCCAAAGAGGTTAAAAAGGGTTGGCAAGTTCGTGGGGGAACTACTCTATTTCGAAGTGAGAGCTTTAACACTTCGTGAATACACTTTATGTTTAGATACAGGAAAAAGATTTCAGCAGTTTTTTAAATTCCACCCAAAGAGGTTAAAAAGGGTTGGCAAGTTCGTGAACTGTTATTTGAAGTGAGAGTCTTAAAAAATTGTAAAAAGACTTTGTGTAAGGATAAAAGAAAAAAGGGGTTAAAAAGGGTTTTCATGTTAGGGGGGTGACCAGCTCTTTTTTGTAGCAAGAGCTTTGAAACATCCTAAACAAACTATATTAGGATACAATAAAACGAATTTCAGAAGACTGTGACTGGGTCTTAACATTAAAATACTATTTTCATCGTTTTTTAAGTAAATCGATTTCAGCCTCAATAAAAAATCTACCTCTGAGAGGGTCTACAAGTGAAATCAAAAGATTTTTCTTTTTTTTATGTTACTATTACGAGGGATCCAACGAATCCTCATGTCCCAACATTTATCAAGCTATTTAGACCGCAAGCAAAGTTTTCTATATTAAAACGATGCCAACTTCAAATCGTTATAAATGCTAAACGGTTATTTAATATGTGGCTTAATGTGCATTTGGACACGTTATCTCTGCGTACCACTGAAATCAAGTTGATGCGGCAGGACATTGTATGAATTTAATAAACACCTACATCATCATATATCACCGTACATCTACTAGGTATGTTTCGTGGTTCGTTATGTCATTATTGTGTTTCGCGTACTCGCTTATATTAGTTGTAAAAAAAGGATGGACTCGTACCTAATTAAAGATTAGTAATTAAAACAAGCCAGCCATGACTCGGATTTTACATGTGCAATTATTTTTTACAGTCAATGATAAAAAAAATCTGCTTAAACCAAACTTTATCGCCCTTCATTTAAAACACAACCTAATCTGTATTGTAACTGACAGACGATATGACTTCAAGATTTAAAACGCAATCAACTACTCTCTTCTGTAAGTATTATTATTAAGTTCAAGTATTTTTCACTTGTGTCACTCCTACGATTATAAGGAATCCAACGACACCTCATATCCCAAAATCTGTCGAGCTATTTAGACCGTCGGCAAATTTTTCGATATATCGTTATAAATCCTAAACGATTAGTTAATATGTGGCTAAATGTGCATTTGGACACGTTATCTCTGCTTACCACTGAAATCAAGTTGATGCGGCAGGACATTGTGTAAATTTAATGAACTTCTACAGCATCCTATATCACCGTACATCTATTATGTTCCGTGTTTCGTTATATGTCATTATTGTGTTTCGCGTACTCGCTTGTCATGATAACTAGGCGCGCAGGAACTAGCTACATTCAAATTAAATTGAAATGCGTAAAGCTTTTCTCAAATCAACTCAAGTCTACGACGGTAATACTTGTGACAGGCAGACAAACAAACAGCCATCGAGTTGATTCCATGGAAGTTTAAATTGCCATTTCGTATTTTATCTATGAGTTTGTATCATGGTTTCGTAAATATCAATTGTTAAATAAGGATGGAATCGTACCTTATTAAAGATTGAAAATTAAAACAAGCCAGCCGTGACTCGGATTTTATATGTGCAATAAAATTTTACAGTCAATGATAAGATAAAATTCTACTTAAACCTCCTTAAATCAAACTGTATCGCCTTTCATTTAAACACACAACCGAACCTGTATTGTAACTGACGGACGATATGACTTGAAGATTAATAATCTCTACTGTAAGTCTTGTATCTGTCAAGCGTATATTTAACTAATATGACAAAATTTCAACAACACATTAAATGTGTTGTTGCAACAGACAAATTTTGTCTGCACAGACGAACCAACCCGCACCAGGCCAGCGTGGGGAACTGACTTTCCATCTCATCCATGACAAGGAAACCCGTGCCCAACAGCGGTAACAGTACGGTGAGTAAATACATTTCACTTTAGATTTACGTACAAATTATCTTCACTTAGGTAAATTGCTCAGAGATTAGCTAGAAGAGATCCCTTATAGGGACAAGTTCGCGTCTATGCTTTAACTAGCTTACTGCCCGCAACTTCATCCGCGTATAATAATATCGGTACGAAGTCGCGGGTCTGCCTGCGACTTCGTACGTTACATACGTACATTCCCGCCTTTATTCCCAAAGGGGGTAGGCAGAGCACATGAAACGTATGTTCCACCGCCACTTTTAGCATAAATGTGGGTATAAAAGATAGACTAAATGTGATATTGCAGTGATAGGTTGCTAGCCCATCGCCCACAATACACTTCAACCCTGGTCCCTTAGTCGACTTTTACGACACCCACGGGAAGAGAGGGGGTGGTGAAATTCTAACCCGACAACACACGGGTAGCACCCGGGGGCAGAAGCTATTTTGCAATAATTTTCAAACTACTGGTTCGAATTTCATGTTATTTTGAAAGAAGTATATATAGTTATATAATACCCTGAAAATGTAGACTTCTAGTTGGTTCCACAACGAAGGAACAGGGGGTCGCAAATTACCTAAAGGACTTCGTGGAATGGATTGTGTGCCTTTTTTTTGCTCTTTTGTTCGACTTGTTGGGGGCACTGCCATGCGTCCAGAACATTTTTTGCATATGTGCAATAAATAAATAATCCAAGAAGGGTCATGCCTACTACTAAAATGGTTCTCTTCTGCAATGGAAAACAAATGTCAAACTTATTTACAATTTAATGAATAATGTACGTCACAAGCTCAACTGCACCCGAGTTTTTTGCTGGTATGTTGCTCCAATCGACACTAATAGCCTTAGTAAAATTTTCTTTATTCCTTTCAGAGAAACATCTTGGGTATGGGTACGTATGAGATTACTTATGTTCTTTTTATTACGTTATCGTGATTTTCTTTTGATAGTGAGGTGGTTGGTCACTTAGATTAGTTGTTACTGGCATCACGGTCATTGAACCTATGGGTAAATTAAAGGACAAGTTTAGTGGTCTAAGCAAGTCGCTGTTGATCCGGTAACTCGCGGAGGGAAATTTAGCATTTTCCCCAATCCATGAGATCTTAACATATATCCGACCATTTTTTAGGGTTCCGCACCCAAAGGGTAAAAACGGGACCCTATTACTAACGCTCCGCTGTCCATCTGTCGGTCTGTATGTCCGCCTGTCACCAGGCTGTATCTCATGAACGGTTATAGTAAGACAGTTAATATTTTCAGAGATGATGTAGGTGTCTGTTGCCGCTATAACAACAAATACTAAAAAACATAATAAAATATATATTTTATGGGGCTCCCATATACAACAAACGTACTTTTTTGCCGTTTTTATAGATAATGGCACGGAACTCTTCGTACGCAAGTCCGACTCGCACTTGACTGATTTTTTTACTCCGTTCTACTTTACCACAAGCAACTTACGTTAAAGTTGCCACACTATTACAACTGCATTTTATCTCATTGAGGACCCGTTAAAACGTAACGGGTCCTCAGTAAGATAAAATGCAGTTACGTAAAAACTGCAAGAAAGTCGTTTACACTACAGATGCAATAGTACTACATTACGTAACTAGGGCGGTGAATTCGTGAATGCCCCAGATCGCAGGTGTTTGTGGCCCGAACCGAAGGTGAGTGATTGTGGCCAGGTGAAGACGTAAAATGTTGTACTCAACACGGGCGGTAATTCATAAAGCCCCAGAGCGCATATTTATCACCTCACCTTCGGTTCGGGCCACAAACACCTGCGACCTGGGGCATTGACGAATTCACCGCCCTAGTTACGTAATGTACTATTATCTATCTAGTGAGTTACAGACAGAAATAATTACAAAGAGCTTAGTCTATGAGTGAAGCATAAGGGAAGAGCACTAGTCCCCACACTCGGTCGAACCTGTGTCGTGAAGTCTGTAAGGTTTCCATGTTAATTTTTGTTACAAGTTTTTGTTGGCGACTATACTTTTATGCGCAATCCACAACAACTTGTTGAGTGGGTTCCTACGAGCCCAAACACGACGGTGTAATCAATATTGTTGTCCACTTCATTTGTTTATACGTACCTTTTTTATCGCTCGACAGACAACCGTTTCATCATGCGACGCCCTCTAGTAACCCGCACGGAGCAACGCCATCTAGCAGCAGAAGCAGCGAAGGTAAGTACAAAATCAGGTAAGTACCTACTTTATTCGCCATATTTGACAGAAGGACGTGTTTCTAGGTTTATATGTATCTGCTCTATCTGTTTCAAAGTCATAATGACAGGGATTATATTGGGGATATGGAAGAAGGAATTTTAGCATTCACGAATGGGCAATTGGGCAATCGGCCGAGGGCGGTAAGTATCGTACGATTGGAATGGTTTAAACAGCTGCAATCTAACATCGTCTCTGGAGGATGGAGTCGGTATTAAGATATTTATGTCATTTTTGTAGCTGTCTAAATCAATGATGTAATCAAGGTAAGTTCCTTTGAATGCCAGTAGTTTTGGTTCCACAGGTGCGGTGAAAAAAAGAGTTAAATAATTTGTTGTTCTAAAATGTGTATATACTCGTAAACTCGTATTTATCATAAATTGTACAATCTATAACAATACCAGGAAGAAGAAAAATATGCACATTTTTCCTATTAGCTTAAGCTCGATTGAAGTAATAGTTATAATTTTGAGTATATAAGTATTTAACTTGCACGTAAGCTCATGCATGGTTGCGGGTCACTACCGTCGGTCTCACATCTTCAAACTTTCAATCGTTACGTCAAAAAGTTTGAGGATGTTTATGTTCTTGACTTGACTGCACCTGAAACATGCGTATTAGGTAACTGATATTGGCTCGCCTTGAAACACTTTTCAAGGCGAGCCGTTGCTACTACTGCTATTGTCAGAAATTCTAAAATACTCACGACCACGTACCGTGAAATGTTTGTGTTGTAATTTGTAATTTAACTACTTTGATAATCTCGATGTTCTTATGTTCTTATCAATGTACAGTAAGCCAAAGAGGTAATCACTTTTTGACTTACTATGATTTGAAAATATTGTAACTATATCTTAAGCAATAATCTAGAAAAAAATAATAAGTAAATTAACTAAGTAATATGTAAAAGCTCCGTTTTATGGTAAAGTTTTATCAAATATCCGTATTCTGAATGAATACGATTTTATATTATAATCATTTGTACACAATAATGATTAATGACCTTAGTCATCTTCAAATACCTATTTATCAGTTTCGATTTTAGAAATATGATTGCGTATTTTTCAAACGTGTGTTAGGTCAACTAAACTGTCATTTTCCCATGCAATTGACATTTAGATCTACCTAACGTACGTAAGAATTGTTACGCAATCGACCAGCTTAACTCAAGTTATTCTTAATCTTAGTTATATGCGCACGTTCACAGTTCAATATTAGGTAGGTACCTAAGATGAATGATGATCATGACTATTCATGACTCTGAGACACCAAGTGATATAACCTTTTCATGGAGTCTCCGTTTAATCGGGTGGTTAAAGTCTCGCACAGACTGGCGCGGCCTGGCTGCGGCGGTCAGTAGTAAACTTGTCATTAGCTGTCAAATTTACTATTAACCGCCACCGCCACCGCAGGCCGCGCCAGGGTGTTGCAGGCTTAATTCGTCAGTCGAGGCTATAGTGACATTGTTATCACTTTTTAATCTAAGTGATAACCCAGCATAAATATACCAAGATATAAGACAGCATTAGGGTGAATACTCACGAGAGATGTGACTGTGATGTGTACTTGACACCTAGCTGTCAAGCAAGCGAGGTGTCAAATATACACACATATAAGCACGGCTCTGGTTCAGAGAATACATCGTATCTTGCACTTGCATTTGCTGTGCCTCGCTTGCACAGACAGACATCACTCTAATGCGAGCGGGAAATGGCGAGTGTAAGTGAGAGATCATGTATTGCCCCATTTAGCACACACACACATACACACACGCACACACAAACAGCAGCACATCACTGTTAGGTATAGACCTAACAGTGATGTGGTTGCCATCTTATCGATTATCGTTGTGGAAGACATCCGTCAGTTTCGCACTCGCATACTCGTCAGAACGTGACGGATGTCTTATCTGCAGCGATAAATGATAAACTGCACGTCTATGGCCAGGCGCGCACTACGATTTTTTGTCGTGCGATAATCGCGTCGCAGAAATGCAACGTATGGCTTTATACGTCAGTGCGCACACATGCCATATGCGCGCGCTGACGTATAAACCCATATGTTGCATTTCTGCGACGCGATTATCGCACGACAAAAATTCGTAGTGTGTGCCTGGCCTATCATAGGACGGCCGCGACATACTCTTTTTTCTTGCAATATACGTCTTGTTCTTAGTGTTCTAATAAGAGAGAGACGGATAGTGCGAGAAAAATCGAGAATCGCTGGACGTCAATTAAAAGGAAATAAAAAAGAGGATCTGACGTTCCGTACGTAATTTAAACTTCTTCGTTGAGCTGCATTCAAGTTATAATACATATTGTTAAATAATTTCTACCAAAGACTTCAGATAAGGTTAACGGCCGAGTGCTCGACGCTGGACTAGTAACACTAGTACATGGGCACTCTTATTCAAAGCAACATGGGCTAATATCGAACTGATAGGATTTTTCGTCATTCGAATTTATGCCATGTCACTTTGGCATAGAGTGCCCATGCCATATACTAGTACAGCGTCGAGCACTCTGACGTTAACCTTAATTTCTTTGCTTAAAATGTTAAAGAATATTTTATTAAACAAGTATTCACTACTAATAACTTTAATAATAGTTATTTGTTATGCAAGGCTGCAAAGTTGTTGTTTGGCGCAAGTGCTTAGTATTGAAAGCCGAGCTCGCGAAGGATTGTAAAATTGAACCATGAGCGAAGCGAATGGTTCAAAAGTACAATCCTGAGCATAGCGAGGCTTTCAAGGCACGAGACGCCAAACAATTTTGCTGCCGAGCGAAACACACAATTTTTCACCTCACCACCGCGAGGAAAATTTTAGGTAAGTATGTAATGGAAGTAATTTGGACCTTATACTCATTTTCAATACAGGTTTGTCTACATCTCATCGAGATCTAGCATTTTATAATTATCAAATGTAACATAAATATTTTAGCATCTTTAAATAACCTCACGCTTACCTACATTAAAAAAGTCAAAGTATTGTTGGGTACTCACGGTTTAAACTAAGACTCAAAAACGCTTATTTCACTTTTCCGCTAACTTAGCAGGCATTAAAATTCTGCACTAAAATCTATAAATAACCACCATTATTTTGGTTTTACTGTTTGTGGCTTTAGAACAAAACAAAATTAAATGTATATGAGTTTTTTCTTAAATTAACTTTTCAAACGGTGCGTTCCAAATTTGGAAAAAGCGAAATTTTTAGAAAAATAAAACGACATTTTAAAATTATTTATTCGTATTTTATCCTTATAAGTCAGTCTAAATGTTTCTATTTCGTATGTGCCTACTTAATTAAGAGAGAATAAGTATTATTAATTTTATTTTATCAAAATAATATCAATTTATTATTGGCATAACACCATCAGTTTCTGAACGCACCTCTCATTCTGTATAGAAAAAAGTTGGGTCTCGCGATCGACCGTCACGTTCCAAATTCAAAAACTCTTTCCACGCTAGCGGATAAAATGGACTTTTATGCGCAGATTTTGAGCAATAAAGCAAGCCTTTTCGAGCCGGTGAGGTGAAAAATATTTTGTACGTGAAATTTTGACGGACACAAAAAAGAGTTAACTGTATACTAAGCTGGAAATCGAAGTATTTGTGTAGACGGAACGTTGGCTCTCATTTTCTGTCAACAAGAAGTTGAAAACCATCCTAACCGTATTAATTTTAATATTTTCAGAGTACGACCACATGTGTAAAACTCCATTCCGAGGTAGGTTTAAATTTAATTTAAGTATTTTAAGCTACCAAGACTTTTTAAGATATATCTCCTTCATATTGAACTAGTTTTACTTGTTTCGATCATTAAGGGCATACGAGTAACATTTAAAACATAAGGTTGAGGCCGGACTGGTAAGGCGACGGCGACGTGACAGGTACGCGAATTATTAGTGTCCGCATTAACTGCGACGATGAATTAGCGAGTCCCTAAAACATCGCCAATTGGCTGGTGGACTAGGCGATGCAATATTATAATAGCGACTGATAACAAAGTGATCCCTGCACCCACGCAGCGACACCACGCGCCGACAAGCAGCTGTCAGCAGGTATCTCGATAAACTGCGGTATCTGCTTGATAAGGTGAGCAGATGGAAGACGTAATCGCCATAGATTTTTCAAACGCAGTGAATATTTTTCTCCTTGAATAATGAACTTTGAAACTAGAGAATGGGTTCGCAAAATAAATGAAAAAAAGAATGAAATGGCGAAATGCATCGTCTTTACTGGGGCCTAAGGAAACATACCGATACCTTCTAGGAATACCCAGGAATGAGTCCAGAAATGGTTGACTATATTTTAGACAAAATCAATATATACTAGAACTTACCGATTGTGCGACAAGTTCAAATTGATTTTATTTCATGGCGAAGCGTCTTGGTCGCTTTTTGTTGCGTGATATGCTTCTCGCTCAGTCGCTCAGACGACGTAGCAGTACGGCCGCTTGTATATCTGGGCTGTTATTCGCTACGCGCTAAAGCGGCTCACCCCGCCGGTCACCCGTCACGCAACTAGCCCTCTACCTACGCTTAATTAGAAGTGTTAGAACGCATTTAGGTGTCAAGATATATTTGTGGGTGCACGTTGAGGTGAGCTTAAAACCAGTTACAGAATACGGGGGCTGGTGTCTATGTAATGGTCGTTTGTTCTGTGTATTCATGCGAGAGACATAATTAAGAAAAAACCGGCCAAGCGTGCATGCTATCCTTACTATGCTATATAATATATACTATATACTATCCATCCATACTAATATTACAAATGCGAAAGTGTATCTGTCTGTCTGTCTGTTACCTCTTCACGCATAAACCGCTAAACCGATTTAGGTGAAATTTGGTATACAAATAGTTTGAGTCCCGGGGAAAGACAAGAGGACAGTTTTTATCCCCGAAATTCCCCTAAGGGAATGTAATGTGGGGTGAAAGTTTGTATGGAGCTGCGATATAAACAAGTTCCACGCGGACGCAGTTGCGGGGAGAAGCTAGTTATCTATAAAAACGGCCAAAATATCACTTTTGTTGTATGAGCCCCCTTATATATTTTTTTATTTTTTTTTTAGTATTTGTAAAGCAGGAACAGAAATACATCATCTGTGAAAATTTCAACTGTCTAACTATCACGGTTCATAAGATACAGCCTGGTCACAGACGGACAGACAGACCTACCCTTCGGGTACGGAATCCTGAATATGTCGCTTGTTGCTCAATCAACGCGGCCACCACAACGTCTTAAAAGGCGTCGCCTTACCAGCGCCGCTCCAGCCAATACTAATGTTTATGAGTTTCAAGATGGTTGACGATTAATTTATGCACAAATTTTCGAATCTGACATGGAAAAGGGTATAGAACAGCTTAGAAAAATAAAATATTGAATTGACACGAGTCAGACAAAGAAAATTTGCACAATTAGATACCTAGATGCGACGCACTCGCGTTCTTGAGATGAAAATACAGTACCTAATATGAATTTCTACTATGCAGCACATACATACAGATCCCGGGGTTGCCTGTACTAAAACTTCCAAGATTAGAAATGCTGAGTGTAGAATGAAGATAAAACAGCCCTTGAATCATTTCAGGTTTTATTTCCGATATCGTTGATATAACGGGAGCCTGCTATTACATTTCTGAGGACAAGCAGAATATATATGGCGCCAAACCAGCATGCGAGCGCATGGGTGCACATCTCATCGAATTAGACTCTGACCAAGAACGACAACTTGTAGCCCAGCTAATTAGCCCTTATGCGTATAATACAGATTTCTTAGCGGGATATGTGAAAAATATAGTCGAGTTTGGGATTCCGTCCGGACCCTATAGGAGCATCACAACAAGTGAGTCGATAAGTTGAATCACAATTCAGGTGAATTAATCCTCGGTCCCAAAGTAGAACTAAAGGCTAGGTACCTGGCATTAAAACTTAGATACCTACGCTTACGCATCTTTTTTATACTACGAGGGTGTCAAACAAGCATGCGGCCCGATGGTAAGCAGCCCCTGTCGCCTATGGACGCTTGCAACACCGGAAGAATCACAAACGCGCTACCCTTTATTGGTTTAGGAAATCGTTATGTCATTTATTTAATCGTATGGCATACCTACATTATTTTGGCCTTTATAGTTTCTCACTCTTTAGTAGGTACCACCCAGGGGACACGTCCAGGGTTGTGATAGGTAGCTCCTGCGGACGCGAGTAACAGTTGTCCCCCCTTTGTCAAGTGAGTGGGCAACTCGACTGTTAGAAGTTCTTAAGCCGCCCGAAGGCCTGTAACTCGGCTTAACGACTACTGTCATAGACAGCAACCAGGATCAACTGTTTAGCGTGCCTTCCAAAACACGGAAGCGCTCATTTATATTAACCACTCAAACATCAGGCGGTCACCCATCCAAAGACTGACCGCTGCCATCTTTGCTTAACCTGCAATCGTTTCCGACTCGCAGGCGCCGCTGGGCTATGAGCGCTTCATTCGTTATGTTGACAGCTCGAGACAAATGTATGTCCGACACTCTCAACACAGCGCCTCCCGGGGAGCTACAGTGACCGGACTGACCACCTGGAACACAACACCACATACATAAGAGGGGAGAGCTAGAGACAAATGTATGTCCCATACTCTCAACACAGCGCTTACCCGGGAACTCCGGTGACCTAACTGACCACCTGGAATACAACACCACATACATACAAGCGGACAGCTAGAGACAAATGTATGTCCCACACTCTCAACACAGCGCCTCCCCGGGAACTCCGGTGACCTGACTGACCGCCTGGAACACAACACCACATACATACGAGGGGATAGCTAAAGACACATGTATGTCTTTTACACTCTCAACACAGCGCCTCCCTGAGAGCTCCGGTGACCTGACTGACCACCTGGAACACAACACCACATACATACGAGGGGACAGCTAAAGACAAGTGTATGTATTACACTCTCAACACAGCGCCTCCCTGGGAGCTCCGGTGATCTGACTGACCACCTGGAACACAACACACAAACATACGAGGGAACAGCTAGATACAAATGTATGTCCCACACTCTCAACACAGGGCATCCCAGGGAGCTCCGGTGACCTGACTGACCACCTGGAACACAACACCACATACATACGAGGGGACAGCTAGAGACAAATGTATGACCCACACTCTCAACACAGCGCCTCCCCGGGAGCTCCTGAGACGTATGTCGTAGAGAGTAAATAATACAACGAAATTCGGTGATATAATGAACATTTATTTTGGAAGAACAGGGCTTTATATACTGTGCTTGCATTGCGTGAGAGTGAGTACTTACATTGCTTTACTATCCTAGATGTTATCGCAAAGGCACTTTAATGGTGATTCTGTTTACACTAGCATGAACCATTTGCTAGGGTATTGTATTTGAAGGCTATCTCTACAATGTTGCATTTCATAAGATTATTCGATATTGCATCATACACCACACGTTCCCCGTATTTTTAAAAGACAAAAATGTTGATATATATTTTTGGCTTAAAACTATCTTATATACTTAATGTTTTACCTTATACTAAGAATGTCTTATCTTCTATTTTATTTGGTTGACAAAGTGTACCTCTGTTACTGTATGTGTTCCGTTTATGGCGCGAGAATGTGTTTTCGTTAAGCTGGCAATTGCAATGATACATTGTTTATCTTTTGTGCCTGTGAGATTTCGCTTTGATGACTTTTATTGTTGATGTTTAATGATATAGGTTTCTAGTTTCAGCTTTTGTTCCTTTTTCTTGGGTGGTCTAGGGCTGACTTGATGGGTGGCGTTATGGGTGACTTTTGTTCAGTCTTGTGCAATCATGTCGTTGTCACACATCGTCGTTGACCCAGTACTTAGTACAGTATTTGACCGTTGCACGGCCTTTGGCATAAGGTTCAACGTGCACTTTTATTACTGCTCGTCGCAAGGCGACGAGTATTGTGCTGTTTTCGCGGCCCCGGAAGGGCATCCCCTAATGTGCCCCGTAAATCCGTCGGCGGATGTGTTTCAGTCGGTGTGCGTGTGGCTCAGCGTCACACGCTCTAACGGCGAGTTGCTGTACATGGGCTATCGACTTTCCGTGGACTCCAATTATTGGTTGGTCTCTTGGAGACGGGTGGGATATATTGGGTCTACTTGACTTACAATATTTCCTGGTATATGGCATAGGTTACTAAAAACCAATTCGTATGGTGTGTACTTCGTTGAAGTATGTACTGACGTATTATATGCAAAGCACCAATATTGCAACCAATTAGACCACTGGTGTGCCTGATTGTTTGTCTGTAATCTAAGATAAGATCCTAAAGATTTATGTGAATTTTCTAACGCACCTAAACTTTCATGGTGGTAAGAGGTCGATTGCAATTGGTTGATTTTTAATAGTTGACACACCTCGCGCATAGTTGACGAAATTAATTCCGTTCCTCTGTCCGTGCCGATTTCTCGGGGAATTTCGTAATGTAGTATACAATTTTCAACAAATGATCTCGTTTCGTTACACCTTTAATTATATATAATCGGGGTCCGGACCCTGCATTGTGCTTATGCATATATTGAGATAGCTCTTTAATAGTGCGCGCGGTGCCTTTATTATACAGTATACCTCTATTATTCCTTGTGCCTTGCAAAATGTGCCCCCGCGTGAAAATCTCGTTTTGATCGCAGTCGACAATAAGCTTTGGGACACAATGTCAGTGAGGATGGCGAGTATACTATTTCATTATTTGTACTGGTTATACAATCAGCGTGTTCCAGTGTTTTATAATAATCTTCTTCATCGTAACTTAATTCTGGCATGTTATTTGGCTTTTTTAGGATTTCCTCCATTTTTGGATGATCAGTCCAGTCATGGTTGGAAACTTTAATTGTGGAATCCTTTGGCTTTTTTGTCGCTTCCATTCGTTTCGTTTGTGCTCAAGTCATTACTGTTATTACTTGTGTTGTTATACTCTTTAGTTCTTCGCTTGTTATTTCAATCCTAGACAATGCGTCGGCCGTTACATTATCTTTTCCTTTCAACTATTCTACTATAAAATCGTATTCCTCTATGAATCGAAACTTTGTAAGCCTGCTCAATGGACTATTCATGCCAAATATATATATTAGTGGGCGGTGGTCTGCAATAATTCTGAACCTGCGGCCATATAAATATGGTCGAAAATACCTAACTGCCCATACAATCGCTAATAATTATTTTTTCTCAAACATGCTCTGAAATGTATGCGTTAATATCACGAAATGAAGACAAGAAGTTTCTTGTTTATGGCTCCCTACATTACTTCTTGGCCTTAAGCCAAGAAGTAATGTATGAAAACCCTAACTAAAAACATTATTGTCCGCTACTCTAACTTTTTAAATTTGCTTACTAATATTAAACTGACAAAGGAAAAATTACATACTGCCAACCACAACTAGACTCTGTAAGCAGACTTGCGACGTAAAAAAAAAACAAAATCTATGGTACTATACTTATGTGTGGTTAAACATGATGCTTGAACGGCTTGTTGAAATGGCATGTTTAAAAAATAAAAAAGGCGGCAAATTACACAATTGTTTTCTGAACTTTCGTTCCGATTGTAATTTCAACAAACTAGTATTTAATTGATTACCTTGTAGGTATTTATTTTAATATTTCCTCACATCGTTTGAGAAAAGCACTATACAATCCTCGGCCGGAACAGGGATTGCTGGACTCGTTGTATCCGGCCTCGTCTACGACTCGGCCGTCTACACCAAAGCTCGTCCAGCAATCCCTTACTTCACGGCCTCTGCAGTAATGTACTATTAAAGCTATTGGTCTGTAATGGTCTTATTCTGTACTTTTTCCACTTTTTTTAAATATCGGCCTTATATTGGATATTTTAAGTTTTTTCCGGCTTTCGCTAAAGGATTGGTTGATCAAAATTGCGAGAGGCGCTACTAGCTGGTTTTTACATACTTTTATCAGTGTAGAAGGTACCTCGTCCACACCGAAGCTACTTTTGTTCTTTAGCGTTCCTATAATGTGTGCTACCTCGTGTTCGGTAACAGGCTGTAGGTACATAGTGTTTGTAGGGGGATGAGTCCGTAAGACTGGGCTTTCGAGCATGACGGCTTTCCCATGGAGGCAAAGAAGTTGTAAAATGAATTCGATATTTGATCAGGTGATTCGATGATAGCGTTTTTTATAATTATTTTAAGGTTTTTGTGCCGCTTACTGTTTACGTTTTGGGTGGCAGTTTCTTTTATTATGTTCCACACAGTCTTAGTCTTATGTGATGATTTATTCATCTGTCTAATATAATTGAGCCTTTTAAAGCCTTGTACACATTTTTTAAGCATTTTAGCATATGTTTTATGGTGAGCAATCAGTGTATTGTTCGATAATTGATTAAGATTTTTAACTGTCTTTTATGCTTACATGATTGCTTAAGTCCAATAGTTAAACATGTTTTCGGTTTCGTATTTTTAATTTTTAAACAACGTTTTGGGATGGAATTATTAAGGGTTACTTATATTGTGTTTCATAACTGTCGTAATTTTCATTTGTATTTGTGTTGGAGATATTACATTCTGCCATTTCACTTTTTGTAATTAGACAGATGAGACTGCTGATCAGTCTTATTTAGTTAGAAGAAGAGTTTATTTTTTGATTCTAGCCATTTTGCGGATTTTTAATGGAACTTATTTATTTTACTGGCAAGGAGTACTATTTGACAACAGACGTTAGAAGTCATCGAATGTTATCGATGTAAACAAATAGCAAGGAAGACGAAATACTTTGCGATTGTAAATTAAATTACAATAAATATGTCAAAAGCAATCCATAGTGATGTCAGAAAGCTTAGAATATAATTGAATATTTACAGCAAAAATAAAGCATGCCGGATTGTCTAGTATTTCTGTAAACAATGAAAATTATTTGTTGACATGACCGGGACTGACATTTTATAGTGCGGTCGTAGCTAAGTAGTACCCATAGGTGTACTATGATTGGTACTAAGCTGATTTGTGTGAGATTGTCCCCTAATTAAATTATTTTATTTTATTTTATTATTCCAGTGTTATCCTGTTATTTATATGAAATGATTTATGATGATTTACAAATATTTCAGATAAGACTTTGGAAGAATTGCCATTTAATCCGTGGGGTAACTTGGCGTGGCAATGGAACATTGGGTTAATGGGCTCCTGCACTGCGAGCAACCCATATCAGGAAATGTGGCTTTACTCAAAATCATGTGTATTTGGTTACCGTTATATATGCAAACTTAAAGTCCATCGTGATTAGTCCATTGGAGTGTTACTTTAATAAATCACTTATTTGAAGTCTTCGATGTTTTCTTTAAAGGATTACTGAATAATATTTTTAGTAATTGTACAGAGCAATATCGAGGAGGTGTTTACGCTTGAAATACGTCGTTATAAGGGTGCCGGTTAATGTACAGCCATGATAATGCACGGCCAAATAATGTACAGCCCAATAATCCGCGTCCATACTGTAGGTGGATTATCAGGCTGTGCATTATTGGGCCGTGCATTATCACCCTGAGCAAACTTGGTCCGGGGCAATAATTGGAAGCCAATTTTGTCCGGGCTGATAATGCACGACCCAATAATCCGAGTCCACAAAAAGTGGACGCGGATTATCAGGCTGTAAATTATTGGGCTGTGCATTATCACCCTGAGCAAACTTGGTCCGGGGCAATAATTGGAAGCCAATTTTGTACGAGGTGATAATGCACGGCCCAATAATCCGAGTCCCTGTGGCTTCGGATTATCAGGCTGTACATTATCTATGCGGACTGAAAATTTCCAGCGAGTTAACGCCACCCCGCTGCGCGGGGTGTCTATTTCTAGTCTGACGGACACAAGTGAACCCTAACCTAACCGACCTAAGACAGAGTTCACCTGTGACAAGCCATTTTTGTCCGCCCTGATAATGCACGACCCAATAATCCGCGTCCACAAAAAGTGGACGCCGATTATCAGGCTGTACATTATTGGGCCATACATTATTACCTTGAGCAAACTTGGTCCGGGGCAATAATTGGAAGTCACTTTTGTCCGAGGTGATAATGCATGACCCAATAATCCGCGTCCGCAAAAAGTGGACGCCGATTATCAGGCTGTACATTATTGGGCCGTAGATTATCACCTTGAGCAAACTTGGTCCGGGGCAATAATTGGAAGCCACTTTTGTCTGGGCTGATAATGCACGACCCAATAATCCGAGTCCACAAAAAGTGGACGCGGATTATCGGGCTGTACATTATTGGCTCCCGTTTTAAGAGGCGGGGCCAGTGTTGCCCGCAGAGTACATCATAGTGACAGATGGTGCGTGTACACTGTTTGTCTAAGACAATACTTAAGGTGCGCTTAAACTCTTTTACATTTTCCCCTTCGAAAACTATTTGTTCTATAACTAATGTTATAAATGCGAAAGTGTGTCTGTCTGTCTGTTATTACCTTTTCACGCTTAAACCGCTGAACCGATTAAGGTGAATTTTAGTGCAAAGATAGTTTGAATCCTGGGAAAGGACATAGGTTAGTTTTATATAGGGGGTTAAAAAATTATGCAGCTACTTAAACCTAAAATGAAATCTGATATACTTAGGGATGTTTATATTTTCGCGACGAACGCGATCATCGTTCAACGCCGGTGAAAATATGTCTGAAACGGACTCAATGGAACTCAACTGTCAACACTGGCGGGATTTTGAACTGTCAGACAGAAAAAATTGATGTAACGGAGACCAAAAGGAATTAGTTTTGTATCACGAATAAAAGCTAAACCGTAATAGAAATAAGGCGTGAGAGTTATTGTGAACGAGTTTAAAAATAGATACGAAGGGAAAGGATTGATCAGTAGTCAATGACAACTGTATCAATCGTAGTATTTATGTGAAGACATAGGAAAATGTCGAACAGTGAGAGATATGTTTAGCAAGGCGGAAAATAATAGATTGTGGGAGAACTACAATCACGCTAATGTTCATCATATTAGGTACGCTGAACATAGAAGTAAGAAATAGAAACATGAACAGTAAGTGTGCAGGATGATTTAGTGAGTGTCTCAAATAATTACTAGAAATGATAGAATAGAAAAGGCCGTGGGTATAAGAAAGAATTGATGTGGTATGGAACGACCTAAGGGGTGGCTCGAGGATCGTACGGAGCAAGAAGCTCCATCAAAAAGAAATTAGAACGGAAAGGATATGGGAATGAAAGTTAGAATATACTCGTAAGAACCTGGTAAGAATGAATACTTAGAAACACGTTATCCCGTTTGTATTTAGGCAAATGCATGTCAATGACATATATTTGTGTTAGGATGTCTTGTCGTTATGTATATGCTAGTAGGTACTCAGGCAGAAACCAAGGTTTATGCAGAATTTTCTCACGCTAGAATCACGATAGAATCAAAAGCATAGCTAAACGTAGCGACATATATGTAGTTCTGAGGAGGGGCATATACGACCATTTTATCCTGAATATCATCTCCTTATAGGTGAAGTGATGGGTTTAATAAGATGTTAAGGGAAGATGATAGGGCACAGTCTTTATTCGGAAGATTATCATTCCCTATAAAATACAGATAAAATTTGGTCTACAGATATTTTGAATTCGTAATGCCGTTTTCATCTCTTTTAGAAAGTTTTTAAAATGGTATCAATATGGCGGAGGCCGAGAGAGCCTGGTGCGACTTGTGCCCGGAAGCGGATGTCCCTGTTATGAAACACATCCAGAAAGTATGGGACACTCCTCGGCTCAAATCCATTCACGGTTCTTTAGTCGAAAATAGTCCAAACGACTCAGAACGCGCCCGGCTCTTGGCTGTCTCCTCACATGAGTCAGGCCACTGGCTTAATGCCCTTCCCTCACGCAACACTGGCACAGTTCTTGACCTAGGTACGCTTAGAATAGCTATCTGTTTAAGGTTGGGATCCAACATATGTGTTCCCCATACTTGTGTCTGCGGCAAAGGTGTGGACCGGCTGGGTAGACATGGCCTATCATGTAACAGAAGCGCCGGCCGCATGTTCCGCTATGGTACTATAAACGACCTGCTGCGTCGGACGCTCGCCACTGCCTACATACCTTCGTCACTAGAGCCTCCTGGTATGACGAGAGACGATGGCAAGCGCCCGGACGGAGTAACTTTGGTACCGTGGAAACTCGGTAGGGCCCTGGTGTGGGACGCAACATGCGTCGATACGTTCGCACTGTCCCACATACATTCTCTTCCGATTCTCTTCCGCGAAGTCCTTGACCATGACGTACAAGGGTAGGTTCAAGCGAGCGCCAACTATCAGATGCGAAGGCGCGCCGATCAGGAGTGTGTCGCAGGCTGCGTTACTCGGTGTCACTCTGGACGAGGCTAGGTCCTACTTGCCGCATGCGAACTTTTTAGGGGAAAAGGCCTCCGCTTGCTTCGGCAAGATGTCGCGGGTTTCCGCGACCAGATGGGGCGTCAAGTACCGGGCTCTCCGAGTATTGTACTCGGGGACATACGTGGCCACGATCACGTACGCTGCCGCAGTATGGTGCCGATGCTCGTCCAACTTCGTGGTCAGAAGGGCGTTGATACGAACGCAGAGACCGGCGCTTATTTTACTTACGAAGGCCTACAGATCGTGCAGCTCCGCAGCGTTACCTGTGCTCGCGGGCGTTTTACCTGCCGATCTGGAGGTCTGTCGTGCAGGACGGATCGCTCAGGAGCGTCACCAACTGGCCCCCAGGGAGCACCGGAGACTCAAGACGGTGGTTAGGGCGGACGTCGTAGCTCAGTGGCAGGAACGATGGCAGGGCAGTACGGACGGACGCGAGCTATACGGATTCTTCCCAGACGTGGGCGTGAGGCTAAGCTCGGAATGGGTAGAACCGGACTTCGTGGTCTCCCAAGTACTCACCGGGCACGGCTGCTTCAGGCAGCGCCTACACAGACTAGGGCTGTGCGAGTCTGCGGAGTGCCCATGTGGTGAAGACAGCGAGAGCCGGGATCACGCCCTCTGGGAATGCAGGCTGTACGCGGACGAGAGATCGGAAATGCTGGATGCTCTGAGGAGAACTACGGTTGGCCCAGTGTTCCACGAGGAGCTTGTTTCCTGTGAGCAGAATTTCGAGGCGTTGCGCAAGTTTGCGCACTCATGGCACACCAAGCGGAGAAGATTCGAAGAGTGAGGACAGCAGGACGTGATACCGATGACGCCGAGCGACGTGTCGTGTTGTCGAGCCCCATTTGGGGAGAACGCAGCAAGTAGGTATGGCCTGCCCAGAAAGGGAGAAAGGCCGGGACGTATTTTAGAATTTGTAGGGCACCAAGAAACTGCATGCGTGAAAGAGCCGAAGGCAAGTAGCGCATGCAGTGCCCATGATTCGGTCTGTAAGCCGAAAGGCAGGAAAGACCATGAGGAGGTGGAGGGAATGTCCCACATACAGGCAACACGGTCTCAGGCCGGCGCTGCGGCTGATCAGGCCCAATTACTTAAGCGCCGCAAATACTCTTCTCTAGTTCAGAACTACGAGTTTGCGGCGCTTGCAGTTGAAACGATGGGACCCTGGTCAGCCGACATGAAGGCCTTCATGAGGACCCTGTCGTCGCGGCTGGTCCACGCCTCAGGGGACCCCAGAGCTGGCGCGTACCTTTCACAAAGGATCGCCCTTGCGGTCCAAAGGGGAAATGCCGCCAGCGTCTTGGGGTCCATGCCGCAGGCAGAACTTTTGGACGGTCAATTTTTGTTGTAATTAGTTTTAATTTTTTTGTTTCATTATTTTTTATTTAGTATTTATGATGTACCATAATTGTCGTTGTTGTCGACGAATTGTATTATTCAATATATTAATTAAAGTGTTTTAATGCCACTCGTAGGTATATCTCACAAAATAATATGTACACCTTGTTCATAAATGTCCATCAAACTTACAAGGGTAATATTTATTCAAGCTGGTTACTACTACAGAAGAGGATTTTTACTTATGTTTTTTTACCCTATACTTACTTTCGTTAAAGTGCTACTTAATTGTCAGCTTTTCGATTCTTAAAATGATCGCGATCTCATAATAATATCTTTACATGCAGGGTGGGGCCTGAAACAGGGGCAAAAATTAAAAGGTGGACTATTGGGCGTGTGAGCACTTATTTCCATTATTTTAACAGAAATTTTTTTTTTTCTTTAAAGTAAGTTCACGTGTATTTTTTACCCTTCTGGGGTAACACAGGTAGTTTTTTTATTAAAAAACTCTGAAAAGATAAAAAAAAATATTAAAAAATCGAATAAATATCTTTTAAAAACGAAAATGCAAAATTAGTCATGTGGACATCATGAACTGAGTCATAATGGACTCAGTTCATGATGTTACCTCAAAATCTGCATTGACTGCTGTGCTATGATCTCGTGGTGCCAAGATACATTAGTTGAAGATAATACATTACTTTAGATCATCAGTACTCTGATTTTTTTTTATTGGACACTAGGGGTTACTACAGATGCTCTAAGGAAGCGTCCTTTAAAATATTTGCCCCAGTTAAAGACCACACACTGTATAATAAAGCTGTGAAGACGGTCGAAAGTCTATACTTGGAAGATATTCGAAAAAAAAATTGCTGGGGATACTTAAAATCGATAACAGAATAGATATAGATAAAAAATAGAAGGAGTAAATAAGTATGGAGTTGCATCGGAAATTCTACAAATACTAATAAAAAACTCGAAAAGCTCACTCCATATTTTCGCCATATACAGGCCACCGAGCAATAGCAAACCCGATTTTATATCAGAGTTAAATGATATGCTGAAGAATATTCCGCCTGCTGAGGGCATAGTAATTATAGGAGACATCAATATAAACTTGCTAGTAAACAATAACGTAAATGAAAGTTACAAAAACACCCTGTGTGACCGCGCTCTAGAGTGCGTTATAAATGAATGCACGCGGGAGGAGATCCTGGACGGGCAACTTGTGACGTCGTGCCTCGACCATGTGTGGGTGCGCGCTGGCACGGGGATGCGCGCGGCTGCCGCACACATGCTCACGTGTAAGATATCGGACCACCATCTCATCGGAGTCAACCTAACGACGGCAGGCGAGGACTCACGCGCTGAGTATCGACAAAAGCGGGAAGTACAAATAATTAATAATAGTTTTGTGAAAACGGAGTTAGAAAAAATAGACTGGTCGGAAATTTATAACATTGACTGCCCTAGAGTTATGTATGAAAAACTATATTCTACTTTCAGTGATATATACATAAAGTCAAAAACAACAAAATCGATTTATAACAATAGAGTTACACAACCATGGATAAATAACAGTCTTACCAGTATGTTATCGCGCAGGGATGAGCTCTTTAGAAAATGGAAAGCGAGTCCAAAGAACGCAATTTATAGGCTGGATTATACTAGATTTAGGAACGTAACAAACAAGTGTATTTACTGGGCGAAGCAAAACTACAAACAAAACGAAATCAAGAATTGTGAAAGTGATTTGAGGAAGTTATGGGCAACGGTCAATAGTTGGCTTGGAAATGTCAAACCAAATTTAGATGAGGTGGTGCTAAAATATCTGGGTAAAAACACGTCAATACAGACCGTCTGTTCAAACTTCGCCAGAACATTTACTATGGAAATACAAAACATAAAACATAAATGTAACGAAAAATTCCTCATTAGAGAGAACTATGTAAAAGAGTGCGAGGTATCTTTTCGTTATCAAAAAGTGTCACATACAGATATTGAAAAAATCATAGATAAATTAAGCAATAGAAAATCTGCAGGCGTGGACGAAATTAGAAATAGGGATATAAAGCTTATCAAAACAAGTATAAGTCCGATATTGGCTAAATTTGTAAATACCTGCGCGACAACCGGTGTTTACCCAGATATGTTAAAAAAAGCAATAATTAGACCTATATATAAGCAAGGAAACCACTTAGACTACACCAATTATAGACCAGTAGCTATACTTTCAGTAGTAAATAAGATCGTAGAAAAGGTTATTACATCCCAAATTAGCACTTTTTTAGAAAACAATAACATAATATCAAATAGTCAACATGGATTTAGGCGAATGCGCAGCACCTCAACCGCTCTGGCCCAATTCACAGACGAGGTAAATGAGCATTTAAATAATAAAAAATACGTTGTGACATTATACATTGATTTTAAAAAAGCATTTGACACACTGGACCACGAACAGCTCATTCTCGCCATACAGGAATGTGGTGTCCGTGGCCCAGTGGTCGAGTGGATTAGAAACTACTTAAGTAACAGGACAATAACAACAGTCATCGATGGACAGAGCGGAGAGGAGGCTAATGTGATATACGGGGTGCCGACCGGCTCTGTGTTTGGGCCATTAGGGTACATAATGCACGTAAACAGCATGATTAATGTGGTCCACAAGTGCTCAACTTATATGTATGCTGACGATACATGTTTGCTATACGCGGATAAGGACATCAAAACTGTGGAAAAAAATATACAGGCAGATTTTACAAATATAATAAAGTGGTCGCACGATAACGGCATAATTCTTAACATAAACAAAACTAAATGTATGTCAATTATGTCGCCTTACGCGTCAAAACCATATGAAAATATCAATATTGTAGGACATTCATACGACTGTCTACATAATAATAAGAATCAAGAAGACTGTAATTGTGGTAGTATTCAACTTGTAGATAAATATAAATATTTAGGCGTAACTATAGACACTAAATTCAGTTGGGGCCCCCACATAGATGTAGTATGTAATAAACTCCGTGCAATTATGTCAAAATTAGTAAGTTTAAAAAATTTATTAAGTAGAAAACTAATGAAAATGCTGTACCACTCGCTAGCCGAGTCAGTAATTAGCTATGGGCTAATTGCGTATGGACGTACCTTTAAAACTTATCTTGAGAAAATTAGTAATATACAGATTAGAATAATAAAACATGTATTAGTAGACAAAAAAACTAAAGAGAATTGTAATAAAAATTATAAGTTATTATATAAAATGCTAAAAATCCTTCCGGTACATGAAAAAGTCAGGTATTTAATGTGTATTGATGACTATGGCTGGAACAGGTTTAAAACGAGTAGACTGCAGTTACGTAACCTCAGAGCAAGCACACAAAAAAGATACATAGAATGTAACGCTAACAACTATTACGGTAAAAGAACCCGTAAGTATATTGTTCCTAAGGTACATAATAAGATAAGTGCAACCTTAGAGAAGTGTAAGCTAATATTTAAGAAAAGATTAAAAGCAGAACTATTAGATTTATTTGATAAAAGTGTTAGGTAGTGCATGGCATGACGTGTTGCATAACCGAGGTATACCTACTTAACGAGTTATTTGTAGAAACGCTTATTCATTGTTTAGTTTACTAGGGTTAAGGTAGTTCATATAAATAAACAACAACTATAGTAACGAGCGTATTATCCGCCAACAAACTGTTCTCAGTTTGGCGGAACTTTATTTGTTAAACTAGCGTATAAGATTTTGTGAAATAAATAAATAAAAAAAATAAAAATATGAGCACCAACGGCTATATTGCCGGCGGCGGCGCGCCGATTAATTTCAGTCGGCGGCGACGGCGTCGGCGGCGTGACCTTGAAAAAACCTTAGAAAATGAACAAAAAACAATATTTCCAAAATAATTTGTTTATTTCCTTGTGTATTACTAATGAAGAATAGAATAAACTTCAAAGTTTTGGGAAACATTTAAATTCGGTACAATTTCACCTAGAATCAACCGTGGTTGGTAAACATAATATCTGAAAGACGGGTGTCAACTGTCATGTTCATGTGTCACATACAAAACAATTCTCTTTTTGCAATTCCCACTATTATTCACTTTTACACTTAAGTTAAAATCATTGTTTATTCTAAAGGAACTTAAGTTATAGACTCATTGAAATTAAATATTAACCCTACCTGCACAAAAAGTCCTCCGAATCTTAACAATGGTGACAAAGCAAACATAATTATTATGTTATTAACTAACGTAATATAGTTATTTAACGAATGTTATCTTACATTAATGATCACAGTAAGTATAAACTAATTCAGATTTTTAACATGAAATAAATAATCATCTCTTAATTTATATTATTATTGTATACTTGTAAATTTTGTACTGTATTTAAAGATGTATGTAGATTTTTTATGGTTTGCTAGTTTGTTTAAAATAGTTATACTGATCTTTCCTACTGCCTGAAACACAGGGTATCCTAGTTCAGGCCTGAATAGTAAGCCATCATTCTGTATAATACGTTTTTAATCAATGAATGATGTATGTCTTTCCCGCCCACGGGAAAATTATGTCCCTGTCCTTTGGGAGGTGTGTGTGGAGCTAGGTACCTACAAAGTACCAACTGAACCATCACGTAGAGGCCCTTTTGACAATTTAATGAAATGCAAGGAGTACACCGAGTGGTGCAAGGAGTACATCATCATCATCATCATCATCTTTTTCAGCCTTCAATCGCCCACTGCTGAGCATAAGCCTCTCTTCGAGTACGCCACTTATCCCGCATAGCACGGGACCGGGATAAGTGGCAAGGAGTACACCGAGGGGGAATTATTATTATTCTCTTTATTTATGTTTTGTCTTAGGCTAGGTTTTTGTACAATAATTATACAAAAAGTAAAATATAAAACATTCATACAAAATATAAGATTAACTATTATAAAAATGTAACCCTGAGTGCCGCCGGCAGCGATGCGTGACCCAAGCCACCAGTGGTCAGGGCGACAGACACGAACCTCCCGACTATCCGCGCAGTGTCCAGGACTACCACCTTCTGAATCTGACCCTCGGTCCAGCCATCTAGCGAGAGTCTCTTTAGGTGTTAAGGTATCGAGACTCTTCGCTATTAGACCGTTCGCAGAAACGACTATCGGGACAATGATCGTGGAATCAACATCCCACATAGCACGTCGTGAGCCAGATCAAGGTACTTGCTCCATTTGTCCTTCTCAGCCTTCACTAGGTTCTCACATGGGGGATGGTGATGTCGACGAGCACTGCCTGGCGTTTTGATCGATCTGTCAGCACGATATCAGGTCTATTGGCTAGAATAGTCCTGTCCGTGATTTTCGAGAACTGGCACAGGTGTGTACTTATAGTGAGGCACTTCGGCGGCCACAAGACCGTATAGTAGAGCAAGTTGCTGGTGAATAATCTTGGCTACAAGGTTATGACTGTGCAAATACTCGCCGTTTGCGAGATTACCACAACCGGAGATAATATGCCTGAGTGACTCCCCGGGACGGCGCCATGCCCGACAAATGTCGACTACTGAGAATTTGAAAAAAATCGTGGCAGTTGTACATATAACACAGAACACCTCCACTAGAAGCCTAATGTTTCTCAGTTTGTTCGCGACTCGAGTCACCAAGCGTTGGTGTTGTTGCGCTTATTTAATCCGCGGTCGCCCGCCTTTACGTTCAGTTGCGTCCATGTTAACGACCTGTGCGGAGTGTGCATGACTCTCACAAAAAAAAACAAAATAATAGGATTTTCGCGGCTAATTATGGGCTTTTGTAGTGTGAGGTGGTGCGGAAAGTCGTCAATGACTTCTAATTACAAAAAAGATGGAATTTCATTCCACAGTTGAGTCAAGTTCAATATTTCATTGAAAATATTTATAGCCAGCGGAGGCCATTTTATACTGGCCGGTGCGAATACTGAGGTACAGACACACTATGTCTGTCACTTTTCATCACTTTGAAAATGCAATATGCTATTCCTTTCTTACGAAAACACGTCACGACTAGTGATGCCCCGATGATGCTATGATGGTCAATCGACAAAACACGTGCTTTCGTTCGTACCGATTTGAAGAAATGTAACAAAAATACAGATTTCTCGTTTATTTTGGTTTGAGTAGTTATTCTGTAGATTAGAACTTAAATTTAGTTTTATTTATTGTTCGTTATTTAAAGTAAATAGTGTAATATATAATAAGTATTAGTAGTACTAGTAGTAGTAGTTACTTTACTGTTTTAGTAACTTTTTAGAATGCTCTTGGTGAACAGTTGCGTCTAGGTTTCAGGATGGGCCTGATGATAAACTTTGGGAAAGTGCGAGGGTACTCGTAGTTGGTTTGAGCTAGATATAGGTTGTGCGGGCTTTTTAGAATCCTCTCGGGGAGCAGTTGGGTCCAGTGCCACAAGATGGGCCTGATGATGAACTTCGAGAAAGTGCGAGGGAACTCGGAGTTGATTTGAGACAGACATAGATTGTATGGGCTTTTTAGAATCCTCTCGCTGAACAGTTAGGTCACGTGCCACAAGATGGGCCTGATGATGAACTTCGAGAAAGTGTGAGGGAATTAGGAGTTGGTTTGAGATAGATATAGGTTGTGCGGGCTTTTTAGAATCGTCTCGATGAGCAGTTGGGTCCAGTGCCACAAGATGAGCCTGATGATGAACTTCGAGAAAGTGCGAGGGAACTCGGAGTTGGTGTGAGATAGATGTACGTTGTGCGGGCTTCTTAGAATCCTCTCAGTGAGCAGTTGGGTCCAATGTCACAAGATGGGCCTGATGATGAACTTCGAGAAAGTGCGAGGGAACTCGGAGTTTGTGTGAGATAGATATACGTTGTGCGGGCTTCTTAGAATCCTCTCAGTGAGCAGTTGTGTCCAGTGTCACAAGATGGGCCTGATGATGAACTTCGAGAAAGTGCGAGGGAACTCGGAGTTGGTGTGAGTTAGATATACGTTGTGCGGGTGCGGGCTTCTTAGAATCCTCTCAGTGAGCAGTTGTGTCCAGTGTCACAAGATGGGCCTGATGATGAACTTCGAGAAAGTGCGAGGGAACTCGGAGTTGGTGTGAGTTAGATATACGTTGTGCGGGCTTCTAAGAATCCTCTCAGTGAGCAGTTGGGCCCAGTGTCACAAAATGGGCCTGATGATGAATTTCGAGAAAGTGCGAGGGAACTCGGAATTGGTGTGAGTTAGATATACGTTGTGCGGGCTTGTAAGAATCCTCTCAGTGAGCAGTTGGACCCAGTGTCACAAGATGGGCCTGATGATGAACTTCGAGAAAGTGCGAGGGAACTCGGAGTTGGTGTGAGATACGTCACCATCCTAAATAGCCGAATGCCTTTTTCGTGTTTTGTTTGTTTTATTTTAACATGAGAACAATAAATACAACTTTTAAAGGAATAATGAGACTTTACTTATTATTAAACTGCTCCGAAACTTTCCATTAAAAATACTGAAGTATTTTTAGTTTAATCTTTAGAACCAAAACTACTAAATGGTCAGTATTTTTTTAGCACACTTTTAAGTATAGATAGTTTAATTACCATTTTAATATGTACAGTAAGTACCTACCATGATTTATCAGCAAAAAATTACGGTACCAGTTAGGATTCCTAACTTACTGTGTATTAAAATGGTAACAAAACTATCTATACTTTACCTTAACTTAAAGATAAAAGTATAGTAAGTAGTTACTTACTTTACTTTAAAATGTACCTAAAAAAATAGGATGCTTGTACGTGAACATGTCCCATCACTACGCATTCCGCGCGCGAGCGCATCGACCAATCGCAACGCTGTTAGCACCCGCCCTTCCCTCACCTCTTCCTCATGCTTTGGTGACTCGCGTCAGGAACAAAATTACAAACATTAGGCTTCTAGTGGAGGTGTTCTATGACATATAATGAATTTAAAAGGAAAACTATCAAGTAGGCTTCCGTACAAATTCGGCCGACGCAACCATTTAGTTGGCGCGCGCGTGTCGATGTAACTAAGAAAGACAGGCAACTACGGAACCCTACACTACGCGTGGCCCGACACGCACTTGGTCGATTTTTTTGTATATTCTATTAATTTAAATAATTCCACGTTATCACATGTTGCAATAATCAATTCCTGTTTTTGTTCCTGAGTGCACTGCAAATTACTCTCTAGTCCTAACGCAATGGATCATTGCGTTTATGTATGGTTCCTCCCATGTCAATCCATTTTATTACAATTAATGTAAGCACGTGAAAGTAAGTCCGCTATGTACATGTATTTACCTTTCAAGCACTTATGGTCAATGTCATATCTTAAGAGTCTTAATTTAATTCTTTGTAGCCTGGGAGACGACACTTAATGCATATGTTTTTTAAGCAAGGACTCTAACGGTTTATGGACATTTAATACTGTGCATTGTTGACCATAAATGTAGTAATGAAATTTGTTTGTAGCATAACAAGCACTTGAGAAATTCTTTTCCAATTTGTGAAAAGTTATGCTTTCCATATTAACACTTTCGCTACGCGCTAAGCTCGTAGCCGATCCTGTGGTTTTCCTCGTGTGTAGCGGAAAGCGACTACGGCGTAGGCGCCCGCTAGGCGGGTTCTTGGTTGCTAAAGTGTTAATTATGGCATTTACCCTGTCCGGATCAATTTTCATGCCTTCTTCAGAAAGTATATGTCTAAAATATTTGGCTTCTTTTAATTTATACTGAAACTTGTTTTTATTAAACCGCACATTCGTTAGATCAAGAACTTTCTTTAATATTACATCATGCTCATCTTCAGTATAACCACATATTAGTAAATCATCACAGTACACAAAAACGCCCGAGATGTCAGCAAAGGCAGTTTCACCTTACCTTTGAAAGACTTCCGGGCCACAGAAAGTCCAAATGGAAATCTTTGAAATTTATAACAACCAAATTGGTTGTTGAATGTGCAGAAATCACTCGAATTGTCAGATAATTAAATATTATAAAATCCATCTGACAAATCTAAGACAGAAAAATATTTTTTGCTTACACAATTTTGGAACAATTTCCTCTAAATGTTGGGATCATGAAATGTTCCCGAATTAAAACTTTGTTTAGTTAATTTAACTATTTATTTTCTAAAGTATATACAAATGATAACTAACATTACCTAAATTAAATTAAAACTAAGTTACATCTAAGAAACGCCCTCGAGGCATTGTACCGAGGATGCTGGCGGCATTTCCTCGCTGAATTGCAATACCGATGCGTTGCGCGAGAAAGCCGCCAGCTCTTCGGTCACCAGTTACGTCATCCAAGTGACGTAGCTCAACTTCTTCTACACCAGGGTCGGTTTTCGAGCGAACGAATTTTTTAATAGTATGGGCCCTGCGGGCTTAATTCACTTTGACCGCGAGTAGATAATTCGGCGTGACTTAGAGCTTTGTCTCTCATCGGTAGCATAACTTGTCCGAGAAAAGAGACAGACTCGCAGTCAAATGTCATTAAATTGCGAGACACTGACATCGGCCCGCGACTTTGAACTGAAATTCGTAGCACGAACTGCCTATTTCGCGATAAAATCATCTGTCGTCTGTATGTCAAGCGACGAGATAAAGTCTTCAAGTCTTTTAACAAATTGTTAAAATCAAATTTCACAAGAAAATATAAAAGTAAGTTGAAATATTAGTCTTATTATGTATTTTTAAACCATGCTTATGTTCTAAAAGTTACTAATGATTTGTCATAAAACACAATCACGTTTTTTACTTACTTAGGTAGGCTAGGATTAAGGTTCCTTTATAAAAATATGTACGCGTTACGTTACACCGTGGTGCCCCCACCTTTGGGGATGTCCTTTAGGACACCAGGAATACCCAAGAGGTATAGATATGGTGAGTTATTGCTCATGCGCGACATCAGGTGCTACAGACGGGTGGCTGGAACAGACAATCCTATCTATCCGGACGCGTGTCTATTTCCCTGTGGTGGCTAGTCACAGGGCTACCGTAATACCTGAAATCAGGTCCGAAGAGGGCGTGTTGCGTCCCAGGAGTAACTAATCCCGACTCCTGGTCGGCTCAACCCACCAGGCTTCCGCCATCCTGGTTTTTAGCGCTCAACTGCGCAGGACTAGCGCAGGTAGGTGAGAGTAGTCTACCGAGGTCACCTACACCCACGGCAGAACCGTGGAAATAAATTTCCGAGGAGGGGAAATTGGAGGGGGTTTAGGGAAGTGTGAGGGGCTTGTTTGAGTGTGACAGGAGAGGGAAGGAGAGTTTGGGAACACGGGATAGGGGTTTAAGGATTACCCGGCTGGTGGGGGCTCCCGGGGCCGGGTATAGCGGGTAATGTGTTGACAAACAATACGAGATGGGACGTACGGATCAAAATAGGCGGAATGAGAACTCGTATATGGATGATGAGGGTTTTCAACCTGTAATGCATAAGAAAAAGAAATCTAAGTATCGCTATAGAGGTCAATTTGGGATGGAAAACGAGTTGGATTCGAAATTTAAAGCCGCGGAACGTAAAGTCCCTATATTTATATCAAACGTTCACAAAGACGCTCAGGACAAGGACATAGAGGAATACATTTTCTCTAAAACGCAACAAAAAGTCACACTTGAACGGATAGACATAAAGATAGATAAGGGCCATAAAGCGTACAAGTTTTACGTATTTCCAAGTACACAGTCAATGTTTTTGGATGAAAATATTTGGCCCTAAGGTATCATTTTCAGAAGGTTTGTGCATTTTAAGTACAAACACATGATTGGAGCACATTCTGAGTACGGCAAGAAAAACAATAAACCTCCTATAGCGTAGCCTGTATGAGGAAACAATGAACTAATATTATGATTTATAGATTTGCCAGTTTTAACTGTAAAGGTGTGAAGCGCTCTGTGGACACTGTTAGGGAACTGTGCCAGAACTCAGACTTGGTAGCTGTGCAGGAATCTTGGCTTATGCCTGATGACATAGCCTATATCAATACTATTGACAACAACTTCTGCTCCACGGGCTCCTCGGCAGTGGACACAGCGGCGGGCATGCTGCGCGGGCGGCCTTACGGAGGCGTGGGTATCCTGTGGCGACGTACGGCGTTTCAACATGTATCCGTAGTGCAGTGCAGTAATGTGCGTTTGTGTGCGGTAAAGATAATGACTAATGATAATCGTCATCTCGTTGTGGTGAGTGTGTACATGCCTACTGACTGCAGAGAAAACTTAGCCGAGTTCACGGACTGCTTGGGCGCGGTAAGTGCTATAATCGAAGAGTACGGCATAGAATCGGTATTTTTAATGGGGGATTTTAACGCCCACCCCAATGAACGGTTTTACAATGAAATGATTAACTATTGCAACGAGCAAAAATGGTGCTGTGTAGACGTGAATGAACTAGGGATAAACTCTGATACACCGTATACGTTTATCAGTGACGCGCATTTATGCAGGCGTTGGCTTGATCATTTCGTCCTAACACAGGCTGCGGTACCATCTGTGCGCAAAGTATATGTCAAGCATTGTGTTACCTGGTCGGACCACCTCCCTATAGTTTTAGAATGTAATTTAGAAATTATTGTTTTGGGTTGTGTGAAGGACCGTGTAGAATGAAAATCGTTGAAAAATTGGAAAAAAACTGTAATGCCTTTACAGGATACAAAAATAGGTAAAATCAGTTGCTCGTTGAAAGTTCAAAATCTGTCTAGTCACAAGCGATGTTCAGAGCGAATCTTGAGGACGGTGATTACACCCCCGTCCCTCTGCAGTCCCCGCTGAAGCCTTGCGTTTCGTTTTACGTTCCAACATGCCCGCCCACGTTGAAAGGCTGGTCTTTCAACCGAAGAGTATTTTCTATTGGTAATGGACATATTTTGCTGAACGCACGACGAGTGACGCCAGACGCGGTCCGGATGTCCGCCACGCGGCTAATGCCGTCTGTTCCAGGGATGACCTTGACTATTCTGCCGAACTTCCATCTTAGCGGTGGCAGGTTGTCGTCCTTAATGACGACCATAGTGTCGGTTGTCAGCTGGCCCTTGGCTTGTCTCCATTTGGTTCGTTCTTGAAGTTCGGAAATATATTCTTTATACCATCGAGCCCAGAAATGTTGCCTTAGTTGCTCGATTCTCTGGTATCTTGTGAGCCTCGACTGAGGAATATCTGCCAGACAGGGTGTCGGAAGAGCTGTGAGTGATCGTCCGATAATAAAGTGACCGGGAGATAGTGGTAATAAATCAGAAGGATCACTTGACAAAGGGGTAAGAGGACGCGAATTCAGTACCTAAAATAACTAGTCAAGTATACAGAGGCAATAAAAATGTAATATGGGGGGAAAGAACGATGGAACAAATTGACTTGTATAATAAGGAATGTCATAAAAGACTACGCTTAATTGAGTTCCCGTCGGACCTAAGGCGGTGTGCAGATGACTGTTGTCGGGAGCCTAGTCATAAACATGTTTTGGACGCGTTGTATAGCGACATTGTTTTTTCTCTAAGGACGGCTGCGACTGTTGGTAGAGAGGAAAAGCAGTGTAAAGTTAAGCAGCGTATTGTGGGCTGGAATAAATATGTTAAGGAGGCGCACATGGTGGCCAGACAAGGGTTTAACGAGTGGATGTTGTTTGGGAAACCCGAAATGGTATTTTGTACAGAGAGATGAATGTCTATGTGTGTGAATCCCGTAAGATCTTTAAATCACGGTTAAAATGGTGTCAAGATCATCAAAATAAAACAAACTGGACATCATAAGCTCTCACCACTCGAAAAAACACTTTAAATCTTTCTGGAAGTCGACAAGCAAACTGAAGCCCTTAGCTGGCCTCCCCAGTGGTGTCGATGGCGTGAGTGACCCTAAAATGGTCGCTAACCTCTTTAAGGACCATTTTGTAGTCAGGTCTCCCTTAGGTCCTGTGATGCCGGAGGGGATCGATGGAGAGACCTGTAAGGGGGGTGTTGGTGCTATAATCACTGCCAGGAACATAGATAAGGCAATCAAGGCGATGCACAAAGGTAAGTCCCCGGGTCAAGATGGTCTCTCCATCGAGCACCTGCAGCATGCCGGGCCCCACATAGCAAGGTTGTTGGCCATGTTCTACACGCTATGTATTCGTCACTCATACCTTCCTGATGACCTAATGCGGACGATTGTTGTTCCTGTTGTTAAAAATAAAACTGGGGACTTAGCAGACTCGAATAACTATCGGCCGATATCCTTAGCGACAATTATAGCGAAGATACTTGACAGTGTGCTTAACTCACAGTTAACTGAATGTGTGAAGCTGCATGATAACCAATTTGGTTTCCGGCCAGGCTTATCCACGGAAGCGGCACTACTGAGTCTTAAGCACACTGTGAAGTATTATACTACTAGGCAGACACCCGTTGTTGCTTGTTTCTTGGATTTGTCTAAGGCTTTTGACCTGGTTTCCTGCAAAATACTGTGGAAAAAACTAGAGGATACAGGTCTTCCACTAGAAACTGTAAATATTTTCAAGTATTGGTATGGGAACCAGGTCAACAGTGTTCGATGGGCAAATGCAATGTCTGACGAATATAGGTTGGAGTATGGAGTGAGACAGGGGGGTCTGAGCTCACCGACACTGTTCAACCTATATATTAACGGGTTAATTGAGGCGCTCAGCAATACACATGTCGGATGTCATATAGATGGAGTAAGTGTCAACAACTTGAGTTATGCAGACGATATGGTGTTGCTGAGCGCGTCAGTGTGTGGGATCAGGAAAATGCTGAAAATATGTGGAGACATAGACCATGGCCTCAAATATAATGGGAGCAAGAGCCAGTACATGGTCTTTGAGACCGATCGCAAAAAAACAACTGAGCTTCCACCTGTATACCTAAATGGTAATCTTTTGGAAAGAGTAGATACTTTTAAATATTTGGGGCATATTGTTGCGGTCGATCTCAAGGACGATCGGGACTTGGAGAGAGAGCGAAGGGCCCTATCGGTCCGGGCGAATATGATCGCCCGCAGGTTTGCAGGACGCTCCATAGAGGTGAAAGCAACGTTATTCAAGGCTTTCTGCACTTCCCTCTATACCTGCAGCCTGTGGTCGCAGTATACGCAACGGGCATATGGGGCCCTTCGTGTGCAATATAACAACGCGTTCCGGGTGTTGATGGGACTGCCCCGTTTCTGTAGCGCGTCGGGTATGTTTGCGGCGGCGCGTGTGGATTGCTTTTACACAGTAATGCGCGGGCGCGCAGCATCCATGATGCGTCGGGTGTGGGGCAGGCCCAACATCATCCTAAAGATGATAGCCGAGAGGGCAGATTGTCCCTATATGTCAATCTGTGGAAGATTGCATTCTCCCACTAGTGTTATCAAATGGTAATTAACGTCCTTAGTAAATTAACTCTTAGTTTTTAAGTCATTGCATAATACTAACAAAATATGTGTCCATTGTTACACGAAATAAAAAAAAAATTATTTTTTTATTTTTTATTTATTTATAGCCCTACTTACTTAACTACTAGCGATCTGGGGTAGATGGTAGGAGTGCAGCGCCCTTGTGATCACCAGCATTACCAGGGTGCACGGTCCACTCCATTAAGAAGCAGACTCACCACTAACCTGCGGCGGCAGAGTTAGTGGTGACGTGGACGTGTAAGAGTCCTTCTTACACGGGAAGGTAAGTCCTTAGGTGAGTGTGTCTTGCAACTCAGCGCTGCACACCTGAGTGCATACATACCCACCCCTTGCACCCCTAAGAATAGGATTATCTCTTGGGTATGTAAAATCAATCATCATCATATCAGCCAAAAGACGTCCACTGCTGGACATAGGCCTCCCCCAAAGAGTGCCAAAGTGACCGATCCCTTGCCACCTGCATCCAGCGGGCTCCCGCAACCTTTACCAGGTCATCAGTTCACCTAGTGGGGGCCTACCCACGCACCTTCCGGTACGTGGTCGCCACTCGAGAACCTTTCCGCCCCAACAGCTATCGGTTCTACGTGCGATGTAAAATAAATGCGTAAATAAAAATCTTAGCCATTACCTACTACGCCCGCGTATTACAAAGGATGTGGGTGGAGTCGCGGCATAATTCTAATACGTTCACCCGGAAGCTCTATTCCTTTTATGTGTACTACAATTGCAGAAAAGACGCGCTCTGCCTGATGTTGAGCGGAAACTGAAGCTTGAGCCTGATCTTTCAAGGAGTGACATAGTTACGCGTTTCCTAACCAATATTGATTTGATAATTCGGTCATTAACAAGCCGTTCAATTGGCCGTTCGGGCGGGGGGCCGTTCATTTGCCATAAAAACAAAATTCATAATTTCAAGTAGCATACATACGGAAATCATAACAAACTATGATCATAATAACAAAATGCATATTTTGATTGGTCATAACATTTAAATAACATAACACTCATATAGTACCACCACATTTGCTATAACGTTTATGTGTACGAATTTCTTTTGACATAACATACATTTAGTATAATGATTAAAACTGATAACAACATTTGAAATAATGATAAGAGAAGGTGGTGCATTTAGTTTTAATAAGTGGTTGCTATCACATCCTAGAAAAATAAAGTAGGTCCCTAAGTACCTATATATAAAAAACAATTGCCAAAAATCGAATGAGAGCACCCCAGTCTGTACTACCCCTAGCCTAGACTGTATATTATAAGAGCTCGCGGAGCCAGGAGCTCGTGTAGGAGGTCCTGAGTTGAAATAAACTTCATGTTTTTAAAGATCGGAGTTTAATTATTTATGAATTATGAAATTCGGACTTTTCAACTTCGTGTTTTGGATCATCGGAATTTATTTTTTTATGAAATATATAGTGTTCAGAATTTTGATTAGTTTCAGAGAGACTTTAAGGCAGGTCGGTGTAGGTACGACGACGAGCGAAGCGAGGAAGATTGTTAGGTTGAACTGCGACTCTCGCGAGCCGAGCGAGCGAAGCGAGCGTGCCGCGGTAGCGACCGGCGAAGCGCCAGAACCGAACACTTTTTTTGTACCTAATTCTTGCTTTGCAAGTTGCACGCTTTGCAAGTGCAACTTGCAAAGCGTGATGTTTAGGACTTCTGTTTTAGAAGTTTGATTTATTATTGTTAGTTGTGATGATGATCGGAATTTCGAAAATCGGTATTTTAGTAATAGGAATTCGAATTTTTAGTATTTTGATTATTATTCAGTCGGACTTTTTATTGTTCGGTGTATTGAATTTCGAAATTTTGATACATTATGAGCATGAAATGTTATTCTGAGTGCCCATTATACCGTTTATTCATTATAGGTACAATGGGATATCATTAAAATTTGATAATTATAATCGATGAAATTATGTAAATAGTTTTTATTCATTTTGTTTTATGCCATTTGCCCACTTATACAAGCCGAAACTGATGACCTGGTAAAGGTTGCAGGAGCCTGCTTGATGCGGGTGGCGAGGGACCGGTCACTTTGGGACTCTTTGGGGAAGGCCTATGTCCAGCAGTGGACGTCTTTCGGCTGATATGATGAATTCGCACATTATCTAAACAACAAAACAAATAGTAACCAGATGACTAGCTTTAGAGATCACCCGTTACATACTAACTAAAGTAGTCACATTTAATCTTGATTTTTCAGGAGGTTCTGGCTATGGGCTGGAGCTGTCATTGATGGCTCCAGTGCTGAACGCCGCGGCGGGATCCCCGGGAGAGAGGTACGCGCACTGCCGGGTCCGCAACACCATCGGGCGCACCAACGGGGACCTCGAAGGGTCGCTGTGGTGTTTGGGGCTGGACAGGTCGCTGCACTGCGCGCCAGAGCGAGCGTGCCGCTTCATATACGCTTGTTGTACATAATACACAGCATGATGAAGTACTTCAGGTCAGTTAGCTTGTCACACGGGCAAGGTAGTCAGAATTTTTAATTTTTAATTTATTTATTTATTTTCTGGTAAAATGTTTTTACAGGTCAATAGGTACACAATTTCAAATACTTATACATTTGATACATACAACCTATGTTATTTAGGTTGAAATAAAATTAGTCAGCAAATTATTATAGGCATAAACCTCAATATTCCCTTGACCACGCCCCAAACACTTAACTCAAAATTACCTAGATATATTAAGAAAATTATACGACAAAGAAATATTGTCTATGTTACAAAGATATTCAAAGGCTGTCTTTATACGGGATATTTTCCGAAAACCTGGAAAACTACCAAGGTCATAGCTCTCAAAAAACCAGGAAAAGATGATACCATACCTGTGAACTACCGACCAATTAGCCTACTACCTGCACTTGGTAAATTATTTGAAAGAATTGTCGCTTCTCGCTTACACTTCTATTCTAAGGACAAAATTATAAATGAACAATTTGGATTTCGGTCACAGCACTCAACAAGTTTACATAGAATAATTGAACATATTGCCCATAAATTAAATCTGAATCAATCTACTGGTATGCTCCTCTTAGATATTGAAAAAGCTTTTGATTCAGTTTGGCATAATCTTATCTTATCTTTATCTTATCTAGATGAGGGCCCCTTCGGATGCACTTCGACCCATTGGGATCTTTTGTGCATTTGCCCTCTCCTTATGTCTACTCCCAACTTCGCTCCATCATTTCCACAAAGCGGATGATGCAGCTGAGCGGGAGTACCTTGAATTCCTTTGGTTGCGGATAGCCGTTACCAAAGTAATTCATTCTTTGTCTGGCAAGGGCATGACATTCACACAATAAGTGTTCCATAGTCTCATCCTCCTCGCCACACATTCTACAGTCTAAGCTGTATGATAGTCCCATCTTGGCCAAGAGATCCTTGACCCCGAAGTGACCTGTGAACACCCCATATATGGTTCTGAGCTGCTTCCTGCTGAATTTCCAGAGTTTGTTAGTCCAGTCCGAGTCCACTCCTTCTATGAAGAGCTTAGAGTGCCTTAAGCTCGCGTCATTCCTCCACTCGTGTTGGTGTTTGGTTTTGGCGTGGGCTTTAAAGGCCGAGATTATGGTTCCCTGTGAGAGTCCCACAAATGGTTCTGGGCCTACAAAGTGGTCTGTTGACCCCCCTCTTGCAAGCTCATCCGCTCTTTCGTTGCCACTGAAGCCCTCGTGCCCTGGAAGCCAGCCAGGTGCCAGTTGCACCTTATTGTGCTTTCCAAGCTTGTTCAGTGCCTGGACGCCATTATAGACAAGTCTAGGTGCCACTTTCGGCGCTGTAAGCGCTTTAAGAGCCGCTTGACTGTCGCTGAGTATATAGATGGTCTGCCCTCTGGTTTGCCTGTCTATATTCTCCTGTGCACAGGCAATTATGGCGTATGTCTCCGCCTGGAAGACGGTTGCCAAACTACCCATGCTTACACTACTACAGTAGTCGTTCGCATAAATGCCTGCTCCCGTACCGGATCCCATTTTCGATCCGTCCGTGTACCATATACTGTCTTTGACACCAGACCTCGGTGGTTCTAGACCTTCGGCCCATTCAGCCCTGGATGGAACTCTTGTTGTGTAGTTCCTGTGGAATACAAACTTGGGTAGCATTTTGTCGCTTCCCATGTTTGTTATTCTGTCTAAGAAACCATCAGTCTCCATGTTTGTGTGTTTAGTCTTTGGTTAAACCTCGCTCCACAGTCCAAGGGTTCTTAATCTGTAGAGCGATTTGCGCGCCTCTGACTTAATCACCAAGTGAAGTGGCGGTAGGTCCAGTAGGACTTCTAGCGCTGCTGTGGGCGTGGTACGAAACGCCCCTGTTATAGCCATGCATACCGATCTCTGCACCTTCATCAGAGCATCTCTGCATGTGCCCATTAAAGTCCTTGGCCACCATACCAGGCTACCGTACAATAATATGGGCCTCACCATCATAGTGTAGATCCACTTAAGTACCTTTGGGTTCAATCCCCATGCTTTGCCATAAGCTGATCTACACATTCCAAATACCCTCAGTGCCTTTGTAATGGTGAGATCTGTATGCTTCTTCCAGTTCAGCTCTTTATCTAGTGTGACACCTAGATATTTCACATCATTGGACAGTTCTAGTACCCTCCCGTACAGTTTTAGCTGCTGTACGCCTCGAAGGGTCCTTTTCCTAGTAAAGGGTATTACTACAGTTTTGCCTGGATTAATGGATAATTGGTGCCGGTTGCACCATCTCTCCACTATCTGCAATGCCTTGTTCATGATTTCCGATACCGTGCCTGGGAACTTCCCATTAGCCAGTTTCACTAAATCATCAGCATATCCTACCGTGTGGATAGGACCTTTATTGAGTTCTACCAGGAGTGAGTTCACCACCAAACTCCAAAGAGTTGGTGAGAGTACTCCACCCTGTGGACATCCCTTTGTGGCCGTGGCCATTATCTCATCCCCTAAGAGTGATGACTTTATTAGTCTGCCATTTAGCATATTGCCTATCCATTTACATATGGTGGGCTCTACACCATGTTTTGCAGCTGCTTCGCTGATAGCTTTATACGTGGTACGATCGAACGCTCCCTCCACGTCTAAGAAAGCTGCCAGACATAGTTGTTTATTCTCTATAGCCTGTTCAGCCCTGGTTGTTACCAGGTGAAGTGCGGTTTCCGTTGACTTCCCTGGCTGGTATGCACATTGTAGTTCGTGCAGCGGATGCCTCCTTAATGGGCCATCCCTTATGTGTCTATCTACCAATTTCACCAGTGTTTTGAGGAAAAACGACGATAAACTTATCAGCCTATACGATTTGGCTTCACTGTAATCCGCCTTACCCGGTTTGGGCAGATAGGTTACTCTTACCATCCTCCACACACGTGGCACGTGTGCGAAGGCCAAGCACGCCCTGTACAATCTGCTAAGATGCGGGATTAGTACATTAGCGCCTTCTTGTAGTAGAATGGGGTAGATGCCATCTGGCCCCGGGGCTTTGTAAGATTGAAATGTTGAAAGTGCCCACTTTATCTTATTATGATCTACTACCTTTTTGGACGTGGCCCAATTGTGTCTCGTTGTACTTGTGGTCTGTTCCAACGCACTAATTGCTCCATCGTCTGTTACGCTGTCGTGTATAACTGAGCCTGGGAAGTGCGTGTTACACATTACCTTAAGGGTTTCCAGCCCCGTTTTCGTCATTCTACCGTCATTGTCTCTAATGGATGTGAGCGGGGCCGACTTTGTGGTCACTAGTGCCTTTGTTAGTCTCATTCCTTCTGGCATTGACTCAATTTGATCGCAGTGGTTCCTCCACGCTCTCCTTTTGGCTTTCCTCACAGCCTTGCTGAGTTCTGTGAGTTTTTGTGCATAGTACCCAAAGTCATTAGATGCCTTTGCGTCATTGAATATTGCCCTAGTTTCCCTCCTGAGTTTAACTATCTCTGGGGTCCACCATGGTAACTTTTTAGCCAGGGTTTTCTTCTCCGGGCAGTTATTAGTGAAGGCTGTGTATACGGCTTGTACTATTTTGTCCGCTTCGAATTCTATGTCTATAATAGAGTTGAGCTTGCCTTTTGGGTCTCCTAGGTCCACCTTTAGATCCCTTCTAAAGGCCGACCAGTCCGTGTGCCTAGGATTCCGTTTTCGTACCGTGTTTATTTCTATTTTAGTTCGGTACCTAAAGCAGATGTATCTGTGGTCCGAAAGGGATATGTCGTCAGATACGTGCCATGAGTTGATTTTGTTACTAGTATTATTAGTAGCCAGCCAGTTTGGCATAATGGTCTTATTCACAAGTGAATCTCGTTTGGAATACCACTACACTTAGTCAAAATCATACATTCGTGTTTGAGTGAAAGAAGCTTTGCTGTTCACATAGGTAACATAGTGTCATCTCCCTGCTCTATACCAGCTGGCATCAGCATCAGGGGTCTATTCTTGGACCCATTCTGTTTGTTTTATATGTCAACGGCATCCTTATCCAAACGCGCACAAACTTGGCATGTTTTGCTGATGATACAGCCTCGTATACTTCATCAAATGATATTGATTTGATTGTTAGTAGACTGCAGCTATCAATCGAACGTCTACACGAGTATTTCACAAATTGGATATTAAAATTGAATAGTGATAAAACTGAGGCTATCTTATTTACGCGTAACCGCTCGGCCACGACTTTGGTCTTAAGCGACCTGCGACCAGCGTTTTATCTGTTCATTGCGCGTGATCCCAACTAACCACAGTGCGTTGCGCATCTCGACCGCGCAATGAACAGATAAAACGCTGGTCGCAGGTCGCTAAGACCAAAGTCGTGGCCGAGCGGTAAGCGTAAATGTCCGCCCAGACTTCTCAATATTGCTGGCTACTCAATATCATGGAGTAAGTCTGTGCGATACCTAGGTGTTACGATTGATAGTAAAATTAACTGGACCAAACATATAGGTAACCTCCGCGTTAAAGGTGCCCAGGTGCTGGGGGCCTTACATCCAGTCATGAACAGGAGAAGTAACTTTGGCCCCTTAACTAAACTGAGAATTTATACGACATTAGTCCGCCCTTGTTTAACATATGCTTGTCCAGCTTGGAATAGCACCTGCAAAAGTAATTATAACATATTACAATCTATCCAAAACAAGGCAGAATAGCATTTAATACACCGTTTCGTACAAACTTGGTAAAATTGCATCAGACTGTAGGACTTCCCTTAATTCGTACTTATATAATTAAAATGTCCTGTAAATATTTAATTAACAGCAAGCATAGAAATCACTTCAATAGCTTGATTTCCTCTATAGGGCAGTTGCATGTCGGCTGCCTACCATTTATCGATAGGTAAGGTACTTATCGCTTACCCCATCACTACGTTCTGTTCCCACCTGACGACTGCAGCTGCGATAACGATATCGCACTAAACAGAGTACCCTGCATAACCAGACCCCCGGTCGTCGCTTCGACCGGTGCGCCCGCGCGCAATGCGCCGTTGCAGCAAATGCCGGTACAGCTCAATTAAAAATGGCTGCAAAAAACGCTAGCATTTCTCCGTCAACCCTCAAAAAAAAAATATATTTTTGTACTTGTTTTAGTGTTAGTATAAAATGTAATCAATATTAATTGTTTAAGCTAAAAGTGAATTTACTACTACTAAATTCACAATTGTTATTGTATAGTTTAACCTGGCGAAATTGATAAAAATATGTTAAAATTGTATTATTCACAAAACAGATGCCGTAAACTTTCATAGGTGTTTAAGCCTGATAAAGTATTATCCAATTTAGTATGATTTATAAATAACTGATGCATTGATGCAGTTAAGTACTTTGTAAAATTGTATTTATTTTGAAATAAAGATCATTAAAAAAAAAAGTCTGCAAATTATGGATAGAATAACAATTAAAATTTAAATAACAATTACAATGATTCATTACAAAAAATAAGGACAATAATCATAACATAAGAAAATAATGAATTAGTATTTACAGCGTAAAATTTTTTATCCGGTGGGTCCTTGGAGAAACTCATCAACACTGTAGCATGCTTGTTGGTCAAGGAATGCTTTAGATTTTTTGTTGAATACAATATCACTCTCAACTGACTTTATTTCAAGTGGGATCTTATTATAAATCTTAGGCCCTATGAAGCACAGCGACTTTCGGAGCTAATTTTTAATTTTTGCCTTTTTTAAAAAAAAAAAAATTTAACAACCAAAACGTTATTAGGTAATGATATTGTAACAGGCGGAGTAGGTTTAGGTAATTTTGCAGCGTTCAACACTTTTCACTGTGGCATTTACACGCGTTATTATTATTAATACTAACTTGGTGGTTTGTTTTGTTGTAACTTTAATTTAAATTTTCTTTTCTCGTTTTATTTCTTGTGGCAAGAATGGAGTTCGCCGTTAAATTTTTATCGCTTCAAAAGCCAGAATTGGAGTACGAGGTTAGCATTCGCGGTGGAACCCCAGGTTCTACCGTGCAGGAGTTAAGGAAACAGATCTCGAAATTAGGGCCTTTGTTTCCGTCTGAGGATATTTTGGAGAGCAATTTTTCTGTCTCTGCCGATTTAAAGGGTGTTAGTGACGCCCTCGCAAAAGTTCAGGCCAATTTAGACGCGAGCCCAGATAGGAACGTCTTGTTACGTACACAGAACTTGTTAAATCACTTATATCATCGTCTTAATCGCATAGTCTGTGACGACACTACCCAGCCTATGTACGATGTTTGCGTCAGAGAATTTCAAGGCCTCACAGCCAGGTTTAATGACGTCAAGGATATTCCAGCTGCAACGATCTTGCCTACATCGAACGTAGAGGCCACTACTAGCTCCGCGCCGGTGAGCGTGAATGTTACTTGCTACCGAGGTAGTTATAACGAGCTTTGTAAGATTAAATTCGACGGCAAGTCTTGCGTTCGTTCATTCGTGCAGCGGATAACCGAATTTTGTGAGGCGAGGTCTATTTCAGATGCGAAACTCTTGTCCTATGCCACAGAAATTTTTGTAGGTCATGCTTTACACTGGTACCGCAATGTGAAGGATCAGGTGTCTAGCTGGGTTGAACTCGCCGATTTGCTGAAGCAGGATTTTAGTCAAAGCAACTATGACTATAGGTTGGGTTCTGAGATTCGCGCTCGCACGCAGGGTGAATCCGAGAATATAACGGTATATCTCGCTATCATGTCTGGCTTATTTTCGCGGCTTTCAAAACCAATGTCGGAGGACGAAAAGCTCGAAATCCTGCTCCATAATATAAGGCCTTGCTACGCCAGCACTTTGGCATCAGCATCAGTGATACCTGACATTAGTACTTTACGTATTCAGTGTCGTAATTACGAAACCATTCAGGCACGTCTTGCTGATTTTCGTGAGCCACCCAGGCAGACAGCTGATACCTTGGCACCTGAGTTTGCCTATGCTGGTAATAACACAAATACAAATAAATACAGTAACAGTAATTTTATCAAAAATTTCAACTATAGGAATAATAACAATAAACAATTTAACCAATTTACACCTAATCATAATAAACCTTACACTAGTCAAAATAATAATTACAACAATAACAACAGAAATAAATATAATAATAACAGCGACAATTTTAACAAATCAAACAACGATAATAACAAACATGTACATGCTGTCGTTGCCCCTCCTGCTAAGACAATGTACTGTCCTAGGTGTCGTAACAACACCCACAATTATCGTCAATGTACGGCTAATAAAGATGAAGTTTATTGCTTTGTGTGTGGTCATAAGGGTGTGAAATCACCGGACTGCCCTACTTGCCATAAGGGCAAGCCGAGTACTTCCACCGCAAAAAACTAGGAAACCAGAATTGTGCCCTCAATAATGTCATTAAGTTTGATCCCGAAGATTGGAAAAAATGGTTGAGAACTTTAAACATATACTTTAATTCGTATAAGACCGACACAATTCTGATTTCCAAACCCACTGACGATAATCGTCCTTATGCCTCGGTGCAAATAAGTGGTTTTAGTTTATTTGGGTTGTTAGATTCAGGCTCCGCTGTAACTATTATTAATAACGAGGCTCATCAAGCTCTTCAGGGACTGGCTGTTCATAAAGATGACTGCATTACAGTTATCGCTGCTGGTGGTCAGTCGATGCGTAGCCAGGGTTATGTTAACTTGCCTGTACATTTTCAAAATCAATTCCATTTTATTACTGCACACATTGTTCCGGAGATCAATACTCATCTCATTTTAGGCGTGGATTTTTGGCGTAAATTTAATATACTTCCTAACTACTTAAGTAGCATTACTTTTTCTAATGCTGCCCTAGTTGAAGGTAAGCCTAATTCAGACCCCCCTACAAATATTCATGGGTATGACAATTTGAATGTTTCCGAGAAGTCGATAGCTGACAACATCATGGCACAGTTTGAGGACATCTCTGCTGAGCGCAAGGGATTAGGTAAAACTAGCCTCATCGAGCATCGTTTGGATACAGGGGATGCGCAGCCGATCCGTCAACGCTATTACCGCATGTCACCCGAGAAGCAACGGATTCTCGTCGAACAAGTTGATGAGATGCTTAGTCTCGACGTCATCGAGCCCTGTGAAAGCGCTTGGTCCTCACCTGTGTTGTTAGTTACGAAGAAAAATGGTCAGCCTCGTTTTTGCCTCGACAGCCGTAAGTTAAACTCAGTTACTCGTAAGGATGCGTACAACTTACCATACGTTTCGGAAATCTTGGACAACCTCCGCGACGCCCGCTACCTTTCAAGCATCGATTTGTCCAAGGCTTTCTGGCAGATTCCTATTGCTGTTGAGGATAGGGACAAGACGGCGTTTTATATACCTGGACGTGGTACATACCGTTTTAAAAGGACCGCTTTTGGACTGACCAACGCGCCTGCAACTCAGCAACGCTTAGTTGTTGATCTTCTCTTCCGAGAATTTGATTTAAAAGTCTTTGCCTATTTAGATGACATTATCATCATTTCGGAGGACTTTGATTCTCATGTGTCACTTCTTTTGAGGGTTTTGGACAAACTTCGACAAGCGAACCTCACGGTGAACTTGGAGAAGTGTCAATTCTTTAGAGGTCAACTCAAATATTTAAGTTACGTTGTTGACAATCACGGACTACGTACATACCCAGGAAAGGTAGAAGCTATCTTAAATTATCCCACTCCTACTTCTCGCAAGGAGATTAAGCGTTTCCTTGGTACTGCCACTTGGTATCGACGTTTCGTGCCTCAGTTTAGCACAATAGCAGGTCCCCTAAATAAGTTGACCTCAAACAAAAAGGGTGGTCCGCCATTTAAGTGGACTCCTGAAGCTGATGCTGCTTTTCACAAGCTGAAGGAGTGCTTAGTTTCAGCTCCTGTGTTGTCTTGCCCTGACTATGACAAGCCATTCGAGGTGCACACCGATGCCAGTAACTATGGTGTGGGCGCTATGCTAACCCAAACCATAGACGGTAAGGAGCACCCCATAGCTTACATGAGCAAGTCATTGTCAGCGGCAGAGCGTAACTTTAGCATAACTGAACGCGAGACGCTTGCTGTTATTATTGCTCTTGGAGGTGTTACTTAGAGAATGGGAAGTCATTCACTGTCTTTACTGACCATAGCGCCTTAAAATGGTTCCTGTCTCTAAGTAATCCTACTGGTCGCCTGGCTCGTTGGGGTGTACGTTTGTCAGCTTTTAATTTAGAACTTAAACATCGTCGAGGTGTGGACAACATAATCCCTGATGCCCTTTCAAGAGCTGTTCCCGTGAGTGCAGTTAACTTGTCTAATTCGTACATTAATACGACAGACGCCTGGTATAAAAATATTTATAACTCTTGTTTGACAAAACCGCAGAATTTTCCAAATTTCTTAATCAAATACGGTTCTTTGTACAGATTATGTAAAAACAAGCACGAGTTAACATCTGTGTTCTCATGGAAAGAAGTCGTCCCGAACGAATTTCGTCACGATGTTTTGAAAGAAAATCACTCGGAACCCATGGCTGGACATTTAGGTATCTTTAAGACGTATCGGAGATTGGCGTTGAGATATTTCTGGCCAGGGATGCATCAGGACGTCGTAAAGTTTGTAGGGTCCTGTACCAAGTGTCTGGAGTATAAACATCAGAATCATCAAATTCTTGGTGAAATGGGTCGCCCGAAACAATGCTGTCGACCTTTTCAAATGGTCTCGATTGACCTTATGGGCCCTCTGCCTATCTCTCGAAAGCAAAATCAATACATTTTTGTCATAACCTGTTGCTTTTCAAAATTTTGCTTAATTTATCCTATTAGAAATGCCACATCTACAATAATTACGAAAATTCTTGAGGACCAACTCTTCTTAGTACATGGTATACGTCAAACTGTATTCCTTGACAACGGTAGTCAGCTCACCAGTGGCATGACGGTTAATTTATTTAAAAAATATAATATTCCTAATATTTATTACACGCCTAGGTATACTCCTCAGGTGAACCTTGTAGAACGCCAGAATCGTACAATTCTGACATGTTTGTCAACGTTCGTTAACGAGGATCACAGGACCTGGGACTTATTTATACCAAAGGTGCAGTTTGCTATCAATAGTTCCGTAAATGAGGTTACTGGTTTCACACCTGCATTCCTTGTATTCGGCAGAGAACTTGTTGCGTGCGGTACTCATTAAATTAATTTCGACCTTGATGGAGAAGTATTATTTTTACCTCGAGATATTTGCGCCGAAAATCTGGGTTGCATGTCAAAAATATTTGATAATGTACAGGCTAGGTTATGGCAAGCTAATCAAAAGAATACCGCGCATTATAATCTACGTCGTAAGCACGTAGAATTTAAAGTAGGGGATGTTATGAAGCGTGCTTATGTTTTGAGTGACAAAGATAAGTACTTCAGTAAAAAACTGGCTCCGAAGTTTTTACAATGTCGAGTCATAGAAAAGAAATCACCCTTAGTTTACGTCTTAGAAGACATGCATGGTAAAAACATAGGAACTTGGCATATAAAAGATCTGAAATTGGTAGGTTTAAATAAATAGATTTCAGGTTACATTGCTTTGCCTTTAGCGCGTTGAAATTTAATAACTTCGTGCACGAAAAGTATTTGCATTGGTTTCTGGTTCGAAGTCAACTGGTTACCTACGAAAGTCAGGACGCATTAGCCTCATTAGTTTTAAACTGGAAGCAAATGTATTTTTATGAATGCGCGAAGTATGATAGATAAATATGAAAGAGAGATGAACGAAAGGATAAATGCAAATACGTAACGTATATTGCGCGGATTTTATTCTGGAGAATAAAATCCTTTTCCGACGCGCGCGGGTAATGTAACGTTGCACGTACATGTTTGAATTTTTACACTTATTTATAATAATTATTAATAAAAAAATTAAATATTTACAATTAAATTATACACTCTAGTGAAATTAACTTGTTTTAATACATTTTTACAATCTAATTTATACAAACATTAATTATTACTTAATAAATTATTAATTATTTATTCTTTTTTTAATTACTATTTGCACTATCATCAATTATATAAATTTGTTTTATATTTACATTAACAAATATTTAAAACACTTATTAAGTTTTAACATAATCATTAATATCCGCGCGATCACATTCTAATGCAAGCAACTGTACCTGCAGCGGCCGGGTCGGTTTCTCGTATTGACGTCACGGAAAGTTCCAGACTCCTGCGCTGGGCCGCGGCTCGTGCCGCGCCCCGCCAGTCCGCGTCACACCTTCACACGACACACCCACGTACCGCTGCGCTCGCAACTCATTGCGTCGTCATGCGCGCCGTACGAGCGAAAATTAGTAATTTAATTTAATTTGGGTGTGCGCGGATAACTTTTAATTTCATATATATATATTTGTTCGTCGGCGTCGTACTACGTCCTTAACGAGCTCCCTTCGCACCCACATATTGGTAAGTGAAAAAGTGTTGAACGTCTTCTTAATTTTAATTTAGAATATTAGTGGCTTAGCTTTGTAGACAAAGTAGCTCATTCGTATTCGATTGATAGTGTAGCAATTATTCTTTAATAATCATATCATTTGTTGCTAAGCGCTCTTAGTGGTAGAATGATTGTGCATATTTATTCCTTTCTTTGGTTGCGCACGATATTTTATGTGCCCGCTTATTAATTTTAATTACCTTTCTTCTTTTTTTTAAAAAGAAGAAATAAAATGATTCTGTGCTTTTCCCATGCTTTCTTGTAACTCCGCTCTGCTGGTTAACACAAACACGCTTTTCGCTTTCGGTGCACCGGCTTCATCATGGTCCCATCTTCATCATCATCATGCCGGGGTGTTAACATAGCAGAGCGAGTCGTGGCAACTTACTAAGGCTGTGTGAAATTCAACAGGGTGCTACGTTTTTATTAAGAAGAGGCCTCAGCACACGCACACCATCTCGACGGCAGGGTTGGAGCCGTAGCCGTTCGCCCGCCGTTCTCCCGCCGCCGTCGCCCCTGCTCCTCCTCACCGCTGGCTCGAGTCGAGTACCCTCCACGTAGACCGAAAAACCAGCCAGGGCAGTACCGATTTGCGCACGGAACCAGACCGGCCTTGAGACCCCCTTAACGACCCTGCTCAATAGGTTTTTTTTTATAATAAAAGTTTTTTTAATTTTGTTGACGCAGTGGTTTATCTTTTATATACCTTCCACCACCCTCAGACGTCACAGCGTTGCGCGAGAAAGCCGCCAGCTCTTCAGTCACCAGTTACGTCAACCAAACGTTTCGCGATTTCCGCAAATAGCTTTTGCGCACTGGGACCCCATGGACCGAGGGTCTCGACGCCAAAAGGTACAAAGTTGTACCCTCTGCCGAGGCCTCTGTATTTAATGTGTTTCGGATTTTCGGCATTTTCCGCCGCTGCACCCGCTTTAGTAGTAGTCCGTTGGAGGTGGGACGGTGCCAGTGTGTCTACACAGGTAGCGTCCCACACAAGCATCCGTCCCAAACTCCACGGAACCAGAGACACTCCATCAGGTCTTTTGCCATCATCTCTGACAATGCCAGGCGGCTCAAGAAGAGCGGGCATATTGATGGTGACAAGAGACTGGCAGATTATGTCATTAAGAGTCGCATGTCTTGCAAAGCGGCCTGCACTTTTTTGACAACATAGTCCGTGGTGACCCAGTCGGTCCACGTCTGTGCCACAAGGGCATATGTGTGGAGTGCATACCGTGACCCCAAGCCGTAGACCAGTCTCCAGACGAAGGGAGGACGGATCCAGAAAGGTACCGGTATTTGGTGAAGGATGGGCATGCAGCCAGTGACCAGCCTCTCTGGCTCCGACCGCCAAAAGCCTTGCGCGTTCTGGACCTGAACTGCGGCTAAGAATCGATTTGTACGTTAAATCGCAATAAATATCGTCCCAGCTCCTTTGAGATTTAGGGTTGTCTGGAAAATCTTTACCCGGGCAAGCAATTTTAAAAGCATTCTTGGCAACCTCCAAGCCTACAGTCTCATAGTCTGTGGGCAAAGCCCTTAGGATATTACCTATGAGACGTGACGTGCTATGGGTTGACGACAAAAAGGCTGGGGAAGAAACACTCGAGATTTTGCGTATTCCTAAGCCGCCAAACCGAATAGGGAGGGATGCTTGTAACCAAGATGGTTCATTGAGCTGAATATTTAAAATCATTTCTAAACTAATTTTGACTAAATCGTCTATTGGTGAAAGCAAATTTTGATATTTCCAAAAGGGGCAGCAGCGGAGTACATACGTGAATTTGGGGACAAAAAGGCAAAACTTTAAAATTACCAGAGCATAATGAGGACTGATTTCGAGTAAACAATTTGCATGACTTTGGAATTTAGAAATTGTGTTATTAATATAATCAGGAAAAGATTCTTCAAAGATAAGAGAACCTAGGAGAAAGTCACTTTGCACTTTCTGTCTACAATTTTTATGCTGGGTGTCAGATCATTGAATTTCAATTTTAAATCATCCAAACCGTGAGAAGTTTTTTGAGTAAAGAGTTAACACTTGCTAAAATTTAATTCTAAACCAATATTTTTGAAATTTGTTTGAATATATGGTAAGTCTGATAATACAGTGTCCACATCGCCTTCCAGGGTTCCGTCATCCAAATACCAAACGTTAAATTTTGATTTTAAAATTTGAATAATGGGATTTATAGCCAAGCTAAAAATTGCTGGCCCGAGGGGATCGCCCTGCTGACAGCCGACCTCCGAAGATACTCCGAACGGTAAATTAATTTTGAAGGGTCTGCATAGCAAAGGAGAAGGTATTGATACAGTTCCGGAATTTTGTTTTTAACCTCTGTCAGCATGGTATCCCTGTTTACTGAATTGAAGGCATTTTAAACGTCAATTTTGACTACAATTTCGCAATCATCATACGAAAGGTAGGTTCTTAAGGCATGGACGGCTGCCTCACACCCACCCTTCGTGCCAAAACCTAATTGCACAGGTTCGAAAACTGACTGTAATTTCGATTTGATGTGTTTCACCGCAATTTTGGACGCCAAACGTCTTAAAGTTGACCCCACAGCAATGGGTCTCACCCCTTCGTCCTTTTTAGTGAGGGCGATCAAATTGGCACCAAACAAAAGTGGGGGGCAATATCAGCGTTGATTTTGCCTGAAAACATAAAATTTAATAATTATGTAATAGAGCAAATAAGCTGGTCATCTGTATCGCTCGTCGAAAAAATACGGAATCGCGGGAGCCGGGGGATGTTTCGAATGCAAAGCCGAAAGGGTATCAGGAGTATCAGGCGACAACACGTCGTTAGTAAAAAGAAGACGCGTGGCACCTTTAAGATCCCCGTCGCCTATTTTGCCTTCAATTAATTTGGTTCTAGATAGTGCTCCCAACTTAGGAGAAGCAAAAGGTGGAGGTGAATTTGTCGAACAGTTATTTTTGATTTTTTGAGTTAAAGAAATAGCCTAATCTTTTTTGGCGTGCAAAGTAGTGTAGGAAAAAAGGAACAGATTATGCCAGTCTACAATTTGGTTGCTCTCCACACATTTTTTAATTAGGACTGAAAGGTGGTTTGCGACGGAGATCCTGGCACCACGCGGGACTCGTTTGATGACAGGCACATTATTTTTTAGATCACTAAGGTATAAATGGAATGGGGTAGAATTTGGACTGTCGGAAACAGGTGCCGGTAAACAAACCAGGTCTTAATTTAGAGCAGGGGCGTCCTGACTAACACAAAGACGATGTTTTTTGGAAATATGAATATTAAGGCCCCTTTTGGATTGAAAAGACCTATCGCATTGTAAACAAATGTAATTTTGATTTAACGTGCCATCGCCGGACTGGATTGCGGCATGCATCCACTTACCAGAAAGCAACACTTGAACACAGAAAACACTTAACTAAACACAATGTGGAAAGTATATAAATTTCTAATTTTCCGTGCACGTGGATAACTCGCATTTAAAACCATTCCAAATTTAAAATTGATAGCTTAAGTAGTTCGTGAGATCACTTCACTTTGTGACAGACAGACGGAGTCGCACCATAAGGGTTCCTCTTTTTACTTTTTTGGTACGGAACCCTAAAAAGTAGGCACATTATTTGTTGATAAAAGAGTCTGTAATAGAATACTTAACTGCATAAACCGTGACGTGCAAAAGCATTTACTGTATTACATTTATAATAAAATCATAAATTAAGTTCAGCTAATCTGTAACACGATTTTTATTCACTGTTAGAAAGGCGGTACGAAGTTCAACGGGTCAGCTAGTATTCGATATATGAGCCGTCCTTGGCGTCCCAGTCCTGCGGGCTGAAGCCCTTGCCCTGCAGGGCCAAGTATCGCTTCTGGTAGCCGACCTCCACCTCCCGGTAGTGGCTGCGCACCGCGTCCGTGTCCGACGGGAACGAGTCCTTGCCGAGCGCCTGGTACTGGCACCGCCCGGTGTACAACATCGTCAGACCTAAACCATGCAACACAAACCATTACACTATTGCAGAAAACAACATTTACCACACGACTTTATAGATTAGCCTCATTCTGTGGAAATGTATAAACACAAATAAAATACATTTTATCAATAGTGTTAAATTTGGACTCTTTGAGATGGCTTATAAATAACTCCTGATAGGGATTCAGTTACAATAATAGCTGTAAGAGGGAACTAAGTATGTAGTTTAAATATAGTTCTGACAGCACAGTTATTTGAGAACTACTGGCTGCGTTATCCAGAAGGTCGCAGGTTCGAATCCTGTTCGGAGGACAATTATTTCACTATACGAATTGGAAAAAGAAGAAGTTACTGCTTAATACAAAATTAATGTAGATACCTCCGCTTCAAAATTGCTTAGGTACCTACACATATTTATGTATAGTGCAAGCAAGTTTTATGATAATATCCAAAACTTTTTTTGATGCAATATTCATAAAATGTTTCGATCAAAATGGAAAAACCGGCCAAGTGCGAGTCGGATTCGCGCACGAAGGATTCCGTACCATTATCTATAAAACGGCAATAAAATCATGTCTGTTGTATAGGAGTCCCACTCCGACTCGCGCTTATTTATTTATTTATTTACTTGGCCGGTTTTTTAGTATTTGTTGTTATAGCGGCAACAGAAATACATAATTTGTGAAAATTTCAACCGTTCTACTATCGCGGTTCTTGAGATACAGCCTGGTGACAGACAGGCGGACGGACAGACGGACGGATAGACAGCGAAGTCTTATTAATAGGGCCCGTACCCAATGGGTACGGAACCCTAAAATAATTCGCCACGAGCGGGATTTCAACCTCTGAAACTTGAGACGTTGGTGCCGTTTCAGAGGGGCTACAGCGAAGTGAAATAGAACTTCGTTCGAATATCTCCCTCTCCGTCGCTCGGATTAGCAAGTGCGACAGAGACAGATAAAGCAAGTTCGTTTTCGTTTCGCGGTAGCCCCTCAGAAGTGATAATAACTTCGCGGTACATGTCGCTACGAGCCTCCCGATGGACTAATTAGAAGAGTGGAAGGGGTTGAAAGATCCGTCTAGCGGACCCACAGTAGCTCAGTTGCCAAGAGCAATGGAAGGATTGCAGATGTAACGGGTTCAATCCCGCTCGTGGCGAATAACTTTTAACTTTTTCCACTTTGATCGAAATTTAGAATTTCGATAGCGGACGTTTCTGCGTAGTAAACATGTAAAACCATGTGTTTTATACATATATCGATGGCAAAAAGCGAGAACGTAGTAACCGTCACTTGGTCAAAAATTTTTTTTTGCATATTCGGAATCAGCGAATTTTTCTGCGTCGACTGGTCTGGGTCCCATGGCTCTACGACGCTTAGAAAAAACTGGACTACGTTGCAAAACGAATGTATTTTTTTGACGATGCCCACATCTAATTGCTGTAAACACCCAAATAGTAGCAATTTTCTAAACGAGTACATTTACGCTAATTTTGTTCTTTCATAAATCAAAGGGTGTGCCGGTTACAGCGTTGCCGAAATTTTGTTCCGTGGCGGTTGCAGCATTTATGCATGTAGTGAAAAAATTATGAACCAAGCTTACTGCAATTATCCTAAAATAAATTATCTATGATTGACGCTTACTACATTTCATTCGAAAATGAATTAACAGCAAGCTACAGTAACGACATTTGAAACACAACGTGAAGTGGGTAGTGCTTGAAGATACAGCAATAAAAATGTGCGCTCGCGGCGATGTGGCTCGTGAATACGACCTGTGATTTAGTCTATCGGCGATCGCCGGAGCGAGTAGGTGTGCGTAGTCTGTGTACTCTGTGTGTCCGTGAAGTGTTCTCGATAAGAACGTGCCCTGCTAATGTATTATTGGAGCAGTAAGTACACTTATTTTTGTTGGGTTTATTTGGTTATAAACTAAGTAAAGCAAATGCGTATTTTTTTACTTTTATTTGTACTTTTACGGGAATATTATATTAAGTTTTCACGGGAATATTAAACCTCATTACCTATAATATTTAGTTTTAGCGGATCACAATATTATAGTCTGATTAACCCTAAGAATATTTAATTATGTTTATTTTTAGCACGATAAGTACAAGGTTGTGATTTTATAATATGAGAGATTTTATTAGCCTTTTGAAATGTTATAAGCAACGGAGGTTTTAAGTAACTTTCGTAATGTTTTTATACAGAGAAATTGAGACTAGATAGTATTTGATATGTTAAGACGGTAATTGTTGCTTCTGAGCTTTTAATTTGTAAGAAACCTGCATTTAAAATTTGGAAACACTTTAAAAAAGTATGTTGATAAAAGTTGATTGATACTTAAGTCGTTTTATTTTCACAGTTTCTTTTTGCCGGTGGACACTTACCACATTTCAGTTAGTCCTATAAAGAACGTTATGACATTTACGTCAAAATTATTGAATCTTGAAATAAATATGCATCTGGTTACAGCATTTATGCTTTATGGAAATAATACTCGTTTTACCATTTTAGTACATTTACTTCTGGCGTTTACAGCGTTTTCGCGTAACGAAAAAAGAGTTCAATTATCGTAACCGCCACTAAGTCGTAACCAGTCTTTTTTGTTAAATATTAAATATGCCAGTTGAAAGAAAACCATAACTTATGAATTAGATTCAAATATTTTCGTTCATAAATGAAAGAGTTATGATTTTTTTTCTCTAAATCGAAAAGTTTTTTGGCTCTGGTGTAAAGTTTGCATTTTGGCGGTTACTACGTTCTCGCTTTTTGCCATCGATATGCACACGTCAACCACTCGCACGAAAATTATTCGGACTTATTCTATGTAGCGACCACTTACCTTTGGGTAGGTCTGCAAATAAAAAATAAAATTCTAATTACGAAAATCTGAGATAGATATCATAGCATAGAGTAGAACCAATCATAAAAAACACGCTTCCAATGTGTTTACGAAGGTAATTATACAAAATTGGATGTGTCTATGATTATAAAAGAGTCAGTACAATATATACTTAGCCCGACAAGCCGAGGACTCATGTGCTCCAAAACGATGAATTTATTATTATTAGGGTAGTATTTTAACCCTTAGCCAGGCCTAGCGATTTATCTACTTTTGAATACTGATTAAGGTAAATAACAGCGTGGAAAAAAATATAATTTCTTGTTTATTTTTAGTATTACTATTTTCTAAAAAAAAGCCTGTGGTCCACATATGCCCACTTCCCGTTACCGAAAATGCATGTGGTCCATATGTGGCCACTGCCCTGCTAGCAATATGCACGACTCGCAATGATTTTTCTCGCACTACACCTCTTGTTAAGTATAGAGAGAGATAATAGAGAGACGGATAGTGCGACAAAAATCGAGAAAGCTCGCGCGCCGTCGTCTGATAGCCGTGCTGCGCTCCATTTCAAACCAGTTCTACGCACACATGCACAGCACGCGGGCCAATGTACCGCCGACTACCCCGACTTGCACTTAAAGGTTAAGCTACGTCTTTACAATAAATTGTAGGCATAATAAAACAAACGTAAAAAAAACTTTTTTATTACATTGTTTTATTTATAAGCAGAGGTTGGCGGGGTGAGCTATTTTTACGTCATTATTTCTTTTACAACATCTAAGCAAAAACATGTTTTAATTATTCTCTAAACAGTTTTTCATCAAACCGCACGTCTGTTATTCGCGATCTTGGAATTAACTTTGATGAAAAATTTACCTTTCATAATCACTATGACGTATAATAATTATCCAAGTGCACTAAGTTGATCGGTTTCATTTCTCGCTCCACAAGAGACTTCAGGAATACAAATACTTTCAAATATTTATATTACGCATCGATTAGAAGCACTTTAGAGTATGGTTGTGTTATTTGGTCACCATATTACAAAGTTCATATTGATATGATAGAAAAAGTCCAAAGGCAGTTTCTTAACATCCTTTGCTTCAGGCTTCAGCTAGGACGCAATCTCAGGTCATAGTTCAGCCGGCTGAAACAATTCAACATACCATCTCTTTCATCTTGCAGAAAATGTTGTGACTTGATTACATTATACAAAATTGTACACTCACACATTGATTGTCCTTCCCTTCTTTCTCTCTTGTACTTTATTACCAGGTACAAATCTCGTTATCCATCACACAGATTATTTCAACTCGAAATTTACAAAAATAACACATCATTTTATAATCCCGTTGTCCGAATGTGCCGTTTGTATAATGATATGGTGGCTGTACATCCTAGTATGGACATCTTTATACACTTAGTCGAATATCATTAGGCAGATGTTTAACGCTATATTCTGTTAATGTAATGTAAATTATTTTTCAACACAATTGCTCGTAACGTATCTCTTATTGTGTCGCTTTTAGGCTCATAATCCTGGATATTAAAAACGCGTGTTTTATAACATTACAACACTTGTGTGTTATGGTTATATCCCGATTAAGTCACGTTGGCACCTTGCAGCAAGATATATGCATGAACACGGTGCATTCTTAAATTAACCGGGTTGTACAGAAACTACAGCTTTTTTTTTAATTTACGGCAAATGGATTCTTACTCGACTAAACAAATTAAAACCTTTTTGTTAATTAATTGACTATTTCTTTTTGTATATGATATGAAAACATTTAATTTAGTAAAACTATTCACTTTTCATAAGATTTTACATGAATTAAATACAGATAACATTTTAAAACAAAAATATAATTTTATTTTGTATTGGCTGTTTAGATATTTCTGTGCCCACCTGCGCAAACTTCAGGAAAAAAATACTGTTGGGCACCATTATAGGTTATTTATTTCACAAATATTTGTAAAATTTGTTTATGCGTGTTTGGTTATTATCAAAAATGTTGACTCGTGATGACTAGAAAAGTGATAAATAGAATGGACGCCATTGGAAATTCTTGGCGATGTGCAATTGTGAGTAAAAACCTGTTGTCATCTTAATGATTTGCTTAATGTAAAGTAAATAATTTGGCAGGCCTATAACATTTTCATCTTATGAAAATGATTTTTTCCTCGCAAAATGTGTTGAAAAACGTCGTATGATACGCGTGAGCTTTGATAATTACATCCTCGGCTTCCTTATCACGCTCACCTGCGGTTCGCGTGAACAATTTCGCCTCTAACGTAATTATCAACATACCTCACTTGTATCACAATGTACTAAAATGTCCATCTAGTGAATAGTTTGTCTTTAAGTTATTAATCTTTCTGTGCACACACTGTTTAGAATTGTAGTCCAGATCTAGACACTTAGCTTTTTATGTACTGTATTAATGACTGTATAATTTGTTGTGTGAGCCTAATAAATAAATAAATAAAATAAATAAATATAGTTGTGTCTTGTAGATATTACTATGGATAAGGTGTATCTATAAAGAAATATTAAAAGAAGACTAAATTGAAATGATTAAATATAATATGAAAATGCATTACAAAACGAGCTTAAATTCTAGTTGAAACTGTTTTCCCACTGAAGCGGAAAGCTGTGCAAAATAGATTAATCACATTCCGTAGATTCTTACAAATTGCATTTGTTTGGATGGCTAAATAAAATCATTTCATTTGTTAATAATTACACATGGGGCATTTACCATTGAATGACAAGGTATGTCCCATGTTATGCAAAAGCTGAAAACAGCTCACCGGCGGGGGTGACCTCTGATTATAAGCAAAAATAATGGCACAATTTGTCTATATTGTCTTAAATTTGTATGGCTAAAACGAAATATGTCTAGTATGTATGTTTAGTCGCACGTCGCACGGATAAGATTATGTTAAATGGATTAATCACAACCCACTTTTTGTAAGTCTGGATTTTATTATTAACTAGCTTCCGCCCGCGACTTCATTTGCGTGGACAAGGGATAAAAACTATCCTATATTTTAATCCAGGCTTTCACCTATCTTCGTGCAAAATTTCATCCAAATCGGTTGAGCCGTTGAAGCGTGATTGAGTAACAAACATCCAAACTTTTGCAAAATTATAGTAGGATCAATATTCGTCGTTAGTGTAGTTAATTTGTCGCTTACTGAAATTTATACCGGTCAAGTTATTAAAACAGTATGTGATCATCAGTCGCTAAGTTTTTTTAATTCGATAGTTTTACTATTCCCCTTCTTATCTTATCTTATCTTATCTAGATGAGGGCCCTTTCGGATGCACTTCGACCCAGTGGGATCTTTTGTGCATTTGCCCTCTCCTTACGTCTACTCCCAACTTCGCTCCATCATTTCCACATAGCGGATGATGCAGCTCAGCGGAAGTGCCTTGAATTCCTTTGGTTGCGGATGGCCGTTACCAAAGTAATTCATTCTTTGTCTGGCAAGGGCATGACATTCACACAGTAAGTGTTCCATAGTCTCATCCTCCTCGCCACACATTCTACAGTCTAAGTTGTCTGATAGTCCCATCTTGGCCAAGAGATCCTTGACCCCGAAGTGAGTGAACACCCCAGATATGATTCTGAGCTGCTTCCTACTGGATTTCCAGAGTTTGTTAGTCCAGCCCGAGTCCACTCCTTCTATGAAGAGCTTTGAGTGCCTTAAGCCCGCCTCATTCCTCCACTCGTATTGGTGTTTGGTTTTGGCGTAGGCTTTAAAGGCCGAAATTATGGTTCCCTGCGAGAGTCCCACAAATGGTTCTGGACCTTATTATTCCCCTTATTATTATCTTGAATCGTTCGGCATTTGAATTGTAGGCATTTCAAACGCCAATACTTTGATCGTTAGCTATTAACATTTTCGATATGATGGACATCGATGTCTTTGCTGTCGATGATTTAATTATTTCATGACTAACTTATAATAAAGAAAGGAATAAATTAGGAAGAGGATCGCCGTCAAACGTGCGGCGCTCATAAGTAGGTACTCTAATAAAATTACGTACCATGAAGAACAAAATCCAGGGTGTAGCCACCGTACGAGGCGACGTCTATGTACTTCATGTCTCGAGGTTTCACTGTATCCACGTACTCGATGAAGAACTTGTCCTGCCAATTCTTAAGTCTGGCTTCTGACATCAAGAACCAGCCGTTCCCTGGATTCCAAGTAATAGTGTATTCTGTGTAGTTGGCCTGATTAAAGGAATTAAAGAACTTCCCTTCAGTGTAGTCGAATCTGTAAAATGGATGATTTGCCTCTCTGTAAAGGGCGTTGTAGTACCCGGCCCATCCTTTTAGATAAACCTGAAAATAGTTCACCGATTGCACAAGTACCTTATACATAGAATAGCGGTCAGATTTAGGGAGCATGCAGCGTCTCGTGTCAATTTGTCTTGCTCCTTAATAGGAGCTTTTAGATTACTTAAGTTAATATTTTATTTTATTTAGTAAGTTAGTTAGGTTTTAGTTTTTAGGTGGTTCGACGAACATACAAAACGTCTTTTGACATTCGCAGGCCAACATCGTGATATTTTAAGAAACGTATGTAACAATCTTTCATATTCTTTCAAATTCACTTAGATTCACTCAGAATAAACTTGTATGAACTAGAATAACGTGAGAATCATCGTTTCCCAAAAGTATCACGTGACAATCATATAATTTAAAATGGCTGGTTACGACACCTACGTTCAAACGTAATAACTCAGAATCATGCTTGGACAATGTGCTAACCACCCTGATAGTGTTTCTTATCCAGTAGTGGATCACAAGGGCCTAGCCACGCCGCTTTGCTTAGTTCTTTCACAGTTAGCGAAGGGAGACAAACAAAGCAAAGTAAGTGGAAGAGAGAAAGATTATTTTTTGGGGACAAATTAACTTAAGAGATAATATAAGGAAGGAAAACTGGGGATAACATAGGTATTATTATAGTTTCATAAATAAGTTCAACTGAATATTTGAAGTGTGTTTCAAAAAGAAGAAAAAGAAAATATTAAAAGATACAAAATGAAAAAAATCGCAGTTCAAACTTGGAAAGTCATACAAAGACACAAGAGTTGACATTATAGACGACAACCTCTTATTGAAATCTATAACGGCGGACGGGCATTTAAGAGTGCACAAAAATCCCAGAGATGTTTTTGAATATATTACTGGAGCAATTTAATCACAGCAAGGGTAATCACTGCGGTTCTGAGCAAGTACTAGCACTGATCGTGCATCCGTATGCACGTACCCAGAGTTGAGCAAGACTTGAAGTTTGAGCTGACAAATCCAATAGAGATCTTTCAAAAACTTCTGGTTAGTAAATTCATACCTAAAAGATCAACTCAATCTCACTTCTACCAGCACTCCATAAGCTGCTTGAGAGAGTTCTGAAAGATAGGGGCAGTCAGACATTTGAATATAAATAAAATCTTAAGCAAGGGACAGTATAGTTACCAAAAGAGTACAGGCACACATGAAGTAGTTGGCATGCTGGTTAATGTGTCACGTTACGTGGACTTCCAAGGAGTTTGAAAGCCCACGGAACAGATAAAAAAGGATCGGGGTTATATTATTTTCTATTTTTGACAAGCACGAAGGTTACCAGGGCACGTGGTTACAGGAATGGTTAGGAAAAAGAAGAAAGGAACAGAAGGGGATCTCTTAGGGTAGGTGAGGTCGCGCAGCTCAAGGGCGCGTATATTTATTTATTTGAGTCAGGCAACAAGGCCCATTTTACAAATATCTTATACATATCTTATACTAACATACATATACAAAACTTATAATACACGTTAAGACGGCGACGCGCGACGCAAGTTCTGGGTGTTAAATAACCGGCCTCCAAATCGCCGGAAAACTACACCCTTTGGCCAGATCTCCTCCTTCATGAAGGTCGACAGCTTGTCAGTTGGTACTCTCGCCACAAATGAATTGAAACTCGAATATATTGAAAGCGCGTAGCTCAGGGGCGCGTTGCTTGAAGGCGCGCAGATGAGGGGCGCGTTGCTAGAAGGCGCGCAACTCAAGGGCGCTTTGCTAGAAGGCACGCATTTCAGGGGCGCGTTGCTTGAAGGCGCGCAGCTTAGGGGCGCGTTGCTTGAAGTCGCGCAGCTCAGGGGCGCGTTGCTTTAAGGCATGCAGCTCTGGGGCGCGTTGCTTGAAGGCATTTCTCAGGGGCACGTTGCTTGAAGGCGTGCAGCTCAGGGGCGCGTTGCTTGAAGGTGGCTCTGGGGTACCAAAAGGTGGGATCTTGTCTCCTCTTCTTTTCTCGGTTTTCATCAATCTTATTACCACCAGGATTCGTAGCACTTACTATCTGTATGCAGACGATTTGCAACTGTATGCCCATGCTGCAGTAGAAGACATTGATTGTACCATTTCTCTTATAAACAGAGACCTGGATCACATCGCGGAATGGTCTAGCAGTTTTGGGATAAGTGTTAATCCAACGAAGTGCCAGGCTATAATTTGGGAGGTCAACGGCAACTTATTAAGTTAGGCTCAGCTTCAGTCGCACCGATTCTTTTTCATGGCACTGTTATCCCTTTTTCCAGCCAGGTTAAGGATCTTGGCCTAGTTATAGACTCAACGCTTTCCTGGAACGGCCAACTTCTGGAAATATGTCGGAAGGTCTCTGGTACGTTGCGTACTCTCTATAGGTATAAGAGTTTTCTTCCAGTAAGTACCAAAAAACTACTTGTGCAAGCTTTAGTGTTACCAATTATTGATTACGCAGATGTTTGCCTTACAAATATCTCACAGGAGTCTCTAAATAAGTTGGATTACCTCCTTAACAATGGCATAAGTTTCATCTTCGGTCTTCGTAAATACGACCATGTATCCTTTTACTGCCGTCAGCTCAACTGGATTTCAATTCGTCGTCGCAGATCTTTGCGTACCATCTGTACCTTATTCTCTATCCTGTTCGAGCCTTCTGCTCCAGGTTATCTAAAACAGAAATTCGTCTTCGAAACTCCGCGCCCCGGGTGTGAACTGCGTTCCTCCCGCTTACTCAAACTTACAATACCTTCTCACCATACTGGTTTCATTTCAAGTTCTTTCGCCGTTCAGGCAATCCGCCTCTGGAATGCGCTCCCTCTCCCTTTAAGACAAGCCCCAAGCAAATTAGTTTTCAAGCGAATGCTTCGTAGGCATCTGCTGGAAGAAGAATTTGCATAGCGTCCATCGTCCCATATATATTAGTGTATCATATATTTGTATATAAGTAATAATATGTAATTGTACTAAGCTCTAAATATTGATCATTTACTCTGCACCAATTTTAAGTTTCTCTGTTTGGCCTTATGGTTTACTGGTAGAGAATGCCATTTGGCATTAAGTCTGCCATTTGTACAAATTTTTTGGTTTGTGCAATAAAGTTTAAATAAAATAAATAAGGTTCACTGATCAGGCTAAGGTAAATGGATATGTCAGATGTCACTTATGACAGCCGCGCCGTTGTCACTTTGATGCGTTCAGAAACTTTAGGTTTTTTTTTTCTTTTCTTCAGTGTGCTTAAATAATAATTTCCTGTTGTCATTTAAGATACTTTATCGTTTTTTTTTTCTCGTTGTTTAATATTGCGTTTTTTGTGTAATTACTTTCATAGCTTGCGTGTGTATTTGTATATTTGTGAGGTTGACCGTTAGGTTGAACAGGCACTGTAATAATTTAGAGCCATTACTATTTATTTTAGTTTTTGTTATATATCGTGTAATATTTATATATTTATACTGTATGTCTTTTGATGGATGCGACGAATCATTTTATTCTGCTTGTAGCTTGTCTAACTCTTTCCTTTCTGTTGACGAGTCGAGTGAACATTACATACTCGGCGCATCGTTGGCAAGTGAATTCCAGGGAGACCGCAACTGCTTTAACGTATGCCATATAAATGCCCAGAGCATAGTAAGTCACTTTACTGAGTTACTGGACACGTTTTCCTCTTGCAATGTCCATGCTATTCTTGTCAGTGAAAGTTGGCTTAAGCCTAGCATTCCTTCTACTTCTTGCAGCCTTCCTGGGTTTATCCTACTGCGTAATGACCGCACAGGTAAGGGTGGTGGGGGTGTAGCAATATATCTTCGTTCTGATATCCCCTACTCAATTGTTGACACTTCGCCCTCTTTGTACACCGGTTCAATTGAATATTTAGTATTGGAGGTCAAGCTTCTCGGAGTACGCATTATGTTAGGTGCAGTCTACAGTCCCCCTAACATAGATTACTTCTCATCCCTTGATTCACTCTTGTCAGGTACTGTCGCGGATTGTGCTCATCATGTTATCATGGGCGACTTTAACACGGACTTACTGAAAGATAATTCCAGATCTCGCAAGCTGAGATCAATCGTCGATGCCTCTGATTTTTTTATAGAACGGCTGGACGCAACTCACCACAACATAGATTCCCCTGACTCGTGGCTGGATCTGATGCTTACGTCAAATCCTGATAAGGTCATAAAATCTGGCCAGTTTTTAGCTCCGGGTTTCTCTCGCCATGACCTAATCTATCTTAAATATAAAATCAAACCACCAAAGCCGATGCCAGTAGTTGTACAGATGCGGAGCTTCGCCCGAATTAACGCAGATAAACTCAGGAAGGATGTCTCTTTGATCGACTGGGCAGCCACACTTGATACATCAGCAGTCGATGATAAGGTGTCCCACTTCAATTCTGTAGTGTTGCGACTGTTTGATGCACATGCCCCAGTTCGCGCAGTGCGGCTGAAACGGCCACCAGCCCCATGGATAACGAGAGGTGTGCGATTGGCCATGACGAAACGTGACAGGGCATTTCGTGCCTACAAGCGGGATCGGTGCGATGAGAACTGGCGACTTTTTAAAGTTGCTAGAAACCGTTGCAATCAGATGGTAAGGGCGGCGAAACGACGTTACATACATGAGAACCTGTCAAGCTCGTCGCCTGCGGATATGTGGAAATTCCTAAGGACTCTGGGGATTGGTAAAGCCAAGGCCGATGTCGACTTGCCTTTTTCCTTGGACCAGTTAAATATTCATTTCTCTCATACCTCTTCGTTAAACCACTTAGTCAAATTTAAAACCTTGTGCTTCATTGCGTCTCTGCCCTCTCCTGACATTGAACCTTTCTCCTTTGTCCCGGTTTCTGATGATGAAATTCGTAAGATTGTCATGTCTGTCAGGTCTAGAGCTGTCGGTCATGATAAGGTGGGCAGAGTCATGGTCACCTTCATTCTAGACTGCGTTTTACCCATTATTTCCCATATTGTTAACACGTCCTTGCTCACTGGGGTCTTCCCTTCGTGTTGGCGTCAGGTCTATGTTATCCCACTCCCAAAAACTTCTAACCCCAGTGCTCTCAATCACTTCCGACCCATCTCTATTCTTCCGTTTCTCTCCAAAATTCTCGAAGCCGCTGCTCACAAACAAATTTCCAAGTTCAGTCATTCAAACAATCTTCTATCTGCCTTTCAGTCGGGATTTAGAACAGGACACAGTACCACAACAGCACTTCTCAATGTGATTGAAGACATACGTTCTGGAATGGAATCTTCTAAAGTGACTGTATTGGTGCTTATAGATTTCTCCAATGCCTTTAATGCAATTGACCATGACTTGCTTCTTGCCGCCCTTACACATCTGAAGGTCTCCTCAAAGGCGATTGACTGGTTCTCATCCTACCTTTCTCTTCGTACTCAGGCTGTATATGCCCGTCGCTCGCTTTCAGACTGGTGCGAGTTAAGCTCTGGGGTACCACAAGGTGGGATCTTGTCTCCTCTTCTTTTCTCGGTATTCATCAATCTTATTACCACCAGGATTCGTAGCACTTACCATCTGTGTGCAGACGATTTGCAACTGTATGCCCATGCTGCAGTAGAAGACATTGATTGTGCCATTTCTCTTATAAACAGAGACCTGGATCACATCGCGGAATGGTCTAGCAGTTTTGGGATAAGTGTTAATCCAACGAAGTGAATTTTGGGAGGTCAACGGCAACTTATTAAGTTAGGCTCAGCTTCAGTCGCACCGATTCTTTTTGATGGCACTGTTATCCCATTTTCCAGCCAGGTTAAGGATCTTGGCCTAGTTATAGACTCAACGCTTTCCTGGAACGGCCAACTTCTGGAAATATGTCGGAAGGTCTCTGTTACGTTGCGTACTCTCTATAGGTATAAGAGTTTTCTTCCAGTAAGTACCAAAAAACTACTTGTGCAAGCTTTGGTGTTACCAATTATTGATTACGCAGATGTGTGCCTTACTAATATCTCACAGGAGTCTCTAAATAAGTTGGATCGCCTCCTTAACAATGGCATACGTTTCATCTTCGGTCTTCGTAAATACGACCATGTATCCTTTTACCGCCGTCAGCTCAACTGGCTTTCAATTAGACGTCGCAGATCTTTGCGTACCCTCTGTACCTTATTTTCTATCCTGTTCGAGCCTTCTGCGCCAGGTTATCTAAAACAGAAATTCGTCTTCGAAACTCCGCGCCCCGGGTGTGAACTGCGTTCCTCCCGCTTACTCAAACTTACAATACCTTCTCACCATACTGGTTTCATTTCAAGTTCTTTCACCGTTCAGGCAATCCGTCTCTGGAATGCACTCCCTCTCCCTTTAAGACAAGCCCCAAGCAAATTAGTTTTCAAGCGAATGCTTCGTAGGCATCTGCTGGAGGAAGAATTTGCATAGCGTCCATCGTCCCATATATATTAGTGTATCATATCTTTGTATATAAGTAATAATATGTCATTTTATATATGTAGGATTATGCTTTTGTAAGTCTGTACTAAGCTCTAAATATCGATCATTTACTCTGCACCAATTTTAAGTGTCTCTGTTTGGCCTTATGGTTGACTGGTAGAGAATGCCATTTGGCATGAAGTCCGCCATTTGTACTTCATTTTTGTTTTGTGCAATAAAGTTTAAATAAATAAATAAATAAATAAATCAGGGGCACGTTGCTTGAAGGCGCACAGCTCAGGGGAGCGTTACTTGAAGACGCGCAGCTCAGAGGCGAGTTGCTTGAAGGCACGTAGCTCAGGGGCGCTTTGATTGAAGGCGCGCAGCTCAGGGGCGCGTTTTTTGAAGGCTAGCAGCTCAGGGGCGCGTTGTTTGAAGGCTAGCAGCTCAGGGGCGCGTTGTTTGAAGGCTCGCAGCTCAGGGGCGCGTTAATTGCAGGCGCGTAGCTCAGTGCGCGTTGTAAAAGGCGCGTTGTTAAAAGCGTGCAGCTCAGGGCGCGTTTGTTAAAGGTGCGACTCCGCGCGTTTGTTGAGGTCTCGCGGCGAGCAGGAACGCAGAAACGTAGGAAGAAGAGCCGGTAGAGTTGATGAAGGATCCTTCTGGAGTTGCGCGTCCAGCTGTGACCCCGCAACGGATCAATTTAGAAGTCCTCCTATTTCAGAGGCTTTCGGCTTATATACCCCTGAGGATCCACATTCCAGAATTTCAGATTTTAAATTCACAATTTCAAATTTACAAGGTACCGGGACTACACACGCATATACACACTACACTTAATATTACAACCTTAGCCTTAAAGTATCCAACCTTAACTTCATGGCAGCGCAATTGACAAAATCGACGTATTCATTGTTGTATGACAGGTTGTGAAAATGTAAACAAAGATTTCAATTCGTTTCAGGAAACCTAAAAAGTAGTGAAAATAATTATTAAATACAGCCCAAATTAACAGGCAGGGAGGGTGTGCCTAAACCGCACGTTAACATTACCAGCGCGCAGAAATGTATTGTTCAAACTTTGGCGTTACAGCATGAACATGTGGTGTCACCTCTACGCACTATATAATCTACGCGTAATGAATCGTGCATTTAAGGGAACACTATGAAATATAGCCAGTATTATTCTAGCATCTGCTTGTTTCCTTACTAATATCTTCTGAACCCTACATGGTGACCGAGACAGTTTTGCCAACTTAGCTGCGTTTTATTGTTCAATAACTCCAAATTATGAAGTGTTTTAAAGTGACAATTATTTTAAAAAAACTGGTATAATAAATATCCCAGGCTTTAGTTATGTTTTGGCGATACATATAATTTCGCATATTGCATTTTATGCGCCGCAAGACGTATATATACGACACCGGCCGGCGCCGACCGTCGCGTGCCATTCCCTATACGGGTAACGAAATTTAAAACAGTGATAGGTTGTTACTCATTAATCTAGTTAAGATGAACATTGTGATCGCGGACCCTTTAAGATTTGGACACTTTCGTGAATATAAATTATCGTTATCATGGGATCCGGTCAAACCAAGCAGGAGGAGATTAGGTATAATCGCTCAAACGTCGTCGGGGGTCGTGTGGAGGAGGTGCGATTCACGTTGAGCACCATTAACATAGTGGTGATGCTTATTGCACTAATCATCGGCCTTGGCATGCTTAAAATCTGTTATGGTGCCTATAAAAAATGCCACAATCAGTGGATCCACCAGGGCATTAATCAAAACGCCTTGAGGATGTCCGTGTATCGTCGCCAGCTACAAGCGGCGCCCAAGGAACACATCGACGGAGTTTGAGGTCACGTTACTACGGTGTGCGTTCAATTTATAATCCTACAAAGTGCTAATCAAAAATAAAAGAAATGCATGTGAGCGTCTTGTTTAATCCTATAATATCGCGAGTCCGTATCTTATTTCCGTTCGGGGACATTTCTCTTATGACGAATCGAACCGCATCTAACGTGCCAAGTTATCTCTAGTGGACATTAATAATATTCAGCTGCTGTTAGTAAATTAGTACATATATTAAGTGACCATTTATTGTGAAATAAAAATCAGCACTTATGTGGTAAGTTATGATTGATATCTTAGAAAATGTTTATACCGAATTGAAAGATATTAGAAGATATATAATTAAAATTGGTCCCAGTAGACGAAAAGGGGACGTATTCGCAAAGAAATTAACTAAAGCAAATATATTATTTAGTCAGTATAAGAGTGTAACGGAGCATTTATCAGTAGAAATTACAAAAGGTAATATTTTAGAAGAAACTGTCACATTGATTAACAACTTGTCAATTGATTTCTTACAATTATATAAGGAAATCTCAGATTTGTGTACACTGCCAGAAGAAACAACGATTGACAATATGGATACTTTTAATTTTTAAACGGCTCTGTCCTTATTACCTCAAATGACTGACGATGAGGAGAGTATTAAATGTTTAAACGACAACCTTCAATATTACGCGTCCTTGTTGAAAGCTCGTGACTGTAAAAATAATTTGATTCTTTTTGTACTAAAAAGTAGGTTGTCCCAGGCTGCTAAACTAAAATTAAACTCATCCTACAATACTGTAGATGCTTTAATAACGGATATGAGACAGATACTTCTTCCGCAGAAATAGCAACTGCGATTCAAAATAGGCTCCAACAAATAAAGCAGAATGATTTGTCGGTTCAAGATTATGGAAAAGAAATAACTAAACTACTACTACTAAACTAAATAATCGGTGAGGATCTGTTATTAGCTCACTGCCACTACTGTTTTAAGCTAGTGTAGTATTTAAGCTGATGATCTTCCTATATAAATAAATAAAAACCCCAAAAGCCCCTTTTAAGTCCGCATTCTGTGACAGACGGGCAACTACGGAACCCTACCCTGCGCGTGGCCCGACACGCACTTGGCCACTTTTTATTTTGAATAAATATGCAATCGATTATGACATTCGCCATTACTTCGTTAGTAGGATAGAAACGACAAACATGCTTGGCATTGCTTGTTAGCCAAAGCCGCAAATTAAAGGAACTACCGTAATGTCACTGCAATGTATTGCGTTATTCGCGTTTGTCATTTTAATCGCCCGATTGCAAGTATGACTAGAGTGAATATAGGTACACGCCATTGAAATTAAGTTCTACCTCCTGTATGATACTGGAAGTGTATATTGAACCTAACTCCCTCTTTATTAAGGCCTCATTTACCACATTTTTTCATCATAATAGGCGAAGATAGGACGACATCTAGCGAGTTTTCATACTAATGACAACGATGATTCAGGGTTGTCAAAAATCTTGTTTTACCCGACTGTTACAAAATAAAGAGGGTCTTGTGTTTTCATATGTCAAAGAGTGGGGTATGGGAGGAGAGGAAAGCTTCAAAACTTATTTTTTATACATACAATAACACAATGAATAATATTAATTTCTTTACACTAAAGTGACAACCCAGGGGTAGGCGAAGTTCGGAAGGCAGATGGCGTTTTGATCTTGGCGACGACATTTTCAATGATAATTCTTTAATTACGCGTGATACGAGAAAACTACTAATTTCATGTGAAAGAGCATTAAATTTGAAATATACGATGTATTACTATAAATACTCACCTGTTATGCATGTGCCGCTATACATAGACAGAAGTTTGCACACCGAACAAAATCGTGGTCGCACCCAACACACGTCAAGACGCTTTAAAAGTCAAAATGCTGAAGTTAGTCACGAAACTGTTGCAAAAATGTTGCCACAGATAAATTTCCTAACAGATATGGTAGTTTTATAGGCCACGTTCGGTACACATTTTAGGAGAAATTTCAACATTTTATTTTTAAGCGAAGATTGGTATGACAGGCGAAGATAGGGTGTTTTACGGTAGTCCATTCGTTATTTGTCATCCAGTAAACATATTTTTTATTAGAATTACTTACGAGTACCTAATTTAATTAGATGCAAGCCGGCCGCGCGACTGATGATTGGATGCAGGAGAGTGGCAGAATGCGAGATGCCTGCGAGTACTGTAGTTCAACATACTTAACCCTTTATTTGACAGTGTATACAAAGTCTTTGGCCCTCTTTTTGTATGTTTTTCCTGACCGAAATCGTTGGGACTGCCTTGCGTCACCGAGGCTTGAACTATGGACCTTCGCTATTTTTTGTCAAATAAAGGGGAGTCGTTGTTGTTTATGTTTTTCTTCTTCTTGTTACATATCTATAAGTTTGTACCGCTTTGGCCTTGCTGTTAAGGTATAAATGTTACTATATACATAAATAAATAAATAAATAAACCGGGAACCGTGCCGCCTGCGGAGGCTTAGGACAAGGAAGGCCGACCCCAAATAGGGATAAAGGTCCAGGATGATGATGATGATGGTCTTCTGCATGGCGGAGGTAATTCCTCAGTTCGGCTGCTCCAAATTCGAGCGGGATGTCATTTCGCTGTGCCCTGCCTCACCAGTGTGCCCTACCTCATCAGTCATCACTGTACTGTACGTATTTTGATTAAAAATTGTGAGAACGTTTTCGTGAGTTACACGATTTCTTTGACAGTTGCTTTCAGTACCATCTCCATTTAAAGCACTTGCGAACTGCGTGGATAAGGTCGCGCACTAGATCAAAATTTTGGTACCCGATTACTTCGGGTGAAACTCACAGAAATAGCACTACCGCTATGACTAGACTGATATTTATTTTATCAGGTTCGGAGTTCTTACTCTTTAGAAGTAGGAGCCTTTTAAATAAATGTATTTAACTATAAACATACGTAATAATACCGTACCATACTAAAGAATGAATATAAAATATCGATAGTTATGATTTTAGCCTCACCTCTATTTCGTATTCTAAATTTCCAAATAGTTGTATCACCATAGAGTGTCATAGTAACATAGACCTTTGGTTTTGGACGTAATCAAACGTCAAGTTCATTTGAACAGGTCCCTTCATTTTGCAATAAAAAATAATGACAATTTCCGTCATAAGTGCGTCACGCTCACACACGTTTAGTTATGCTTTTACGCGAGAAGGAAAGCATGTATCAAGACTATTATTTCCATACTTGAAAACCCCTTTCGAAATTGGCTCCTATATTGATAAAGAATTGACGGCCATTTGTCATTTTGTTGGCATTGTGTAGTTTATTAAATCTCATTACAGTCCAGTAATATCTATACGGACAACCTTTCAAAAATATCTACACATGTGTCTTACGCCAGTACCAATAAATTCTCTGTATAGATATTTTTGAAGCGTTGTCTGTGTAGATCTTGGAGAACTCGACTGTACATAAATTTCACATAAGTACAGTTATCTTATATTACTTTTCATATAGCGATCGTTTGATAAATAATAATGAAAAATAACAATATGGTCATACCTAGATACAGGTACTATTCATTGCAATAACTGCGTAATCATTGAAATATAGTTTGTAGAAGTACAAGGTGCCAATATATATATCGGTCTATAAACAGCTGTCCTCCTACAAAATTATGGATATTTCTCTCTCTCTCTCTCGACTCTAAAAACTATCTAGTCGAAATCCTTGACCCCGAATATGTATATTTAGACACTAAGTTGGTCATTCTACGTTAAATAGAAGTCAGGATATTGATAAATTAACTAAAATTCAAAATGGCCGCCATAAAATTAAAGATGGCTGACGGAGGAGTTGGTTCCTATCAAAAACTTGAAGCTATGGACCTAACAAGTACCTGAAAAAAAATGGTGCTTTTGAAAACATTATCTCCTGAAACTGCCCTACTATAATAACGAAAGCTATTTATGTCAACTCCTCCAGCGATCAGTGTACTTAATCGGAACTAACGATCTGGCAACACCGAACCACAGACTAAACACACCGGACTAAGACAGGTACGCACAGATACGACGAGAATGTAACAACGCGTTACAGGTTGGCCATGTACAATACAGAATTTACATACATACATTTATATAACAGTGGATAGTTAGCCTTAGCAAAATTCCACCCTTGTTCAAGGTATTGAGTATCATTATCTGTATCGGACTCATCCCCGCGCTCTCGGTGTGCCGCGGCCCTCGCCGACGCACCCCCCGCCGACGCACCCCCCCGCCAGCGTGACCGATACGATACCAGTGGCGGATGGTACGCGTCTACCGGAACCAATGCTTCTGGCGCCGCCCTTACACTAACGTCCTCTTCCAATGATGTTAAGACTAAATCCAATTGGCGATTGTTACAATTTACTATTTCGTTTCTCTGAATGAAACCACAATATCATCATTCTCCTAGCGTTATTCCCGGTTGTGCCCCTAAAGGAGCCCAGGGTCCGCTTTGACACCTAATCCCAAGATTTGGCATAGGCACTAGTTTTACGAAAGCGACTGCCATCTGTTTCCTCACGATGTTTTCCTTCACCGAAAAGCTTCCGTAGGGGTGCAAAGTTTGTATTCAAAACTACTGGGACTAGAAACTTGAAATTTACAACAGAACTTCCTTTTGTGACAGAGGCAGGGGGATAAAACGGGATTTTTGAAAATTCTATCCCTAAGGGGGGGCAATGGGGGTCTAAAGTTTGGATTGGGGAAACATAATTATTGAACTAGAGACTTGAATCTTTGTAGGAAGATTACTTACTGATACAAAAAAGGACTTTCAGCGTTTTATAAAATTCTACCCCTAAGAGGATTAAATAAGGGTGCAAAATTTATATTCAAAACTACTGGGGCTAGAAACTTGAAATTTTCTAGAAATGTACTAGAAACTTGAAAATTTGTAGAAAGATTATTTATCTATCTATATATATATATAAATGCCTTTGTCCTGACTGACTCACTCATCAACGCACAGCCGAAACTACTGAGACTAGAAACTTGAAATTACACCAGGACTTTCTTTTATGACGTAGGCAACCGATAAGACGGGATTTTTGGAAATTCCATCCCTTAGGGGGTTAAATGGGGGTGCAAAGTTTGTATGGGGGAAACTTTATATTATGAACTAGAGACTTAAAACTTTGTAGAAAGATTACTTATTAAGATACAAAATAAGTAGTTTCAGCGTTTAAGAAAATTCCACCCCTAAGGGGGTTAAGTAGGGGTGTAATGTTTGTAAGGGGGAAACATTAATTTTTGAACTATGAACTTGAAACTTTGTAGAAAGATTACTGAATAAGATACAGTAAAAGTAATTTCTGCGTTTAAGAAAATTCCACCCCTAAGGGGGTTAAATAGGGGTGCAAAGTTTGTATTCAAAACTTACTGGGACTAGAACTTGAAATTTTTCCAGAACTTCCTTTATGACGTAGACAAGGGATAAAACGGGATTTTTAGAAATTCTACCCCTAAGGGGGTTGAATAGGGGTGCGAAGTTTGTATGGGGGAAACATTATTTTTTGAACTAGAGACTTGAAACTTTCTAGAAAGATTACTTATTAAGATACAAAAAAAGAACTTCCAGAGTTTTAATACATTGCACCCTAAATGGGGTTAAATAGGGGTGCAAAGTTTGTTACATGGAAACTTTTCCTTTTGGGCTAGAAACTTTAAACTTTGTAGACAGATTACTTATATGTATACAAAAAAAGAATTTAAGCGTTTTGGAAAAATCCACCCCTAAGGAGTTTTAAAAAGGGTGACATGTTTGTATGGGGGAAACTTTGTTTTTTAGGTAGAGAGTAAAAATTTTGTAGAAAAATTACTTATTCAAATATAGAAAAAGTCGTTTCAGTGAGTTAGAAAACTCCACCCCTAAGGGAGTGACATTGGGGTTTAGAGTGAATATGGGGGGGACTTAGTTTTTGAGCTAGAGACTTAAAACTTTGTAGAAATATTACTTATTAGATTACAAAAAAAAGGATTTTTTGCGTTTTAGACTATTCCACCCCGAAGGGGGTTAAAAGGCAAGGGTTGTATGGGACACGCTTTTTTTTAGTAAGATACTTGAAACGTTGTAGAAAGATTACTTATCAAATAAAAAAGTACTTCCAGCGTTTAAGAATATTCTATCCCTAAGGGGGTTAAAAGGGGGTGCAAGGTTTAAATTAGCAAAACTCTTTATTGAGCTCGAGACTTAAAACGTTGTATAAACAATTATTATCAGAATAAAAAAGATCTTTCAGCGTGTTGGAAAAAATCCTCCCCTAAAGGGTTTAAAACGGCATTCAAGGGATGGAGACCAAGAAAATATTATAGTAAGAGATTTGTAACTTCGGTCTTATAGCCTTTATCTTAAAAGACCACAAAACTGATTTTTTTGAAATTCATCCCCTATGTGGGACAACATAACTTAGACTGCTTGAAATGGATTCCATAAGGGGGTTAAAAACACTCATCCCCAAAATGAGCTAAAAGGAGTTGGATATTTGTACAGGGAACAAGACTATTTTTAATTAAGGGATCTGGAACTTCGCTAAAAGACTAGGTAACTAATTAAAACATTTCTTGAAATTCATCCTGTAAGGAGATTAAAAAGGGTTGGAAGTATGTATGAGGAATAAGTATTTTTTGAAGTAAGGGAATTCATAGATCTTTTATACTAATTATATGGTAAGCCAAAATAAATAATCCGACTGGTAGCAGAGAAGTAGGCAAGGATAAATTAGAACCACGACCCTTACAGAACCAAACAGCTTCCAGTTCCCATAACCGAAAAGAAGGTAATGTTTCATTTAAACTGCGGATTATTTTGTTAATTTATAAAGTTTATTTTAGATAATCAAAATTATGTATGCTCTAACAACACCGTTAAATGGGGACAGCAGATGGAGATGGAAAGTTCTACGTCTTTTAGCATTAGATAGGTCTTCATAACTATACAGGTAGCTCGGACTAACGTGAACTACTGAACGGATTTAGGCAACCATTTCCAGTAATGTAGCTTTCTTTAATACATTATAAAAAAATATACAATTTTAACAGAAATGTCTGTTGATGATTCAGATATTTATATTTCTAAAAACGGAGTTTTCAATTTAAATTTAGCAATTTAAACTAATGAACTCATTTCACTGTTACCTTTTACCATAGAACACCTCCACTAGAAGCCTAATGTTTGTAATTTTGTTCCCGACGCGAGTCACCAAAGCATGAGGAAGAGGTGAGGGAAGGGCGGGTGCTAACAGCGTTGCGATTGGTCGATGCGCTCGCGCGCGGAATGCGTAGTGATGGGACATGTTCACGTACAAGCATCCTATTTTTTTAGGTAAATTTTAAAGTAAAGTAAGTAACTACTTACTATACTTTTATCTTTAAGTTAAGGTAAAGTATAGATAGTTTTGTTACCATTTTAATACACAGTAAGTTAGGAATCCTAACTGGTACCGTAATTTTTTGCTGATAAATCATGGTAGGTACTTACTGTACATATTAAAATGGTAATTAAACTATCTATACTTAAAAGTGTGCTAAAAAATACTGACAATTTAGTAGTTTTGGTTCTAAAGATTAAACTAGAAATACTTCAGTATTTTTTATGGAAAGTTTCGGAGCAGTTTAATAATAAGTAAAGTCTCATTATTCCTTTAAAAGTTGTATTTATTGTTCTCATGTTAAAATAAAACAAACAAAACACGAAAAAGGCATTCGGCTATTTAGGATGGTGACGTATCTCACACCAACTCCGAGTTCCCTCGCACTTTCTCGAAGTTCATCATCAGGCCCATCTTGTGACACTGGGTCCAACTGCTCACTGAGAGAATTCTTACAAGCCCGCACAACGTATATCTAACTCACACCAACTCCGAGTTCCCTCGCACTTTCTCGAAATTCATCATCAGGCCCATTTTGTGACACTGGGCCCAACTGCTCACTGAGAGGATTCTTAGAAGCCCGCACAACGTATATCTAACTCACACCAACTCCGAGTTCCCTCGCACTTTCTCGAAGTTCATCATCAGGCCCATCTTGTGACACTGGACACAACTGCTCACTGAGAGGATTCTAAGAAGCCCGCACCCGCACAACGTATATCTAACTCACACCAACTCCGAGTTCCCTCGCACTTTCTCGAAGTTCATCATCAGGCCCATCTTGTGACACTGGACACAACTGCTCACTGAGAGGATTCTAAGAAGCCCGCACAACGTATATCTATCTCACACAAACTCCGAGTTCCCTCGCACTTTCTCGAAGTTCATCATCAGGCCCATCTTGTGACATTGGACCCAACTGCTCACTGAGAGGATTCTAAGAAGCCCGCACAACGTACATCTATCTCACACCAACTCCGAGTTCCCTCGCACTTTCTCGAAGTTCATCATCAGGCTCATCTTGTGGCACTGGACCCAACTGCTCATCGAGACGATTCTAAAAAGCCCGCACAACCTATATCTATCTCAAACCAACTCCTAATTCCCTCACACTTTCTCGAAGTTCATCATCAGGCCCATCTTGTGGCACTTGACCTAACTGTTCAGCGAGAGGATTCTAAAAAGCCCATACAATCTATGTCTGTCTCAAATCAACTCCGAGTTCCCTCGCACTTTCTCGAAGTTCATCATCAGGCCCATCTTGTGGCACTGGACCCAACTGCTCCCCGAGAGGATTCTAAAAAGCCCGCACAACCTATATCTATCTCAAACCAACTACGAGTACCCTCGCACTTTCCCAAAGTTTATCATCAGGCCCATCCTGAAACCTAGACGCAACTGTTCACCAAGAGCATTCTAAAAAGTTACTAAAACAGTAAAGTAACTACTACTACTAGTACTACTAATACTTATTATATATTACACTATTTACTTTAAATAACGAACAATAAATAAAACTAAATTTAAGTTCTAATCTACAGAATAACTACTCAAACCAAAATAAACGAGAAATCTGTATTTTTGTTACATTTCTTCAAATCGGTACGAACGAAAGCACGTGTTTTGTCGATTGACCATCATAGCATCATCGGGGCATCACTAGTCGTGACGTGTTTTCGTAAGAAAGGAATAGCATATTGCATTTTCAAAGTGATGAAAAGTGACAGACATAGTGTGTCTGTACCTCAGTATTCGCACCGGCCAGTATAAAATGGCCTCCGCTGGCTATAAATATTTTCAATGAAATATTGAACTTGACTCAACTGTGGAATGAAATTCCATCTTTTTTGTAATTAGAAGTCATTGACGACTTTCCGCACCACCTCACACTACAAAAGCCCATAATTAGCCGCGAAAATCCTATTATTTTGTTTTTTTTTGTGAGAGTCATGCACACTCCGCACAGGTCGTTAACATGGACGCTACTGAACGTAAAGGTTTTTTTTTTTTTTTTTTTATTTGAACCTGACTGTTGCTGTAATAGGACGGACCCAATATAGCGGTCGAACTGCGTGGTTGGAGGGTGGCCTGGGGAAAATCCAGGGGAAGCCTCCGGCACGACCACGCGGGGAACGTAAAGGCGGGCGACCGCGGATTAAATAAGCGCAACAACACCAACGCTTGGTGACTCGAGTCGCGAACAAACTGAGAAACATTAGGCTTCTAGTGGAGGTGTTCTGTGCCTTTTACGCTTAATCCCTGAACGGATTTAGATGAAATTTTCCGTACGCTGAATTTGACACCCTTGGAAGGATATAGGATAGTTTTTATCTCTGAAATAATCCCATAAGATGGAAGAACTTTGTTTGGGTCGGCGATAATTAAGGTTCCACCTACAATAATTTAATACCAATCATTTTTCTAAGATACAAGTTCTACGCGGACGAAGTCGCGGGCAACAGCTAGTATTATATAAATGGTATCTGATCATTTCATAAAAAACGTTTCACAAATATTCATTTTATAAACAACGTTTGGCAAAGTAACGATTCACAAATTAGTCGTGAAATTAATTAATGAATTTATTATTCGTGACAATTGGCAAAGTAACGTTTGGTAAAATAACGTTTAAGAAAATGCATTGTTTGGTAAATACCTTATTTAATAAATCATTGATCGTGTTCATAAAATTGTAAACCACTAGTTGTATAATTCTATACAGAGGGTCTAGACAAGGTTACAATCGACAAGCGATAACGCCAATAGAAAACTAATAAAATGTATGGGAATGACAGATGTTAACGAAAAGTGTTTCGTCGGCATCTGTCATTCTCATACGTTTTATTATTTTCTATTGGCGTTATCGCTTGTCGATTGTAACCTTGTCTAGACCCTCAGGTATTGTGTAAGTCTGTATGAGAGACGGGTAAGTCTAAAAGTGTTTAGCAAGTAAGTTATCATTCCTAGCCTAAAAAAATAACTTTTAGGTCTTAAAATGTACTGGCATAATAGGTGGATTACCTATTTATTCTACTTTAAGTAGTAAGGCAGGTCAGTATAGGTACGACGACGAGCGAAGCTTGGAGGAGTGTTAGGAAAAACCGCGACCCTACAGTGCGCGAGCCAAACGCGAAGCGAAGCGGCGTAGGGCCAAACCCGATTTATGTTTAAATACTACTTATACTTTTTTATGAATTTAGTACAGTAATCGACGATTTGTAAAATGACCTATTTTATGAACGATTTATTTGGTAAATGATCATTTTTAAAATGACAATTTAACATTTAATGTTTTTTTTAAGTGCAACATTTGCTAAATGAATCTTTGTGAAATAATTATTTATAGTTTAAGCATTTTGAGGAATGATAGGTTTGTGAAATGAATAGTTTGTGAATCGTTGTTTATGAAATTATCATTTATGAAACGCTTTTTATAAAATTATGGTGAACCTATGTAAATATGTAGTACAAGAATACTAAATTAAAATCTCCAATTACTACCATACGACTATACTTTTTAGCAGCTAACTGTTCAATAATTCTAAACAATATTATATAATCACAGCTTATACACACTTGCACAGTTCGAACACCTTATCGCTGACGCTGACGTCGCATGGCAGTCGCACGCTCCGATATATCCTTTACTTACGATTCTAAATTTTCTACCGTTGTTTCTTTCTTCAAACGCCACACGTGTACATATATTTTCCGTTCCGTGCCCTGAATTCCCACGGAGTTGATCTTTCCACCTTTTTTACTTCGTTATTTGGGAACCTGTTTTTCCTTTGTTTCACGTCACGTCTGTTTTTCACGTCCTGCCAGACACCATCACCCTTATTTTGGTAAATTTCTGCAACTTTGGTAGTGTTCTGTGTATTTTCCAACCCATCAACGACTGCCGGCCGTTTATCATTCATCGCCACACTCGCTTGTTTTGTGGCCCCACGCTGCTGTGTACTTGTATTTGTAGCAACAGCGGGTGGATTTTTTGCACTCGCCTCCGCATATGTTTGTTTAATTTGGGATGACGCTAACTTATTTTCCATGGTTCCCTTGCAACTAATGTAGGCTTCTAGTTGTTCATTCGTACTTTTCAACTCTTTTATCTGATCTTCCAATGCGTTAAGATTATTTCAGTAGTTCCAATAGGTCATGTTCATTCGGTGCAAATAGCTTAAGGTCATTCATATAGAGCAGATGAGAAATACCGTCGCCCTCTCTCCGACGCCGGCAATCTAGTCCGGATCCTTCAGCAGGGTGCTAAGCGGATTCAGCGCTAGGCAGAACCACAAAGGACTCGACTATCGCCCTGGAAGATCCCACGTTGAATCCTTATAGACTACTGCGGACCAGAAGGGCAATCTCCTCCCCCCGGTTGACGAAGGGCTGTGGTCCACTGCCCCATGCAAGCGCCTAAAAAGGATCTTAGAACTGCATCAACTTTATACAACTCTAAGATCCTCCTCAGCCATGAATGAGGCACCGAATCATAGGCCTTCTTGTAGTCAATCCAGGCGGCCGAGAGGGCCCTTTGTTCCGCCGGACTCGTTGGCACATGGTACATCCATTTTGAGCAGGAGCCAAAACATTGTTTGCAACGATGTGTGCGATAATTTTTGCTCTCAAAATGGTTGTGAGGAGCTTGTACAGTGTAGGCAAGCACATGATGGGTCTGTAGTTTTTCGCTTCCGTGGTACTACCGGACTTGTAGAGGAGGGAGGTGATACCAGTTGTAAAGAAAGATGGCAGGGAACCGAGCTCGAGGGCTTGTTGGAACGTGCTGCCAAACGCAGGTTTGAGCATCGAAACCATTTCACCCAGAAGTTGTGCAATCCATCCGGCCCAGAACTTTTCCAGTTCGGGGCCAAACGGATGGCACAACTAACGTCTTCAGGGCTGATGGTAACAATCCCCATCGGTTCGATGTACTCACACTCACGTTCGACAGCACTCATCCACTCGCCTTCGGTGTGTTTGACTGGCACTGACCAGATACTACGCCAGAAGTCAACCATGGCAGTAGAATCCGGCTGCTGTCCGTCGGTCACACGAACATCGGTTTCCTCCCACTTTCGGCATACCTTCCTTTGGTCGCTCTGGAAAAGGCGATTCTGCTGGTATCGGTCCACACGCTCTCTGTAGCGGCGAATACGGGCTGCCCATGCATAGACTTTCTGCTTCAGCAAGTCAATGCGCTCTATGACACAGGCCATGTAGTCGCGGGGCCTGGTACCAGTTCCCGCGAAGGCCTGGTTCTCAAAGCGCATGACTCAGGGGCGGTTGTTGCCCCCCTGAAGCAGATCAGCTTTGCAATGAGAGTCCTGAACGTATTGATACGCCGCTCAATCCGTACTTGCCATGCAGGCCCAGCGGTCTTAGGTGCACGGTCAGCGTCCGGAAACTTGACGCGAGCAACACAGCACGCCGCGATGGCCCCGTAGTACATGATTGAGCGTGTATCAAGCAAGTCTTCACTAGTCCGTATATACGGGTCTAGCAGACCGTTCAGGGCTCCCATTAACGCTAGATTTCGTCTATTCACGGGCAAGCGTGAGAATCGTGGTCTAGAGTTGTTTGTGGAACGATACCCCGTAATCGCTTCTTCAGTATCTCATTGGTCTGGCTACTCATGCTCTGATTCGCACAGTCCTTCTCGTCGACACTGGGATCAACCCGCGGTGCCCCCGGTGCCAGTTTGGGTGCAGGGGCCGGCAACAAGGCGGGCGGATCCCGCGCCGAGGTAGAGGCTGCACGAGCAGAGAGTGCTTCCAGTCATAGCCGATCAAGTGTGGCGTCATCCAACCGCTTGTGCCGCTGGATGACGCGCACCTGATCCGATAGACGTTGTGCAGATACGGTGATGGTCGAACATACATTAGTTGCTCATAACAGTACGAGTACATTACGTAACAAGGGCGGTGAATTCGTGAATGCCCCAGATCGCAAGTGTTTGTGCCATAAATATGCGCTCTGGGGCTTTACGAATTACCGCCCGTGTTGAGTACAACATTTAACGTCTTCACCTGGCCACAATGCGAGTTTTCCCGTACGCGCAGCGTGCAGTAAAACTTGCATTATGGCCAGGTGTGACGTAAAACAATTTTAGTATACTGTATAAACGCATAAACTGCAAAACGCATTTATAAGCCTGTGTTTTTCTTAGTAGTAAAAGTAAGTAAGTTACAAAGTTCTAAGTATAGCAAAGGGCGGTTAATATGAGGCTGTATATCTGCCGGCTGTACACTCTCGGCGAGACACCCCGAGACAGACCGAGAACGAGAGTGTACCTTGTCTCGCCCGCTCGGGTCTCGCCTCGTTACGTCTCGGTCGCGTGTCGGTTTTTGCAGCCGAGTCAAAGGGGTGTTCCGCTGTTAAAGTGACGCAACGAGTGTGTAGGTACATGGAGTACTCTCGTCGAGAACTTCTCCTCCGCTTTCGTCTTCTTACTTATCCGCGGTCCGAGTTGGTTTGGCGACTAAGTCCCTGTTCCCTACTGCCTACGTGAAAACTTGAACTTTATACACCGCTATCTTGGCATTGGTTGATCTCAGAGAAAAAAATATTTGTCGCACTACCTTTTGTATTGCTTTTGGTCGTATCTCAAATTTCATAATCATCAATATTATGGCTTGATAAATATATGACATTCTAGATTATTGTTAAACTAATTATGACTCCGTATAATTATGACAGGGAACAATAATGCCATAGTATAATTTATGCCAAAAAAGAATGAGCATCAACTTTATGCGTAATGTTGTATGACAATCGATATTGTAACAATAGTTGTTATGCGACTAGACGGCCACCCATGTAAAGGTAAAGGGCTTTTAATAATGGTGCTAATGCTAAATACCCTATAAAACTTTTTGAATTTGCGGACTTCAGTTAATGTTTTAGAAATGGTATCCGACTCGGGCGTCTATATGATAATTATGGACAAACTAGCAAAGTATCTTGTGTGCCACGTCGACGATAATATCGTGAGTAAAAGACTTTATCATGGGCAATTCGTACCCAAAGGAGGAAATCATCATCGCGGAAATCATCAATCAGCATCATGACGGCGGCGGCGGCGGCAGGAGGCGACAAGGCCTCTGCTTCGACGTCAGAAAAGCTCAAGTTCTATGCCAGTGTAACCAAACTATCTCTAAGTATACTGTATACTGGTCTGCCTGGTAAATATCGGGAATGCGTATGCTATTTACTGCAAATGTAGTAAGTTCTTGTAGTTTATTGGACATTATTAAATCATCGTTCGATCTACATGCTATTTGCATTTGCTCTACCTAGTGCTACTACATTTCACCTTAAGTAAACTAAATGTTCTAAGTATTTTTATCTAGGAATTTCAAAGGTACATTATAGTTACCAAATATGAGGTCTTCCCAAGGCTCCAGGGGAATTCGTTGTATAATAGTATTTCGGCTTTCCAATTGCCCTTGATGGAGACGCGCGCCCACTGCGGCTGCATCAGGAACGGGTACGCTGAGTACATTTCCTCCGTCGTCCTTTGGATATCTGCAACGTCGTTACCGATTACCCATCTAGCGCAGCTAGTGACTGTCAGCCCGGCTAGCGCGGCTAGTGACTGTCCGCCCGGCTAGCGCGGCTAGTAATTGTCTGCCCGGCTAACGCTGCTATGGTGACTGTCCGCCCGGCTAGCGCGGCTAGTAACTGTCTGCCCGGCTAACGCTGCATGATGACTGTCCGCCTGACTAGCGCGGCTAATGACTGTCTGCCCTGCTACTACGCTCCGGTGAATAGCGTGAGCTGCCTGTTACAATTAAGTCGCATTTTGTCCATATTCAACCCCAACTGCTAGAAGGTGTACTGAATCAACTTCATGTGCTCTGCCAACCGCTTTTGGGAAAACAGGCGTGAGTCTCCACATTGGGTGGTAAGGTGTATGTACGTACAATTGTTAGTTTATTCGTGAATATTATATGGCGGTTGATTGTGACACAATTTTACAATACTTAAAATGATTGTTGATTTCTGCCAATATCTAAAAAAAAATAAGTAGGTTTGTACACCACGCCATAGGGTTGCTCAACGCAGCGTTTTGGTACGCAGCCAAATCATTTTATAGTATCAAGCTTCTGCCCGCGACTCCGTCCGCGGGGAACTCGTTTCTATCGCAGCTCCATGCAAACTTTCACGCCCCCATTTCAACCCCTTAGGGGATGATTTCGGGGATAAAAACTAACCAATGTCACTCTCCATCCCTTCAACTATCTCCACTTAAAAAATCACGTTAATTCGTCGCTCCGTTTTGCCGTGAAAGACGGACAAACAGACAAACAAACACACATATACACTTTCATCATCACCATCATCATATCAGCAGAAAGAAGTCCACTGTGGGACATAGGCCTCCCCCAAATGGTGCCACAATGACCGGTGCTGCGCCACCCGCATCCAGCGGACTCCCGCGACCTTTACCGGGTTATCAGTCCACCCACGCTGCGCCTTCCGGTTCGTGGTCGCCACTCGAGAGCAAAATGTATCTACATCCAAAACTTGTAGTGAGAGAAATCTAAGTACGTTTCTCTTATGATTAACTATTGTGTGTTGTTCTTATTGTAAGCAGAGATCAAATGTTAGTCGATCCTAGTTCATGTCAGCAGCCGAACAAATAAAAGATTATAGCGACCGATGAGACGTACTTACTCAAATAACGAAAGAAATAAAACACGAGGTGTATACGCACACGCTATTCCGCCGAGACAGTTCATTTTTTCCATTACGCACAAGTCCATGTCTTGAAATACTGATCCAGATTCGTCCACGGCGCACACAAGGCCAACCCTTAAAGAACATATGGTATATATTATGGTATCATTCTAGAGTAGTAGAACTCAGTTCTTTCACAAAAAAATATTTAAAAAAAACATGTTCATAATCACAAATATGCTTAGTGGGACCAACACTGCTTATTTGCTTATCCAATGGCACAGATTTCAACCTATTTAAATAAATAAATAAAAATACTTTTATTGTATAACAGCGAGAAGTTATACTGTTAAACACGCGTGTGGGGTAACTCAGGACCGGGTAAATGTCGAACACAAAATTGTTCGTGTGTAAAAATGAGTGGGAAAATAAGTCTACAAGAAAAATAACGATTGTAGAATTAGGCCCTTAGCAATAGGCAAGTATTTTGCGTTTGGCTAAATTTACAAATGGGGAAATTTGCAACTGGAATATTACTATAAGGAATAATTAAGCCTGGCGTATATTAGGAACGTGAAAAAACGGCAAAGGAAAAGGGTAGCCTTTTAGGGTAGGAAATTATGATTTTGGTAAAATGTCCAGTCCGTCTTTTGTACCATAATTTATTATTTTGTGCAATTAAGATTAAATAAATTTAATCCCTCTCTGTTACATTCCACTCCCTGTGGCTGGAAGCCGGGACGTGCAGGCGCGTAGGACAGAGAGAGACTTACTACCCCCGCTCCTGTCTCTCCCGCTCGTTACTTTCCACTCCCTG